>FN647863.1:0-15913 GCA_000310025.1 Ectocarpus siliculosus | reverse complement strand
CACCCAGGTCCACGGCGAGATGTTGAGGGCGTAGTCGCATCTCCCGTGTTTCGTACAGTGCACGCGCACGCCGAGGCCTTGGGCACGTCTCTTCATCATACTGACTTGTTTCAGATTTAAACGGTACGGTGGGTTTAGTTGTTTTCAAAGCTCTAAGACATGTCGTCTTTCCTTCGTCAGGACGAATAGGTCCCTTGGTGATCATCCCGAATTCCCGTCGGCACCCGTAGGGTGCTACACCACCGATACCAACGGATCGCTACCCACGGTTATCACCAACGGGTGCCTGTGGCTACCCACGGTGACGACCATGGGCTAGCGTTAGGCATCAGTTTGGGTGCCCATGGGTCACCATGTGTGTGGCCATGAGTCACCATGGGCACCCATAGGCATTGCCCGTGGTAACCCATGGGTACCCATGGGCATTGCCTGTGGGAACCCATGGGTACCCATGGGTACACATGGGTACCCATGGGCATGCCCATGGGTGCCCATGGGAATACCCATAGGTTCCCATGGGTACCCATGGGCATTGTCTGTTGGAACCCATGGGTACCTATGGGCATTGTCTGTGGGAACCCATGGGCATTGCCCATGGTGAACGTGGGTACCCACGGGGTAATATCACTTGGTTATGTATGGATTGGGTACCCATGAGTACCCATGGGCATTGCCTATGGTGCACGTGGGTACCCACCGTGTAATTTCACTTGGTTATGGGCCAATGTATCAAACATCTGCACCGAGACACAGAAATTAACGGAGAACCCCGACGCAATGAAGAGGGCCGCGGGGCGGGAAAGCTTCGGGTATGGTTTGAAACCCTTTTGTCACCTGAACGGGCACGCACGAATGCGTGTATACTACCTCGGGGAGAGATAAAGTAAGGAACAGAACGTCAATTGGCAATGCGGGTTCGCTTCGGCGACGATATGAAACCCGGTATGTATGTCGTGACCATCTCGTGTCCACGTGGTTGAAACCCCCTTACGCTTCTTGGGGCGGGGTCGCTTCTGCCACGACCTGAATCCCTTACCCCTTGCTGTATATGCCCCATATTCGGCACTATTTGGCTCGGTCCTGAAGAACCACGAAGGAAATACTAACATACGTAATGACGCCACAAAAAGACGATGTTGTGAAAAATATATGAAGCCAAACACAGCACCATAGAAAATCCACGCTCGACACCTTCACGACGAACTCCGCGTGGGACATTGTAAAATATCGTCGTTACGCTGTGTACGACGCAACAAGGAAAAAATATGTCGTCGGAACCAAGATATTGACAAGAAGTCGGAACCACGATGTTGACATACACACGGCACATATCGTCCCGAGAACAGACAACACTCCCGCCAGGAAGGAAACCCATACCGGGAAATGTTGGCAATTTTCAATGTCAACCGTGCAATGGGACCAAAAATTAAACGACAACAACGTCAACCCATTCTAGTAAACCCACTGTAGTAAGAAACGTCGCCGATCAAAGTGACATGACGCAGCTAGATAAGAGGAAGCAACCTAAACGGCTCGAATGTACGTAAAGCAGCCCCATTAGGTAGCGCGAATGGTGTAACCATAACCAAGTGCATCCTTCAGCCCATCACCCCAGGACGTCTGTGCGGGTGGGATTCCTCTCTGCTAGGTAGAGAGCACCAGGGAACTCGGATCGGTAGGAATGTTGGCCCGCTCTCGACACACCGTAGGAGGACGAGAAAGATGGCAGCGGGAGCTGTACGGTTCCTGACGTCTACAACCTGCCGTTCCGGATGTATGTGTTGTACGTGCTTCACTAACGGTCAAAGGTCGGGTGCTGGGACAACAGCTTTTTGGTGAGCAGGAGCTCGTTCTTGAAGCAGATGTTGTTGTCCAAGACGAAACGGTTCGGGACCTTTGGCATGCGCATGAGGACATGTCGAAACCCTGGTCAGCAAGAGAGGCATGCGTTTCAGAACAAGTGTGGGTAGTTAACGTAGTTGGAGGTACTTAGCCTTAATGGATGAAACAACACGAACTACGAGTGAGACAGCGAGGAGAAGACATCAACGGGGGTCTGTAATGACGGTGTTAACCAGAAACTGCTATTGGTTCGACGCAGGGTGTATCTGACGCACCGCTTAGCAACCCGTTGTTGGACTCGGCGATGGAGGAGTTCCAGTAGAACTCGGGTGGGTCTTGCTGCAAGTTTCACAGAAGAGGGTTGTTGTAGTCGTTTGGGTTGTTGAGGAAAGAGCACGCAAGCTCCGTATGGCCCCGATAATGGAACCTGCCGGCGTCCACAGTAACGATATGCGCACAACGCGTGTATTGGGTACGGCCGGGGTATGTGGTACTTCATTCCAAGTTGGAGTTCGGACACACTGTACACGTCACCCCCAACGCCACGCCAACTACAACTTAGAACGCCCAACCTGCTGCTGTGAGCAACTTACTTACAGGGAGCACGCCCTACTTTAGGCCGAGGTGTACGTAGTCCCTCGTTGAATTGCCCCGGGTGCTTTGGAAACACCGGCCCACGTGTCACGTACCGGTCGACGATCAGCATCGTTCCAACCCAGGACAGATCCCCTCGGCCGCTCAGGTAGCGGTCCAAAACGCAGGCCTTATCGTAAAAGAGGATGGTCGGGCGTCGATCCTCATCGGGAAAAATATGTTTCAGGGCCGCGTCCACATCGGCACATCCTTCCGCCTCCAAGAGGGGCACTATCCCGCAGATGATCCCGCAAGACCAGCTCGCGGAAAGACTCCCCCAGCTGCTCTTCCTTCCTAGAACTGCACGGAGCATCCTCATGTCCTCAGGCTATGTTGTCGGCACACACACGCACGCAGTGACAAGGGAGCGAGGGGTTTGTGATGGTGCCGATCAATGTGGCTGAAGCCCGGCTGCTCCCATGCGCGCCAGATTCGTTATGATACACTCGATACCGCCACGTTCAAAATAGGTTAAACCCGAAGCCTGCGGTGTCAGTGGGCTTCAATCGCAGGCCCTCCTACAGTGTATTCTTGGAGTACATGGTAATGTACACCCTCAACTGATGTTGGTGTGTGGAGCTTCTGTCTCAAGTCCATGCGGTGTGAGAAAAATCGTTCGCGTCGTCTGCCGGGCGCGTTCCGTCCTCGGCTGAGAACCCATGTCGGAGGGTTAATCCCGGCCGGAACGCGCCTATTGTCCTGTAGCTGTGGTGGGGTTAGGAGTAGAGTTAGGGGTAAAATAGCTTGCGCTGTTCAAGGAAAAACGTTGAGGTGGGTATTTTTCACCCGTGAAGCAGAGGGGCAGTCGATGCAAAAACCACGGCGCTTGTGCGAGACTTTTTAGATTGGAACGTGCGCACATCACGTTGCTGAAGAAAAACCGGCACCCCTATCGGAGCGGTTTTCCAAAAAACAACTGCCAAAAATAAAGAACGCAAGGGGAAAGGAGTAACAGTTGTTGGGGTTCTGTAAAACGGGCCAGATGAAGGAGGAGGAGCCAAGCAGCTCTGTACCTTCGAAGAAGTCCAAAGACTGTTATTCAGACTCACGACGAAACACGTACTTGATAGGTAGTTGATAAGCCCTCCCGAACCCTCTGGTGATGTAAAGACGATATCATGTCGGTAACCAATCACAGAGTATGCCACCGCCGCAATTGTTGTTTATGCAGAAACCCCACATCAAAAACCCTTCGTCGTAGGTTGCTGTTTCGTCCTAAAGGGGGGTGGGCGTAGCATGCGTTGATTCTACGACACCTCCTGGTCCAAGAAGCGCGCTCGCTGTGCAGCAGTCCACGTAGCCTCCCGGTTCCTTCTGTTGAACTCGTCCTCCTGTGCCTTGTGTGCTGTGCACGTTAGCCTGCTGTCCTCCCGATTGTTTCCGCAGGGCGGTTGTGCGACCCAGAACACGCATTTGTGCCCGTGTACAGCAGCGTGGTCCTCGCAGTATCTGCCATTCAAAGATCACAAAAGATCACGAAAAGACCTCGGCGTATCTTGATTTTTGTTGCCTTCCTACGATACGCAGTTTGTGTTGGTTGTCGTTGACTGGTCTCGCAGTGTATGGAAGACGTAGCTGGTTACGTTATGCATGCTGTTGGTGAGCCTCTGTGTCACGAAAACCTCAGCCATCGATCTAGCGTTGTACAAGCGGCACGCCTTACTATCCCAGAAAGCTAATCGACGGCGCAGCTGCCATCGTTTTTCCTCATACCGATACGTCGATTAACGCGTCTCTCAGCAAGCGTCATGAACTTGGGCATGACGCTACCATTCAGGTAGCTTTAGCGACACGCATTGAACGTTGGTTGTGGTGATGATGCACGAATACGTGCAGCCTAGCGGCAAGGGCTTGGGACAGGGCTTCGGACGAGGGTTAGCTGCTAGGGAATCGTGTTCAACCGTGTCTTCGCTCGACACTAAGTTGCAACGTACGTCTGCGTGGAGTGAAGCCCTTCAATGTCACGGTCACACTTGAAAGAGCACGGGCTTGTGAAGGCGCGGGACGTTTGAAGGAGAGGGTGGTGTCGAGTTATATTTTGTGGGATCAACAGGCGTTACAAACGACGTTGATGGTTGGTCTGTGCGTGAACTGGGCAAACAAAAAAATTCCGGGAACCATGCGACAACAAAGGAGTGTGTGTACGGGGACCTTCAAGTAACACTTAGCGCCCCCACCCACGGCGCCTCGAAAGGCAGGTCCATGTGAAACACACGGCAGCGCCAACTAACGGCGATGACATCGACATGCGCCTAACAAAGTCCCGGCAATACGCATCATTTAAGAATAATACCATCTACCCGCCGCTGTTGTGCAACGTCCTTGGCAGTGTTTGGAGCGGACGAACCCAAACCGACGAGCGGAAGGTATGGATAGCGGCGACGAAGTATGAGACTGTTTTGCGACACCAGAATAAAACGAGCCAAGAGTAAGGCATTCTCCGCCGAAAAAAAACAATTGCAGACCTTGAAGTATCGCGTGGGCGTATGCCGTCTATCGCGGCCGCCTGCGTCCAGAAGTCCTGTCCCTCTATGGGAGTGTATTTCCGGCACTGATCACAAGCGTGATCTACCCACGGGGAGTCCCTCCAGTACCTGTCGTTGAGCTCCTCCTCGACACGACGTAGCTCCGCCCAACTATTGCATCTTGACTGCTCACCTCTCTCATCAAACACATCGACAGCCTTGGGATCCCTTGGCTTGAGTGCCTGGGCCGGCAATGCGTACCACTTGTGTGGACCTTGCACGCAATCATAACGGAGAAAGTTTGAGTAACGGCAAGCAAGACGAAGAACTTGAGTCAGCTGCCAGAACGATAGCTGAAGGCGACTCGCCATCGGTTGTCGGTTCTGTGTGAATAACCCTCCGTGCTGTAGAGGAGGCGCGGTCGTTCGTGTAACCGCTAAGGCTTGTCAAACATGTCCCACCCCCGGTAGGTGTCCCACCCCTTGCGTAATGACAGAGGAAAGACAAGAAGAAACAAACGATTGACTACTGCCAAATAAAAGGCTCGCACGCATGTCCCCTGCTCGGCGCTCCCTTATCCTTCCTACGAGAAGTTACTGTTAACCTGTACGCGGTCGGAATGGGGATTGGGTGCTAAATTTTGTTCGCCTTCGATGGAAAATGTATTCCAATGCGGGGAGAGGTCTGCTGTGTTGTCACAACAGAATACAACATGTTGCAGTAAGGGGACAACGCAACTTTCTTACCGACATCATTTGCGGCCTTAAGCACGGCGTATATCTCCCAGCACTGCAGGAGCTCTGAACCCAGGAGGCGCAACTCCCGGCCGCCGCCGACGTCCGCGGCGGCTGTGTTGGAGTGCAGTTCAGCGTAGGAGTTGAAGCCCCCCCTGTCAGATATGCAACGTAGCAGCGATGTGTGCCACAGTAACCCACAGAGGGATGCTGGATCCTCTCCTCAGGAGTACCCTAGGCGACGAAATTTACCAGGGGCCGACATACGACAGAGAATCGGTAGAGTGGCTAACCAAGCTGAAGCCATCGACTGCGGTTGCGAGTACTTGGTCGGCATGTACGTCCGCCCCTTCTTTTAACAAGTTCCACGACAACATGCACGGCGTCAGGATGATGTCGATTTCCGCGGACTGGTCCGCTAGCGGGCAAATCACATGTTCGCATGTTGCCGCCGAGTCACTTGCGTGTATTTCGGGCGTGTATTTCGGGCCAAGGATTGATTCGACTCGCCCATGGACGGAGTGGTGTGGCCGGCCACCGTTGAGGTGATGTCGTTCGTAATCTCGGATTTGAGACGCATCTAGATTTCGGAACGAAATCGGGAAGAGTCAGATATTCCAGAAAGGATGTTGGAAAATGACCCCACCTAGTTTAGTCCCCCTTTTCTCTCCCGAAATACGCCGGAGCTATCGAGGAGAAGGGATATATTTGAGAGTCGTAACATGCCGCCTCGCAACACGCGGCGCTCCACGGCGGCGACTTCGGCGGCTGCTTCTTCTACAACGGCTTCCTCAGCGGCTGCGCCTGCTTCCTCAGAGGCTTCTGCCCCGGCGGCGGCTGCCGCGGCCCCAGCGGCTGCCAGCGCGCCGATGGGACCGCTTTCCCTGCCTCCACCTGGGCTGCCTCCCCGGCCCGACCGCCAGACGGCCGCGTTTGTGGACGCGACCACGGCAGCCTACGCTCTGCCGTGCTACACGGCGCTGTGCCGGGAGCAGGGGCAACGCTAGACCTTGGGCGGGTGTTCGACCGCAACCGGCTCGGTTGCGATCAGGGCACTGTGGAGGAGCTGGTCCTCCGTTTGGGTGAGGTGGCCACTCGGCTGCCGCCCCTTCCCGGGGTGGAGACCTACACGGCAGTTTTGGCGCGCGCCAGGAAGGTGGCCACTTCGCGGGCGGGCGACAAGTCAGTTGCCTATCGCCAGGCCGAGGCGAAGAAGCTCCTGGCCGAGTACACTGTGGAACTCGCGCTCCGCCATGGCCGCCTCCTGCAGTCAGAAGGCTGTGTTCGTCGTGCCAGACGGAAAACGTGGGACATTACAACTATTGTTGATCCTGCGGTGTTCAGCCTGCCCGCGGGCGTCCGGTACCGCGTGACCCTCAAGCGGCTCGGGTGTCGATCGATTTCGACGCGCTGCGCGCTCGTGGTGATCAGGTCCTCTCGGCCGCGTCTAACCGTCGTCCTCAACAGTGCAAGTGCGCCGTAGCGGACGGGTTCGACGCTTTCATACTTTCGGCGACTGACCAACGTCGGGGTTGGAAGCAGGCGTCGGACCGAGACGTGTTTGACTATCTCTGCTTCTTGGACACACAAGGTAGTGGTACCAAGTGGGTGGGTTCGACGCTTTCATACTTTCGGCGACTGAACAACGTCGGGGTTGGAAGCAGGCGTCGGACCGAGACGTGTTTGACTATCTCTGCTTCTTGGAAACACAAGGTAGTGGTACCAAGCGGGTGCACGACAGGGCATGCCCTGGTGTCGGCACGACTCACGGCCGCGATTGTCTTCCAAACACGCCATGTGCTAAGCGGTATGCCGCCGCGTCCATGCAGAAAGGGATCGTGTCCAAGCTGAAGATGGCGATGCAAGAATGGTTGGGAAAAGACAGCAGCTGGGACCCTGCCACGCGCTCGGGCAACCCCTGTTGTAGTCCTCTCGTCGACTCCTACCTCGTCTTCACGGGGGAGGAACAAAAACGTGTGGGTGTCGCTGTCAACCAGGCAGAGGCTATGTTACCGCACGTCCTCATCGACCTGTTGAGGGACATGCGCTCTCGCGCGCAGACTGCGTCCGCTCTGGCGGAACGTATTGAGCTCACCAGGGACGTCGCTTTGTTTTCGCTGGCGTTCGCCTCCATGCGGCGAGGCCATGATCTCTCCTTCACTATGGGATCGCAAGTTCTGCGGTTGCCCGCGGGGCAGGGTCTTCTGATTCAACTTCCAGTTTGGCAAGACCCTCCGGGACTCTGTTGATGCCGTGGTCGTGCATCCGGACGTCGCTTGCCCGTCTATTTGTGCGGTGAGCAATGTTACGGCCTACATCAGTGCGGCGGAGCGTATTGGTTGGGATTTGTCCCAAGGGCATCTGTTTCCTATCGTTCTGCTGGATGGAACTCGGGGCTGCGCTCCGCTTACGGCGGTTCAGATGACGGCTGCCCTACAAGGGCATTTGCGAGCGGCGGGACTGCCGCACCGCTACACTATGCATTCGTTCCGCGTCGGAGGTTCTGTAGCGCAGTCGCTAGACGGAACGGCGATGGACGCTATCATGAAAATTGCCGGGTGGCGCACGGAGAGTGTAGCGAAGCGATATGTTGGCGCCACTACTAGTCTGGGGGAACCGGGTTCCAAGAGGACCCGTAGCGAGCTGTACGCAGACTCAAACGCGTTGCCGTTGTCGGCTGACTTCACATGCGATTTCTCTGCGTGTGCTCGCCGCGAAAAATAAAGAAAGTTTGGGTGGGCGAGACCTAGCTTAGAGGCGTGAGTGGTCAATAACTAAGATGTGACAGATCGGATAATTAACAAGAAAGTAATGGGCGGGACCACAGACCGGCGCAGGAGGCCTCACCCAACCAAATCCAATACTTACATCGAATGATCTGGGTAAGGGATAAGAATATAACAGGATCCGGCTACGAGAGCCGCTTCAACCAGCCACTCGAAAGTATCAGTATGCCTCCTAATTTGAAGCAACTTTCGCTAGAAAGCACATTCAACAGGTCCATCGAAGGTGTGACTTTCGTAGATTCCATCGAGGACATTCGTCTAGGAGGATGCTTCAACCAGCCAATCGCCGCAGTCCGGTGGCCCAGTAGCTTGCAACGTTTGGCGTTTGGTACGTGCTTTGACCAGCCATTGACCGGCTATCATTGGCCGGATGCATTGATCGCTCTGACGGCCGGTGATGCGTTCCAGCAGAACCTGCTAGGCGTTATCTGGCCTGATTCGCTGCAGTATCTCACCTTGGGGGGTGCGTGGAACGGGGGGCTGAGGCCTCCTGTGGTACTCCCTGCCACGCCCAAGGTCCTACGGTTGGGGGGGAGTTTCAACAGCCCAATACAAGGCATGCAGTTGCCTGACGGGCTGTAGGAGGTGTCGTTTCCCATAAAATTTAACCAGAAGGTTGATGCCGTTCATTGGCCCAGGAACTTGCATAGGTTGTGTTCCCGGATGATTTCGACGACATGGTTTCCGTCGAACGCGCTAAGTGGCCGTCCACGCTAGAAGCTTTCGAGTTTGGGTCAGGCTGCGGGTGGCGTGTAAGCGACACCACCTGGCCTACGAGCCTAAAGACGTTGGTGCTTGAGGGTAAGTTCAACACGAAGGTTTACACCTTGCAGTGGTCGCCTGGATTGGAGTCGCTTGCCTTCGGGGGATCATTCAATCACTCTCGAGTAATGTTGGGCTCCAACCCTCAAGGAGTGGTCGTTTGGCAAACGCTTCCAACAACCACTGTCAGACGTACGTTGGCCGAGAGCTATAGTCGAACTGAGGTTTGACGGGATGTCTACAGGTGACGGTTTTACGTGTGGTTACATGTGGCCAAGGTCGTTGAAGAGGGTTCAGTTTAGAGATGCATCTTTGACTCGTTGAAAGGATAAACACTTGAAGCGCGCAGTAATATGCGGGGAAATGCCTGGTGGTGACCAGCTCCATACTTCGTGATGAACGATCGTGGTTTTGTAGACCAGGGCATTCGAGCTCGCTCTGGCACGGTGGGGTGAAGAGGTTTACGAATGGCGCCCCGTGCATGTTCCGACGCGGGGTATTCCCTGGTTTTCTTTGTGGGACTTCAGTCGTTCGTGTTGTGCCACGTTTGTTTCTCGCAGTTGTTTGGCGTTTTCAATCGAAGTGTATGGAACGACTTATTACCATCATCGGGTCCTCATGGGTTTTTCTTCTCTTGCCAGTTGTTTAGTGTTTTCAATCGAAGTATGGCACGACTTACTACCCTCAGCGGGTCCTCCAATGTTATTCTCTGCCACAATGGAAGTAACATCCTTGCGGCTGCCTGCTTAATTTTCAGTGGTGGTTACCTGTTGCCATGTTCTCGAATTCCGTGTATCGGCAAGAGCGTCCGCGGGTGTGTTTTCGGTGAGAGGCTTCAAGGTGACGACATCCGCGTACGTACATGACCATTTTTGTACGGCCTTCCCAGGTTTCTATTGGTGGCGTCCAACTTGGTATGGCGACAGTACTCTCATTTTCGTCGTGAGACGTATACGACACTTTTCATTGTACGCAGAGTAATAAAATGTACACTTTCAGTGTCCTTTTTCCGTACAACTACAACCATAATAGGCTACACAGGAGGGGTGTGTGGACAAGAAATCCAACCCTTGTCGGCAGCTCCTGCGTACGGCAACGAACAGCACGTATTACAAGTAATTTAGCTTTCGATGTCCCTTGTAAGTACCAAAGCACGTGGTTCAGCCTTGTAGCCGGTCACAAGGAAAACTTGACCCACAGCTTCACGCACGAGGTGTTGCGACACGTCATTCCATGTACGTACACTGTTCGTGGTTGCCAACCTCCGTGAGAGGTTGTGCCAGCGGACTCCCACCTCTTCTTGCACGAGGACGACGACAAGAGTGCCCAGGACAACAAAAGCAATCTTTGGGAAGATGTGGCGCATAGAACCCTCCCGTTGACAAGGCCCCTCACGCATAAATATTTTCTACCACGAGCATTACCTTTTTTTTTTCTCGTTTTATCCAAAGAACACACCACACACTTACTCCATTCGCCGTACACTGCGACACAACCCCAAACAATCACACACATGATCTACGTTATTACCAAGCTTGGGTGCACACGCTCAGCCTAGTTGAACTGCTGCGCAGCGTATCACCGTGCCCGCCGCAAAGTCTATAAGGCCAACGGTGCTGTCGATGGACTCTGCGGTGACGCTTGGGGCGGCAGCAGCAATGGAATCAGCATGATGTACAAGTTGTTGTGGCCATGAACAAAAGCGGAGAGTCGAGTTATTCGCTGTTGGTACGTACACCAAGGCTGTAAACTGCGACCGGGGTGGCAACTCACGGGCGCTAACCCCGATACCCCTTCGCTAGGGGGGACGCGACCCCGACCATAATGCCATCTGACTAGAGTAGCGTTTCCGGCTACCTGCCCTTGGTAGCTGATGACCTTCCGCTTGAAATACGTGCTCTGGGATCTTTACCCTTCGTATAGATACACATTCCTCCGTCAGTTATGCCTTTATGTTGTTGCTAGGTGATGGATCATCGCCTTTCTTTGTCATGGGCGGTAAGCATAGCGCAGGTATGCATCCAGTTTACGCGAGGTTGAACGGTAAGGACAGGCGCCGCAGGTGAATGGCTTACGAATACCAGCCATGCGCAGTGTTGCATCGCGTTACCCGCTGTGTGCCCCCGAGAAAGAGAGTGACTGCCGAGAGGCAGAAAATGCCGAGTGCCGAACCCAAAGTGTCCACAACCAGGAGTACGTACGCATACATCTAACAGAGGGAGTTTTGCAATTTCCACCGTCGTTACCCATAGGTACCCACTACCCATGGGTACCCATGGGCACGATTAAGGATAATGTACATCACCCCAAAGATGGGTCGTTTTTGTTGTCGGTGAGTATCCATCTTGGTTCTTTATGAATGTGTTTCTCTTGTCCGCCCGCCTCAAAGTGATTCCGCAATACTCTCATGCAGCCAGGATGACTTGAGGAGGTAGAGGGCGCGTCGAGGTCAAAGTAGATCTTCTGTACCACAGCGACATTTTTCGGACATTGAACTTGTTGAGAGTGAGTGTGTTGAAGACGACCATCCGTTCTTCGGCGACCATCCGGGTGCCCCGTGAGTGTGTTGAAGACGACCATCCGTTCTTCGGCGACCATCCGGGTGTCTCTAAATTTGCTATCAATTATTGTTTTCTTTGTATTTTTCGGGGGATTATGGCCCAGAGTGTCTCTATCGGCTTGTCTTTCCTGCCGACGTGGGGGTTGGGAAGGTTCTCACATGTTCCTGCTGATCGGTGATCGGGACGACGGTCGGTTGATTCTCCTCTGATAGCGCCGGCAGGAGGATTGCCGGCCCCGAGAAGAGAGAGGTCCTCAAGAATGACAGTTCAGCGTAAATAATCATCATAGAGCACGATCAATGGTGACATGTGAAGTTCTGTGTCGATGTCAAAGCGTGTTGTTGTATTTTTGGATTCAAGACGGCCTGTTGTGCTGTTGGTCTATTGCTTAATGACGGCAACGGTTTGCCAAAGCTTTCATTTCCAGCAGAAAATTATGACATTCTGTGGTTCAGTAGAGTACGGCAGTGTGGCCGCGGCCGCAGAAGACCGCTTTCATGTATTTCAAGTTTATTACGGAGCCAACACAGATCCTCCGCATGTTTGCCTCCAAACGAACGGTGTTGTGAATATCCCCTCCGACGGGGTTACTCCATATCTGAGGTCCTCGAGTGGTGGTCGGTACTGCTGTGCACGGGGGCACATGAACCTCATAGATTGACACAACGCAGTCCATGCCACTCTGCTTTGGGTATATATCTTGGCAGCTCGAAGGGGATGAAGCCAATCTAAGAGCGGTCGAACCATGTGTTGAGGCGAAAGTATATTTATTGGCCGAGGTGCATTGTAGAACAGACATCAATCGACGACACCATCCATCACCTGCGCCCAATGCAGATAGCAGAGTCAAAACTCATCCCCAACGTCGACAATAGAGAAGGTTATGTTCAGAAAGAAGGTCAAGCGTCCGGTAATATTGTCGTTCACTTCAGCCTCAGCGTTACCGGGAAAGGCACCAACTGCTGTGCATTTCTCCCTATCGAGCACTGCCCGCAGGCACCGACACAGTCCAAACACAACATACCACACGAAGTAACGTACGGAATGTATATATTGTTTGTAGACCGACAACTACAGTGCTCACTCTGTCTAAATTGTACCATGGAAATCAAGGTTCCATCCGAGATCTACGATCTTGTCCCTAACGCTACGGACTTAAGTTCAAGAGTTCTACACGTATAGACTGTAGACCGATCGCCCATGTCAACACTAAGCCCAAGGACGGGAACGCCAAATGCATGCGTTCGGCGAAAAAGCCACCGGATATGACAACCACACAGTACGAGTGAATTCTTGAGGACAACATCAAGACGCGTTTTCCCGGAGTGAATACGGCACGACTTCGTGCCGCCGACGGCAACGGAGAGTTGTCCCGACGCGAATACCTATCTCGAGTCAACCTCAGCGACGGTAGCCTCTACTATCATTCTGTTCTATCTGTTCACATACACGTAGCGAAAGATGGGTATTCGCAACGTCCTGTTACACGTACATCTAAGGCAGGATACAGAGTGAGTTTCAAGCCGGAAGTCAACGAACACCAGATCGTGAACACCGCATTGCATTTCACCTCGAGACCTTTACAACATACTTCATTACACGTACTTGTTTCAATAGAACGGATACGATACGCAAGTGCGCCCGCACCCACGCACCCACCCCTGCCTGCATCCAACGGCTCGGGCTGAGAGTCCGCGAGCGAAACACGTTCACAGGAACGGCAGGCAACATTGTCCAACATCATTTAGTACTCGTCCCCGCTGTCCTTGCTGTCCTTGGTGTCGTCGTCGTAGGTGTAGTCGTAGCTGAAGTCGTTGCCCGGCTCAGCCATGCCACACCTCTGAAGGCACTGCTGGCGAGCCGCCGCCGGTGCATCGGGGAGTGACTCGATCAGCTTCTGGAGAGCGGGCTCTTCGAAGTTCAGCGAAGCCTGTGGGTGCATCACAATGACGACAATTGAAGCCCGGTCAAGATTCTGTGGAAGGGCGATTCGAGGAATACCACATACCCTGTACTATGTATTACCGAGTGATTGAGACATGCTTTCATGAACGTTGCAACCAAGGATTTGAAGCAGCGTGCGAAAGGCTACAACATACTATTGCTGAGAGGAACCGAGCACGCACCTGGATGGCCTCCGTCGGCAGCTCGAAGAAGCGAGTCGTGATCGTAACGGCGCCGGGGTCGTCGTTGTTCAGCGCGGCCAGGAACGTCGCCGGCTCGCAGTCAAGGTTTTGCTGGTAGTGGATTAGCCCCTGAGGGAAGAAAGCCACGTCCCCCTGGGCAAGGTCATTGACGACGGCCCCCTCGCCACCGTTCTCCTCTACGAACGCCACCCGGACTTGCTCGCCCTTGATCACGTACAACATCTGTGAATGAACGGAGTGTTATGTCGGGGGATGGGGGCGAGGTTGAGGCTCGTATATCTTTGAGGTGAACTTCGTCCGCAGAGCGTCATACATACGTAAGTGTGGCATCACTGTGTTCATGGCTACGGTCATGATCTGCAGCTTCCGGCAACAAATCGTCGTAGCCACAAACTCAACGTCAATTTACTTCAGGTGAAGATCGTGGTTGACTTCGCCAGCTTGTGTTCAACCGTTCACGCTTATCGCTATTACTTTCACGGCACAGGTGATCAACTGTCCATTGCGGTCACGTCGTGACCGCCTACATGCTTCCGGCCGTGGCTAGATGGGTAACCTTCCCAAAGAAATAACCTATCGTGGCAACAACTTGCAGCACCACCAGTGCTAGCGAGGCACTGAAAATGGTAACATTTTCCCGAACCACAAACAAATACACAAGGCACCGATGCACCAACAGCAAAAAGAAAAACACCACGAAACGACATAATAGCTTCGACATTTCTTTCTCTCGCGGCAGGTAGTCTTTTCTCGTGCTTCCCTCTCAGGGGCACGCAGGAGGCTCGTCGGCACATTAACGCTCATGCGTGGAGCTCGGCAGGCTTCCCTGGGGCGTGTGGTTGACGGTCAAAGTCACACAGACTGGCTCTATTCCCCCGGGACGCGTTCCGCGCAGACAAGGCCTGGCGAACCAATTCTGAAACCCATCAAAACGACAGAACGGAAAATGGCCCCCACGCACTTTTCAAACAGGTTTATCCGGCTAGGGCAGGTTTCTCGCAGCCAACAACACCTACCCGGATAAACCTGATCATGCATACACCCCCACAATGAATCCCCATTCATTTTTCTTCTTCAAAGCTGGCGCCATCACCTCGGTTTGTGGTATTTTGGGCTGAAAATCAGTTGTCCGGTTTAGCCTTAGACTATCCAATCTCCCACAATCCTGGCAGTTTTGTTGAACCGCCCATGGGACACCCATGGGTCACCCATGGGCGCTTCATGGGCCACCCATGGGTGACCCACGGGCAGGCGGCCCATGAAGTGCCCATCGTGGGCACTTCAACCTAGAACTTCGCCACCGGCATATCAACCTACAGTAGAACTTAGCCACCAGCGCCAACCTATGTAGCTCGTGGGCTTGGGGTAGGGGGTAGGGTTAGGGTTGTTAGCCGCTATAGTGCCCGTTCCAAAGCAGACAAACTATTGTTTAGTAGTACGCTGGTTTTGGAGGACTCTCATTGGCCGCCAATGGGCCGCCCATGGGCTGCCCACGCGATACTCATGGGCACGCTCATGATGGCACCGGCATGGCCATGGGTGACCCATGGGCTCGCTGGTGTAGACA
Source organism: Ectocarpus siliculosus (assembly GCA_000310025.1). Lineage (NCBI taxonomy): Eukaryota > Phaeophyceae > Ectocarpales > Ectocarpaceae > Ectocarpus > Ectocarpus siliculosus. The sequence goes on along the minus strand of FN647863.1, from coordinate 416 downwards.
AGTCTGAGCGCATGCACCCACAGTGTTATCAGTTTGCGTTTATTTGTTTGCCGATTCAACATTCTGTTGTTCTCATTGGAAATCTGCCATCACAAAAATCATTCGAAAAAGAATGTATGTTTGGGTCTTCCTGGCACGTTCGAGCTGGCTCCAATGTAGAACACGTGCCGGCTTGCTAGCGTTAGGCATTTGCCCATTAAAAATAACACACAGCCTATTTCCGGCAATACGCATGTGGTCTTGCGTCGCCCGCGGGAAGCTTGACACCCACGTCTCCAGAAGGGAGACCTTGCAAAGTCTACAATATGTAATAGTCTATGGTCTACCAAGATTGATTGTGCTCGATACCTCCAGACTGTTCTTACACATGAGTGTAGTAGACAAGATCAATCTGTTGCAATATCTTTTGACGTAAG
>FN647857.1:486777-508313 GCA_000310025.1 Ectocarpus siliculosus | reverse complement strand
TAGCGTTGCGGGGCAATCGGTTGTTTCTTTTCGTGTACCAGCACAGAAAGCGGTTCCGGTCATCTCGAAGCTGTGCAAAGTAGGCCTAGACCTACAGCACCTAGACTCAGCTAGATATTCCACTCGCTCTTCGTACAGCAGCAGTACATGCCCTACCGAACGGCCGGCAGCCCGGTAGCGCGCACATACAAATCGGTGCCCCCGACAACAGTCTACATTGTAGACTAATTGATTGTGCTTTCGGCGGTCCTGACATGTTTTTCTAGCAGCATTCTTCTCCTCCCCTACACACCATGAGTCCCCTGTGCGCGCAGGAACATACTCCACAGAACATACGAGCAGGCGGGCTCTGCAAGCCTGCACAGCTCGGGCTTCAGTATGCAAGCTAGCAGAGCTGAGCTAGCCGAGTACCACCTCCAAACCGTCAAGAACCGCGTGCGCGCGCGCCCAAAAAGCACGGCATGCTTTCCGAACCTTCCGGAAACCCTACCCCCGAACCCCCTAAAGATCCTTTCGCACGATTGGTAATCCGACCTCCATGGCCCTCCCTACCAATGCTACCCATTCTCTCCGGCCCATGATAGATAGTGACTGCTTGTCTCAGTTGATACCTCGCATAGCGCGAAGAGGGAGTGGAGGATTCCAGAATATCTGTCGTTGATTTCTATTGACTTGCGGACCCCTCGGGGCCAGTTTATTTGAGTGTACCTTTTTAGGGTAAGTTAGCCTGTGACCACGGGAATCGACCGCGTCGAGTGTTGGATGAGTACGGACATACGAAGGTACTGGGTAGAGAGAGATCGGAACGGTTTTTAATGTGAAGACAACAACAACAATGGCCCATGGTCCCTGTCCCTCTGTGGCCGGCGGGGTGAAGAGGCTCTATACATGGCCGTTAATTATGCACCTATGCTCAAATTCTGTCTGCGGCTCCCCCTGGTGGACGCAGTACGTGGAAGGTCGAGGTACGGGAGAGGTGTATTCGAAGCACCGCCGTCTCCGCAAGACGAGCCACGCGGGGAAGTGCAGTGCTCGGTAGCTTTGTCCCCTGTGCCGGCAAGTTGCGTGGCACTAGCTGCTTCGCTTCCAAAGGTTCCAGACCTCGTTACCACCAACACCGCACAAAAAAAAAACGTGTCGCGTGTGATCTCCGCTTCTTTGCTTCTTTGGCTCGCAGACGAGAGCCCCACACACAACGTCGAGTTGCCACGGCAGGCGGTAGGGGGAGGAAGGAGCACGTTGCAGCCGTAGCCGGGCAAGCCATCTCCCCATGGGAGACAGGGACCCCTGCCCCCACCGCATCGTGGGCGATGTTGGGGGTGCTTTTGCTTTCGGTCTGGCGGGTGGAGGGATCTGGCACAGCGTCAAGGGCTTCAGAAACTCTCCCAAGGGCCAGGGGACACAGGGCGCTCTCAAGGCAGTGATGGTGAGCAAGAGAGAGCTCTGGCGAGAAAAATGGTGATATGCACACACACACCCCAAAGTCTTCATTGCTCTGAATTTTAGTCGTGAGTTTTTGTGCCCTGTGCCCACTATGCACGCTGTGCGTGTTTGAAATTTGGTGCCGTGTGGTGAGGTCCCCGAGAAGTCGTGAACACGCCCTGTGCCTCGTGTTTCCATGAACGCATACTGCTGTCATTGCCCTTGCGGAAGCATGCACGGTGTGTTGCTGTAGAGTGTGACGCCGCCCATTGCACGCCCACGTGCAGTTTGAATTACTCCGTAACATAGTTTATGTAAGCTAGTACATAGTAACGCCCACTAATAAACTCTCTACTACTCCTGTATATACGTATTTACAGCAGTGTTCTTGCCCACGGAGGAGGCGGCCAAACAAAACTGGTCTGTCGGTCTGAAGTAAACTCCCCGCGGCTGGCTACTTCCGCTCTGCTGATATGCATAAGCTCGCGTGTCCGACGAAGTCGCGAGGCGTCTCTCGAGCCGTGATCCCCCTTATTCAGTATCGAACTCGACGTAAGGATAAATAAAGCCTTGTGCAAATAATTCGTCGGCAATATCAACATTCCGCGTTGTAATCCTGTAGGCAACTTTAGAACGACGTGACGCATAGGCCAGCAACAACATCTTATATACTGTCAATAGTCGGAGAGGGGGGGAGCGTTTATTCCTGCACAGCTACTGACTGATACCACTGCCACCGCCATCGATCTTGAAGCGCTGCTGTAGCGGTAGCCAGTTGTTGACGTTCAAACGCTCTCACGCGCTTCGCCACCACTCCAACAGATAGCCGGTGATTGGGGTTTCACAGTCACACATGGGCAGCCAGGGTTACGACCCTCATCCTGATGCTGGTAGATCTCAACCTCCTCGTATGTGTGTGTCTCCCGCATGCAAGTGATTCTGTAGTACCTCTTCATACCGCGTGCGGGCCTCTGTGTGGGAAACGCTTGCGATTAGCGACGGAGCAGAATGCTTTCCGTCTTGACGGGCCTTACACCGCGTTTTTTTTTTGTGGCGAGTGCATTCGTGAGGCGGAGTGAGTCTGTTCAAAAAGACATACGCATACTGCAGACCAAGCCTCCGCCAGTGGACGCAAACGCCATGCGAACCCACCACTAGATAGCGCACGCCTTTGCGGCAGCGGTTGCTCGTACATGACCCGGTTTTCGAGTTCGTGGCGCGGGGGTTCGTCGCGTTTCTCCACTGCACGTGTTTTTCCCGGTCTGCGCTTGCAGCGGAACCCCCGAAAGACTCCAGCGTTTTGTAGAGGTTTTGTACGCGCTGTTGTGCCCGGCAATGCTTGACGTTTTTTTGTGCAGGAGTCTTGGCAAGATTTAGTGTTGTCGGCACTCTAGGCCACGCCTTGGTTTGCTCCTTGAGTGAGGACGGTTGAGTGTCTGGCAGATGAGTGTACGCGTGCGCATGCGCGGCGCCCCAAGATGGCGCGCCGCATGGCAGTGAGTGTCGCGCTCTTCCATGGTCCTCCAACTCTCCGCCTACCCGCTTCGGTCCTACCGCCTGCACGTCGCCAACACCCTCCCCCCCTCTGGCCCCCCTGCCTCGCACCTTCGCTCTCGTTTGGTATCTACCTCCTCCTCCGACTACAGTACCGCGCGCCGGTGTTGGGGGGAAACTTCGCCGTCTGGGGCGCCCTCTTCTCGGTGTGCGACTGCTCCCTGGTCGCCGTCCGCCACAAGGAGGACGCCTGGAACCCCATCCTGTCCGGCGCCGCCACCGGCGGCATCCTCGCCCTCCGGGCGGGACCCCGGACCGCCGCTAAGAACGCTGTCGTGGGCGGCGCGTTGCTGGCCGTCATTGAGGGCATGGGCATCCTCCTGTCTAGGTATATGGCGCAGGTGGAGCCCCCGCCGATGGAGGCAGGGGGCGACGCGGGGGGGGCTGGGGGGGGGCTGGGTGCCCCGCAGGCGCCGCGACCACTCGGGCTGGCGCCGCCGCTGCCGCCGGTCGGGGCGCCCGCGGGTTACCGACCGATGGGGGACGGAGGCGAGGTGGACTCCTCCGCGACGAGATCCCACGACGTGGTCACCGGGTCGGGCTTCGAGACCGGGTCGAGGTTCGAGGACACGCTGGCCACGCAAGACCCGTTCGCGTCGAACACGGGGGACCGCTACCTGGAGGGCGGGGCGGCGCCACGGGGGGCGGGGGACGCAGCGGCGGCGGCGGCAGAAGGAGCCGAGAGTAGAGGCTGGTTTGGGAGGATGATTGGCCGAGGGGGCGGCAAGTGATGCATGTTGTTATGTATGCAGGTCGTCGTCGTCTCATTTTTTTTGTTTTTTGTTGGTGGTGGTGCGGTTCTCCTCGAGCGTTGTTGAAGCAGGGTATGGAAAGGAGCGGCGGTAGGGGACGAGGCGAGAGAGCGGGGGAGGATAGCGAAGACGGTTGCTTTTTGCTGGCTGTTGATCTGGGGTGTCTTTATGGCTCGCGGCGTGCTGCTTCCGCTGCTGCTGTTGCTGTACCACCGCTACTGTCGGTCGTCGGCATATACTTTTACCCGTTGTTTCTTGCGTCGAAGAACTCCACTTTAGTTTGTTGCCCATATCGACCTGTTGGTTGAGGCTGGAGCCGTGCGTCTTTCAGGCGTTCGTTTTGCCTGCCCCTCATACTCTACACGGGTAAGTGCACGACTGCTGGTTGCTGTGGACATCCTTTGTGTTTTTGTTCCTGTGGTTGTAGAGTTGGGGCTGAACCCAAGAAACGCTAGAGGTCCACAAGCTTGTTGTCAATGCTAACCACTCGTAGAAATCCTGGTACGATCTTGCGCCTGGTAGCATACGATCTTGCTTTTACGTGGGCTATAGGTCATACCGCCGATATTCTACTACCGTCGGCGTTGCAGCAACGCCTCTCGACGCTGAGCTAAGTCCAGAAGTCCAGTCTTGTCTAAAGTAGTTGTGTTCCGTCCGGTGGTGCAACGTGTTTCCGTGCAATGAATGTGCAAGGGGGGTGATGGTCGCATGGTCCATGTACTCTGTTCGCCACACGAAATGCCAGGTCGGCATTTTCCGACGCGTTTGCTCATCAGTTGCGTGCACGTCGCGATAATTGGAGTCGAAAAACAGAACGGATGCCTATTTTCCGATGAAGGTGCAACACCCGTGTCACTGATGTACGGTAGTATAATAGCAGTCCTTTTCTAGAACGAAAACAATCGCGTCGGAATAACTTGTTCGAGGTTTTGGCTTCTTTTTGCGTTTGCGAGTTGCCATCGCAAGAATGGCGTCCGTTCCAAGCCTACTTCAACCAAATTTGCAGTTACGGGCGTATTTGGTTGGTGTCGATGAGACAAGAGACGCCGAAAGATGCCGTTCTATGTATCGTATCGAGTATGATACACAAAGATGGGCTCCATTTATTAGGACGCCCCCCCCCAAACTGTCATCATCCTACATGCACAAACAATATCTGCTCGCGAAGCATCGACGTTGCAACGTCTTGCCCATGTGACCACTACTATCATCGTTGCGGTGCTTAATACAGTAGTGGTTGTGCTCGATCATTCCCGAGGCGCAGCTACCCTCTACAGGTAACTGCCCTAGCTACCTCGGGATGCGCGCCGTTGTAATGTACAAGAAGATACACGCATTAATTTACACCTCGATTACACCTCGATCACCTCTGCATTTCAGCAATGTTCCGTACGTACGTATGCATAGTACAGCGCCGTCTCCCTTACAGTACGTCCTCTCCATTTGTCATCCCGCTGTCCGCACGTTCCAGACAAAACTCAATCTGCTTTACTTCAACATCGAGACCAAGCCTAATCGTTATTCATACCATCGACATACAGTCTTTCCACCCGAAAGTCGCCCCCCCCTCGCAGGCAGTGTCCAGCTGTGACCATCATCTATCTATGGAAAGGTCCTAAGGTTTCTGGCCTACCTAAGAACCGATCGGGCAAGAGTGTTAAGTATATCCCGCACGAGTCGACATATTTGCTGCAAACACCGCTGCTCGGAAACACAGGGGTGCTCCACAAGCCAGCCAGGTTCAAACCACCGCAGCTCGTCGAACGCTGCGATTGAACCTTTTTAACGGATACCTTGCCGTAGCAGTAGTATGTTCAACTATTGACAATGTACTCGCAAAATAGAGAGCTCCAACAAGAGTTCTCTGGCCAAGGAAAAAATAACAGAATACAAATTGTCCAGGTAATGACAACTACAAGATTCGACCCCTCCCCTACATCGAACTTTCCCAAAATAAATCAAAAGGGGGTGAAGGGCACCTGCCTGTCTGTGTACAGATAGTAACAGATCCGCTACTTCATGGGTCCATGAAATAAACAAAAACAACCGAAATAAAATGAACAAATACAATTGAAACGAAAAATGAACAAAAACAATTGAAACGCAACTGACGAAAACATTTCAAATAATATCTACAGCTCATTGTACATGGTCCAGTCTCTTCCTATAGCACGCAGCGTTCAGGACCATCCATCTCACAATGCGACCAGAAAACGTGTCAACCGTCGCGGTGCCGCGCGTATGCTAGCATCGGTTGCTGCTATCGCTCGGCATGCTCTCACTCCTGCACGATTACACAGGCAATATATTAATGATTGATGCTCAGGGGCTAAACATCAAGGTCGTCCTAAGTACTCTGTGGCCGCCAAGAGCACTCAAGTTCACCTAAAAAAAATCGTGGTCAAAATAAAAACAACGGCCAAATCGTTACCATATCAGCCAGTAATACCATAATAATAAGAAAAATTGCACAGTCCGGTTACGACCTCCTACGATGGATCGCCTACTTATCCCAGAGTCATAGCTTTCAGCCCGCCTGGTCGGCGGGGGCGCGGGGACATACAGCACGCAAGGCGTGGTGTAGTGCCGAACGCATGCAAGCATCGAGGGGCCAACTATCCTTGGCAGCTCCCCCTCCTCCGTTCTACTGTAGGTACTAATAAACAAAACCAAAAAAACGGTAGGCAAAAATAAGCAACAGAGATGGACGGGCGGTCAGAACCGTCACCACACGCGCGCCCGCCCGCCAAGAGAGGAAAGGGGGTACATCAGTGCTTTTAACTACGTGGTCCTACCGCGACGACAACCAAACACTACGACAAGAATACGGTGGGACTAAAGCAAGCCTGCATGAGACGCGACCCGGGGGAGTGTAGCGTCGAGCGCGCGCCTAAAAGCGGCATATTTGCTCCCAGATACAATTTTTGCGTGCGCGAGGTGCGCGACGCGAACGAACGCTGACAGACATCATCCCCACGAAAAAGATCATCTATTCGCAAGGCGGAATCTTCGAAACCTAGGCCACGTAATGCATTAATAGCAGATAATGCCAAGGCTGAGTTTCTGGCGACGGAGGAGAAGTTACTCCAGCGGCAGAACAAAGTCGATCAGGCCGTTGGCGCATTTGCCCCCCATAGAGAAGAAGTCGAGGTTACTTTGCAAGACCTCGGCAGTTTTGGGGCTGCCAGGCTCCAGCTGGGCGGGAGCGATGGCGCACGTGTAGCGGGGCTTGACCAGAGGGATATTCCAGATGGACGCCTCCTGAAACAGGTGTTGGCCCACCCAAGCCTGGGGGTCGAGGAACCACACTCCGGGCGTGTCGCGGGAGTAGGCCAGCGCGGCCAGCACCTGCAACGTGGTAGTGGCAGAAAATGACACAGGGCTGCACGGTCAGCGACTTCAAAGAGATCGCATCCCGCTGATGGCGTAAATCTTTCTACAACAGAAAAGTTCTCCATTGTGACGAACACAACAACACCCGGTGACGCTCTCACACCAAAAGCACCGCACCCTGCAACGTCAACACCAAACATCCTTCCCCGAGCACACCAAAAGACGTATGTACCTGAGGGACAGCGGAGAATTGGTCGAACTCGACCAATTCCTGAAGCGCGACCATTGAAGCCCAGTCGCCGTCGTGCTGCAGGCTGGCACCATGCCTTAGCCCGAGCGACTCCCGGAGGTCTTCGTTTGCGCCGACCGGCAGCATCAGGTCGGTGCCGTGCGTGAAGGACGGCGCATCGAACCCGAGCACCGACGCCGAGCGGCGCCTCAGCTGGGCGTCGTGGTAGCTCCCCTGAGAGCCCGTGTGCACGACCAGGAGGTCGCCCCGCGGGGAGTGGGTGTCCTTGGAGGTGAAGGGGCGGGAGAGAACAGACCCCGGCTCGACGTACAAGATGAGAGCGGTGCCAGGCCCGCAGTACTGGTCTGCGAACAGGGCCGCCGTGGCGGGGTTCTGGGTGCCGGAAACGGTGACGCCGGGGAGACCGCCCATGGACCTGCATCAGCGTCGAGAAAGAGAAGGAAAGGGGCAACAGAGACGGAGGTCAAGAGGCCTGTTTTTCACCAGAGGAGAACATTCGGCCATCGTGTGCAGCTTTGCAAATTCTTTGACCCACACGCCCACCTCTCGTACGCGTCAAGTCCCTCCGCCTCAGCCGCGATGGCCACCCTCATGCCCGGCACAAACTGCAGGATGCTCTTCACCGTCACGTCCCACATGGCCTCCTCGCCCGCCCGACCACCGACGAAGGCGCACAGGTTGCGGCGCTTCAGGTCCTGGGAGTACGGTCGTTCGGCTGCCTCCTCGAAGAAAGAGATCACGTCCTCCCGGTCGACGTCGACGTTTGCAAGTTCTTCCTCGACATCGTCCGCTTCCTCCTCGCTATCCTCGACGCTGAATATCTTCGCGACGCGAAGAGGGCGGCTCCCGTCGTCGGGGGTTAGGCGACGGCCGTAGACGTCTACAGGCATCACGGTCGAGCACCTGTCGAGATCAATCGGGCGAAAAGAGAGGTTGACCGGCGCACACGAAGTGTCGTAGATAGAGAGATTAAGAAGGCTACTTACAGTCCCTGCTTTCATGTGTCATGCAGACACGACCGCAATTCGTCGTTGGCGAACCAAATTTAGGCCGAATAAAGTTAATTATTCTTATCCCATTTAAGCATTTCATATGTTCTTAAGGTCATTTATTAAAATTTAGTCGCAGCCATCTTGGACCGATAAGCGAAAAGACATGCGGGGGATTGGCGGGAAACCGTCCACAGCACCCTGTACGCAAGGAATTTCTCCTCTACGTTCAGGTGGTGTCTCACATGATCGAGCGGTTCTCCGGCGTGTCTTGCTTGCGGGCCTTGTCGACGTCGTTGAAGCAAGCGCGGCATTCCTCTCCGTAGGTCCCCTGCTTGGCGTTGCATCCGCGGGTACCGTACACGTCGGGGGTCGAGCAGTTCGCGTCGCACACGCGTCCCCTGGTCCCGTCCCTGCTGGTGTACTCGCAGGTGGACGAGCACCTGCTTGTGGTGGCGACGAGTAAGGGGTATCGGCGGGAGGGAGTTGGAAGAGTGATACTCTGCTGCACGACGCATGGCGAGCTTGGTGGCAGATGGCCGGCTACTGGTGTGCAGTGTGTAGCCAAGGGTTCACAAATGTCTACGGCTTTACCTCTGTTGTCTGCAAAATCAAACTTTGTCAAAACTGCTGCCGGAACACCCAAGCGTTACGGAATAGCTCTCGCGACGATCGTCAACCACTGCCATGAGACTGTTAAAGAAGCTCAAGCAAGTCTCGTCCTGTCTCACGACCGGTACGGTTTAACGGCCGCTGCTGCCACCCCCAAGCGTTCCGAAGCACGATCTCATCATGCTCGACAAAGAACTAGAGCGAGACGTCAAGGCCACTCACGCTCCGTCCGACAACTTGTTCTTCCACTTCTGGTTGGTCTTCCACTTGGGGACCTTGTCGTCCTTGCTCGTCTGCCACTTCTGGTTGCGTTTCCACCTGTCACGATGCGAGAGCACATTGAAGTACACGAAGAACGACGGGTGTGAGCGCATGACTCGTCCTGCTGACGAGTCATGGAGAAGGAGGAACACCGTGCAAAACGAGCCCGCCCGACGTATGCTATCTGGACGTCGGGCGAGCAACTGGCATGCATGCTACAGACCTACCTGTAGACGACCTCATTCGTCATCGGCCACATTTCTGGTTCAGTGCACCATGTACCACGAGACCGCTACTGTACGGTGGGACTGATCACCTCCCCTCCGGAATGAGAGAGTTCACGGATTGGCCCCCCTGCCACAACTAACGGGAATCGTGACTACTACGTGGCCGACTACAGTAGTAATCAGCAACACCAACAACAACCCTTCCACCGCTTCGGAATACGCACTTGGGGATGCTGTCGTCCTTGCTGGTCCTCCACTTTTCCTGTGACTTCCACTTCGGCGTACTACCTGAAAGCTGGCGGTGCTCCTCTTCTCCCGACGGTGATGATGCGTCCTCCTGCAAGGTCTCGAGGCTACGCCCGACGCGGAGAGGGTCGCTCTCGTCGTCGGCAGTCAAGCGACGGCCGTAGCCCTCTACGGGCCTCTTGGTCGAGCACCTGTCGGGACCAATCGGGCGAGAAAGGACGCGAAAGGGAAGGACGTGTGAGGGAGAAGGGCGTGTGAGGGAGGAGTGAGAGAAGATGGCCAAACCTGTCGCCAAGACTGCGCTGGGCGTCTACTACTGCTGTCGCCCGACTCAGCGGCGGCTGCTCGCTCCTACATGTGCAGGTGGCGTCTCACATGATCGAGCGGTTCTCAGGCGTGTCTTGCTTGCGGGCCTTGTCGACGTCGTTGAAGCAAGCGCGGCATTCCTCTCCGTAGGTCCCCTGCTTGGCGTTACATCCGCGGGTACCGTACACGTCGGGGGTCGAGCAGTTCGCGTCGCACACGCGTCCCCTGGTCCCGTCCCTGCTGGTGTACTCGCAGCTGGACGAGCACCTGTTTGTGGAAACGATGACAAAGGGGAGTAAGGGTGAAAGAGAATATGTTCCGTATCCGTTGGACTTGACCAGATTCTGCTGCAACTTGTGGGTGGAAAGGTCCTTGACGTGTTCTACCTATATCAACCGGCGCTGACGTGGTCGTCATGCCGCACCCTATCACAACCGTCAGCAACTGTGATGGGACTGTTAATACGAGTCTCGCCCCGTCTCACAAGCGGTACGGGTTAACAGCCTCTGCTGCTACCCCCAAAAGTTCCGAAACATGACTTCAGTATCCTCGACAACAAGAAGCGCGAGACGTTTAACGCCACTCACGCTCCGTCCGAGAATTTGTTCTTCCACTTCTGGTTGGTCTTCCACTTGGGGACCTTGTCGTCCTTGCTCGTCTGCCACTTCTGGTTGCGTTTCCACCTGTAATGTCGTCAGAAAACATGAAAGTACACGAAGGACGGGTGTGAGCGCAGGACGACATGAGGACCAGTCATGGAGCAGCACCGCCCCAACGACCCCGTCCGACGTGCTCGGTCTGTGGATGTCGGGTGAGCGAGTTCCATGCACTGCCGCAGACCTAGACGACCTTGATTCGTCACCGGCCACAAACAGGGTTCCGTGCACCATGTACAACGAGACTTCTCTTGTATGTGGGCCTGACCACCTCCCTTCCGAAATGAGATACTCCGCTGACCCGCACCCCTTGCACAAACCTAGAGCCGAAGTGAACCGTGCCTACGTGGCCATGTGCCACTACGTAAACAACGACACCTCCACGAGTACATAGCGGGCTTCCAAAGGAGGCCTGCGGTGAGAAGGGGGTACTCACTTGGGGATGCTGTCGTCCTTGCTGGTCCTCCACTTCTCCTGTGACTTCCACTTCGGCGTACTACCTGAAAGCTGGCGGTGCTCCTCTTCTTCCAACGGGGATGATGCGTCCTCCTGCAAGGTCTCGAGGCTACGCGCGACGCGGAGAGGGTCGCTCTCGTCGTTGGCAGTCAGGCGACGGCCGTAGCCCTCTACAGGCCTCTTGTTGGAGCACCTGTCGGGACCAATCGGGCGAGAGAGGACGCGAAAGGGAAGGGCGTGTTAGGGAGGAGTAAGGGAGGATAGAGAATACCGATCGACGAGCTACACTCCGAGGTCTAGTAGTCTGTTTGTTTCCGCCGTCAGCTGGGCGTGCGCCATTGGCCAAACCTATCGCCAAGGCCGAGGAAAAAGAAAACATGACAACACGGAGCTGGGCGTCCTACTACTGCTGTCGCCAGACTCAACGGCGACCGTTCACCCAGCTATGCCACATGGTGTCTCACATGATCGAGCGGTTCTCCGGCGTGTCTTGCTTGCGGGCCTTGTCGACGTCGTTGAAGCAAGCGCGGCATTCCTCTCCGTAAGTCCCCTGCTTGGCGTTACATCCGCGGGTACCGTACACGTCGGGGGTCGAGCAGTTCGCGTCGCACACGCGTCCCCTGGTCCCGTCCCTGCTGGTGTACTCGCAGCTGGACGAGCACCTGTTTGTGGAAACGATGACAAAGGGGTAGCGGCGGGAGGGGGGGTGAGCAGGAATGCGAGCTTGGCGGAACAAAATTGAGTACTGTGGTGCTTAGCCAACCAATACGAACTCTTTACGGCTTTGCCTCGTAGCTTGCCTCAAATAAAGTATTGTCGATCCTGTCGCCGGAACACCCAAGCGTTGGGGAACGCCCCCTCCGATGATTGCAAACATCTGGCATGCGATTGTAAAAAAACTGATCGTACGAGTCTCGTCCTGTCTCACAGCCGGTACGGTTTACCCGCCGCTGTTGCCACCCGCAAACATTTCGAAACATGATTTCATCTCGGCAACAAGTAGCGCGGGACACCAACGCCACTCACGCTCCGTCCGACAACTTGTTCTTCCACTTCTGGTTGGTCTTCCACTTGGGGACCTTGTCGTCCTTGCTCGTCTGCCACTTCTGGTTGCGTTTCCACCTATCGCGATCCGAGAGCACGTTGAAGCACATGGAGAACGACGGATGTGAGCGCATGACAACATGAGGACTAGTCATGGAGCAACACTGCGCCAACGATCTCGTCCGACGTGTGTTCTCTGCGGACGTCAGTCGAGCAACTTTCCTGCATTGGTGCAGACCTACTCAGCCTAGATTGCCACATGTACGGTTCACCGCATGTACCACGAGAACAATTCTGCTGCATGGTGGGCCTGATCAGCTCCTGTCCGAAATGAGATGCTCCCCTGATCGGCATCCTTGCACAAACCTAGAGCCGAAGGTGACCGTGCCTATGTGGCCATGTGCCACTATGCAAACAACAACACTTCCACCGCTTCGGAATACGCACTTGGGGATGCTGTCGTCCTTGCTGGTCCTCCACTTCTCCTGTGACTTCCACTTCGGCGTACTCCCCGAAAGCTGGCGGTGCTCCTCTTCTCCCGACGGGGATGATGCGTCCTCCTGCAAGGTCTCGAGGCTATGCGCGACGCGGAGAGGGTCGCTCTCGTCGTCGGCAGTCAGGCGACGGCCGTAGCCCTCTACAGGCCTCTTGTTGGAGCAACTGTCGGGACCAATCGGGCGAGAGAGGACGCGAAAGGGAAGGGCGTGTTAGGGAGGAGTAAGGGAGGGTGGAGAATACTGTGCCTGGCGTCGTCGTCCTGCAAGCACCCGCGACAGCCCTTCATTGGCGCGACAACCGGTGGTGCGCCATTGGCCAAACCTGTCGCCAAGGCCGAGGAAAAACATGGCAGACAAAACTCGGCTGGGCGTTCTACTACTGCTGTCACCAGACTCAACTGCGACCGTTCACTCCGACATGTGCAGGTGGCGTCTCACATGATCGAGCGGTTCTCAGGCGTGTCTTGCTTGCGGGCCTTGTCGACGTCGTTGAAGCAAGCGCGGCATTCCTCTCCGTAGGTCCCCTGCTTGGCGTTGCATCCGCGGGTACCGTACACGTCGGGCGTCGAGCAGTTCGCGTCGCACACGCGTCCCCTGGTCCCGTCCCTGCTGGTGTACTCGCAGCTGGACGAGCACCTGCTTGTGGTGGCGACGAGCACGGGGTATTGGTGGGAGGAAGTTGGGAGAGGTTTGTGATACGCTGCTGCATGACGCATGGCGAGCTTCGTGGAACGCGCCTGACGCGAACTGCTACGCGATCGTATGAGCCTACAGAGCCCGCCGAAATCTGCAGCACACTCTAGACTTTAATAAGAATGGAGATTGCAGTGACCGGATCGCCTCGAGCTCCGTGCGCTTACGGTTCTACCGACGACAACGGATGCTGACGTGGTCGTCATTTTGGACATGGACAGCATCGTCGACCTCAACCGGACCACTGTGAATACTGATGCCACAACACCCAAGTGTTTGGCAGCATCTCCTCCGACGATCGTCAACAACTGCCATGAGACTGTTACACAGCTCAGACGAGTCTCGTCCTGTCGGTTTAACGGCCGCTGCTGCCACCCCCAAACGTTCCGAAAAACAATTTGATCATTCTCGGCGACCTCTAGCGCGAGACATTTACCGCCACTCACGCTCCGTCCGACAACTTGTTCTTCCACTTCTGGTTGTTCTTCCACTTGGGGACCTTGTCGTCCTTGTTCGTCTGCCACTTCTGGTTGCGTTTCCACCTATCACGATGCGAGAGCACATTGCAGCACATGGAGAACGACGGGTGTGAGTGCATAAAAAGGACGAGTCATGAAGCAGCACCGCGCCACGAGCCCGTCCGACGTATGCCGTCTGTGGATGTCGGGTGGGCGAATTCCATGCACTGCTGCAGACCTCGACGACTGTAAATCATCATCGGCCACAAACACGGGTCCGTGCACTACAGTACCACGAGACTACTCTTGTATGGTGGGCCTGACCACCTCCCCTCCTAAATCAGAGAATTCACTGGCTGGCGCCCGTTGCACAAAAACCTAGAGCCAACGAGAGCCGTGCCTACGTGGGCAATGTCAGCTCTACGAGTACTGGACTTCCAAAGGAGGCCCATGGTGTGGAGGGGGTACGTTGTGGGATCATCACGACGGTGATGCATCGATCTGTGTATGACAAACAATCAACACCAAAGCCAACAACAACAACGCCAACACTCCAACCGCTTCGGAATGGTACGCACTTGGGGATGCTGTCGTCCTTGCTGGTCCTCCACTTCTCCTGTGACTTCCACTTGGGCGTACTACCTGACAACTGGCGGTGCTCCTCTTCTCCGGACGGTGATGATGCGTCCTCCTGCAAGGTCTCGAGATCACGCGCGACGCGGAGAGGGTCGCTCTCGTCGTCGGCAGTCAGGCGACGGCCGTAGCCTTCTACGGGTCTCTTGGTCGAACACCTGTCGAGGTCAAGATCAATCGGGCGAAAGAGGACGCGTAAGGGAAGGGCGTGTTAGGGAGGAGTATGGCAGGGTGGGGAGGGTGGAGAATACCATGGTCTGTGTGTTCCTGGCGTCGTCGTCCTACAAGCGACCGCGACGGCTTTCCCTCGGCGACACAACTCGGCGTGCGTCATCGGCCAAACCTGTCGCCAAGACTCGGCTGGGCGTCCTACTACTGCTGTCTCCCGACTCAACTGCGACCGTTCACTCCTACATGTTCAGGTGGCGTCTCACATGATCGAGCGGTTCTCAGGCGTGTCTTGCTTGCGGGCCTTGTCGACGTCGTTGAAGCAAGCGCGGCATTCCTCTCCGTAGGTCCCCTGCTTGGCGTTGCATCCGCGGGTACCGTACACGTCGGGGGTCGAGCAGTTCGCGTCACACACGCGTCCCCTGGTCCCGTCCCTGCTGGTGTACTCGCAGGTGGACGAGCACCTGCTTGTGGTGGCGACGAGTAAAGGGTAGCAGCGGGAGGGAGTCGGGCAGTTGTAAAGGATATTGGAATGCGAGCTTCGTGGAACATGACCGACTGCGAGCAATGAGTAGGCGGGTGCGCGAACACCTGCAGCATCGTATGAATCTACAGAGCATGCCGAACAGGCGAACCACGCTAGAAGTACTAAATAGTGGAAAGTGACCGGATCGCCTCGAGTGTCTTGCGCTGATGGTTTACCTACGACAACGGATGCTGACGTGGCCGTCATGCTGGACATGGACAGAGTCGTCGACCTCACCCGCACCATTGTGAAGACTGACGCCGGAACACCCAAGCGTTAGGCAGCATTTCCGCCAACGATCGTCAACAACTGCCATGAGACTGTTACACAGCTCAAACAAGTCTCGTCCTGTCTCACAACCGCTAAGCGTTTAAGACTGTTGTTGCCAACGCAGCGTCCTCCAAAAGTTTCGAAACATGATTCAACATACTCGACGAACACTAGAGCGAGACGTTAGCACCACTCACGCTCCGTCCGACAACTTGTTCTTCCACTTCTGGTTGGTCTTCCACTTGGGGACCTTGTCGTCCTTGCTCGTTTGCCACTTCTGGTTGCGTTTCCACCTGTCCCGTTGCGAAAGCACGTTGAAGTCCATGGAGCAGGATGGGTTAGCGCGAGACGAGAAAAAGACGAGCTATGGGGCTGCACGTCACCAACGAGCCCGTCCGACGTATACTATCTGCGGGCGTCGACCGAGAAAATTCCATGTACAACCAAAGACCTACTACCACCGTTGACGACCTTGATTCATCAGACACCACCTATATTTCCAATACTTGGTGCACCACACAAGTAGGTACTGATCACGTCCCCTTCGAAATGACAGAGTATCCTGATGGGCACCCCTTGAGTCTCCTGATGGGGCACCCCTTGTACAAACCTAATGACAACGGGTGCCGTGCCGTACTGGCAAACAACCCACTGCAATTGAGGGAGGATTCATCGGCACGTGGCGACTTAGGGCGTCGTGAAGAGCTGAAATCCGGGTCACGAATCCACAGGCTCCGCTTCTGTCAGAGGGTTTGGACACCATTATGTCTACGCCGTTCGATTCAACGCGTTGCTCAGATACTCTTTGAGTATTCCCGTAAACCGTCGTACCTACGTGGCCATATATGACTATGCAAACAATTACACCTCCACGAGTACTGGAGTTCCGAAGGGGGCCCGCGGTTTCGAGAGGGTAGGTTACCATGACGACGGTGGTGCATCGATCTCGTATATAATCACCAACGCCAACAGAAACCCCAACCCTTCAACTGCTACGAAATACGCACTTGGGGATGCTGTCGTCCTTGCTGCTCCTCCACTTCTCCTGTGTCTTCCACTTCGGCGTACTACCCGTAAGCTTCCGGCCACGAGTTTGTTTCGCGACGTCGACGGTGGCGGTGGCGGTGCTCGCGACGGCCTCGTAGGAGGCGACGTTGCCGTCCTCCACGCTGCTTCCGTGGATGAACAGAGTCTTGCCCGCGACGGCGTCGGAGACCGTATCGTGACTCACGTGCTCGTAGCCGACGTACGAAATCTTGAAATCGATTTGCGCGGTGGTGACGGGGTGGGGTACAACCCAACGCGAACGGTCGATGTTCGGACGGCCGTGTTTACCGATGCTCCAGCAAGGGGCGAGAGGTTCGCGGTGTGTGTACACCAGTACTTTTGCGTGAGACGGTGCATCCTGCCGTATCTACTGCTTGCTGTGGATTGGCTTGTAGTGCGCTCTCGTCACCAGAAAATTTATATGCAAACACATCAAGACTACCGGTTCGAGAGAACACCACAAGTCGATTGGGATGCGTTGAAGTCTCTACAGTTGTAGTTGTTGTTGTGTTTGTTGTTGTCTTCAGTCTTCACGTTAAAAACCGTTTGTTCTCTCTACAGTAGTCTACCACGTGACGCGCGGTCGGTTCCCGTGGTCACAGGCTAATTTCACCAAAAGTTTTAACGAAAATAAAATGTGGGTGGGGAAAAAGACGACCCGTTTGTCGTCCTAACAACCGCCCACCACAACCTTGCCCCTTTACTCACCAGGTTGGTCACGACGAACTTGCTCGAGTACCGCTGGTAGAGAGGCCAACTGTAGGGGAAGTCCGAAATAGTCATCCACAGCGCCACGTCGTACGGGTGCTCGTATCCCCAGCGGGCCCGGGTGTACTCCACGTACTCGACGAACGCGGGGTCGTCGTTGTTGTAGATGGCGTTGCCGTTTATGTGGCCTAGCACCTGCCACATCTCCGACGCCTCAGCGCTCGAGTGGAACGAGGTGCCCTCGAGGTTGCTGCCCTTCACCCAGAACTCTTCGTTCACGCGGAACGCGGCGTGGTAGAGCTCCTCGAAGGAGTTGTCGCTGGCGACGAGCACGTCCCACTCGACGATGGAGAGCGCGTCGTACTCGGAGAGGCTGGAGCGCACGTTCTCGTCGAGGAACATCTTGTAAAACATGACGGAAGGGCCTTTTGGGTAGATGTCATCCTGCGAGTACGAAATGGGATTTAAACAACCATTGTTGAGACATGATGCGAGAGGTAGAAAATTATCTTGTTCTAATGGCACTCGTGGGGGGCTAAGCCTCTTCCTTGAGATCGAGAAAGAAAGTGTCTGCTGAGCGTTTGGATCGCAACTAACTAACTTGGTACTTTTTTTTTTCGGGTGCATGCCATTCTATGAATTCTCGAATAGGCGCACTAACATCATCACTGTAGAGGCAAATAATTATTAAACTGCACATCCGTTAGCATGCAGCCAGCCAACGGTTGCAGCCGCCTGTTGTTAGCGGGTGTTGGTTTCAATGATACTTTGATTTTCGTCAGCTGTCCCCAAAAAGCAGCAGCTAGCTGTCTCCCGTAGACAAGGTGGGGGGGGCGAGCTTTTGTTTCGTCATTGGATATCACCCCTTGATGGCACTACTGCTGTGCTCACATGAGTCAACTCCCAAGGGCAGCCCTGTACCGGTAAAGATTTTTATTTCAAAAAGGGCGAAAGCCAGACGGACGAAATTTCGTGGTTTCGACCACAGCAACACAGCAGCTTGCTACATGATCTAGTCCGGCCGGCCGGCCGAAAGTGTTGAAAAACCCGAGTCAAGCAAGCAAGTATATTTCATCCTGTACCTTGTCCATCTGTGGAGGACGCGATCAAGCAGCTATGTAGCAGTACACAGTATCATAGATCTGATATTATTGTGCATCGCATACGTGTGGCCATTGCGTAGATATTGGGAGAACGGGAGGCAACGTGGCCAACAGCGCGGACAGTCTTTACTACGCAGCTGGTGCACACATGCATTTCCAAAAACAGAAGAAAAAAACAGTTCACGAAGACGGATAACACCACTGCTGTGCTCCCATGCGCCCTTCTCGCATCACCCACCTTGTTGCGGACACGATGCCACAAGGCAACACAAAGCGTATCACATATTTTATCATGTTCTACCTCAGTTGTGAGAAGCAATCAAGAATGAAAAATCAATCCTTGTGGTTGGGCGGGTGCTGTCGTGTACTGCTGTGGTCATGTATGCAGTCAGTCATCAATCGATGTCACCACACGGGATCACTGCACCGTGATGTGACAGCTGCAGTTTGGCTATTGTATTCGGCGACTGAGGAGAGGCCGAGGTAGGCGAACATCATGCGAACGAGACTTTCTACGTGCACCCTTTCCACACAGCAGCTGCTGTGTCCATAGACGGGGGCGGACAGACATCGGGCACGGCAGCAGCAGCAGCAGCCCTCTTTAGACAAATTTGTTTGTCCGCTGTTTGTTTATCCGCTACACGATCGTATCGTGAAATGTGTGCTTTTGAGAACGTGGAACCTTCGGGCAAAGAAAATAATGTAACGCACAATACCGCTGCCTTGGTATAGGGCGACGTTCACCGTCCTCTCGAACTCGGTCCCGGCGGTTTGCTAGGCCGGGGAGCCTTTTTGTGTGCGATTCAGTGGTGGCGGCGATACTTCTCTCAACCGTGTGTACATGCATACATACGTGAGAGAGTGTGAGAGTACTGTCGCATCTGTGATTGTGAGAGACAGCAATCAATTCGCCAAGTTTGGATTTTTGATCGACCGCCTGCGGCTCTGGTACCGATTCGAAAAATCCAAACAAGGTGAAAATGTTACGTGATGAATCTCTCTGTGTAGAGATAAGCATGTGACCTGCGGTCAAGATTACGAGAGGGAGAGGGTAGAAGGACGCCGCGGCGCGTCATGCGGCCTGTCGCAACCCCACGCACGCACGCGCACGCGCGCATGTGACAGCGGCATCGGCACCGGAAAAAAATATTTTAAAAAAACATTCTGCTCACCTCTTCCGCAAGATTGGCGTACACGACCCGGGTTCTCGAGAAGCAACGGCCGGCGGTGCTGGAGATGCTGTCGAGCGCGGAGGCAGTAGCGCTGCTTGCTTCTTCCGCGTAGTACAGCACGAGGTCAGCATTCTTGAGGGTCAGGGGCGAGCACTTGACGGGCCATCGCTCCAGGGAAGATACAGCCCTTGCGAGGTCGCCGTCGTACGCCGGTACGATGACACCTAGCCGCTGCTGTGAATCTTGATTGTGATCTTGCGCGAATGTGGCGACCGGTAAGCGTGAGACCGTCGCAAGCCACAGGATCGAACGTAGCATTCTGAAAGCCAGACCCAGCCGTTTTGGCCGTGCCTCAAAACTCTAGATTTGGTGCTTGAGTGCGGACGTGTTGTGAGATGTGGGGCTGGGGCGGCACGGCCGAGAATGATTGTGCAAGAGGCGGTATCTTCGATGTACAAGTGCTACACTACTGCTGAAATCTGTGACTTTTTATTCCGAGATTCCAGCCTTCTGCCCTGCCAAAGATTTTCTGGTAGAACACGTAGATATGTCAGTGGTATTCAGTACACAGACGGGCCCGAAAAAGGGCTATTACTATTATCCCGTTGAGAAACAGAGACAGTCTCTAAGTCTTCTTTTCTGGCAGAATGAATGATCGACTGCAGATGATACAGGTTACTTCTTATTCATCAGACCAGTGGTATTCCGTGTTCACACGTAGTAAATACGTCTAAAACGGGCCCAAAGGGTTATTCATTCTTATTATCCCATTGAGCAACATACAGAGGCAAGGTCTGTCCGCATTTGGGCTGCATGTTCGCGAAATAAATTGAAACTAGGGTTGTTGCAGCTCCATTGACTGTAGATCACGCAGATACACGTGATTGATTGACTCATCATACCGAGAGCGCCCGGACGAAAGAAACCATTGAAGACATAGGTGTTGGTTGTTGTTGTCTTCCATTCATTTTAATTATCATTCGTAACCCGTTCCAGTCTCCGCTCCGTACCTTCTTATCGCACTGATCCAACTGACGGGGACGCCTTCCTCCGTGGTCACAGACTATTATTGTAACTCCCCGAGAAGGGATACACCTGTAGGCTTTCTAGAGCTCACAGAAACGAAAAACAAGGTGGACCCAGAAAAACACAACAACATCCTCCAAACGAGAAAATAATCCGACTACAGAGAAAGGAAACCAGCCGGGAGACGAGCGAACCCGCCCAAAGGATAGGGGGGGCAGAGTATATTCGCAGCAGGGGGTTGCACCGGCCGAGCCAATCTTCAGACGCCCATCCAAAAACATTTCGTGTGGGCGGTTCAAGGATCGCTCCACCGGGAACCGACTCAACAGAAATGTACAACAACAAACCAGTGGGGTATGACTACAAGCTATAAATAAACAGAGACCTTCTTAACGTTATAGTCTACCCCATAGAGCCACAAACAAATGGATAAGATCACATCGGGGGCAATGACAGGGGAGGGGGGGGAGGGGGGGTGTACTCATAGTCGTGCATGCCGTAGTCGTTAGACCATTGACCTCGCATCCCTACAAAGCCGGGACGGAGCACGCCGGGTTCTCACCGGACCAGGCTCTCACATCACCAAGCGCGAAGCGCCGTGAGGTATTCGGCGGGTCGCATGAAGGGTGCGCTGCATGCTGCTAAGCGTGTTCGGCATCTTGTGCTTACTTACTTGCGTACGGATGACAGCTGCGTATGACTTAGTTTATTTTCTGGTGCTTTCACGTCCAGAGACAGTTATAAGCACTGTGTAACTGCCTCGAGGGTGCTTGACCATTTTAACACAACGTGGTGCGAAGTGATCGGCTTGTTTTACAACATCGCTGCCAAGCGACGAAAACCCAACCCCGATGGCAAACACCGGCGGGGACGGGGTTAGCAAAACAAGATTTATTTCCTGCCGCCTCCCCCATCATCAGTCTGGCACGTGTCTCCCTACCCGTTCTGCCATCTTCAAGTGCCCATCTCTGTCTTGCTCCCATCAATTGCAGTCGTGCCGTAATACTGGGTCTTTCGAAGATTAATCCCCCCCCCCAGCTGCTCCATCCCGGCTTAGTAGGGATGCGAGGTCAATGGTCTCACGACTACCGCCTGCACGACTGTGAGTACCCCCCCCCCCCCCCTTC
>FN647857.1:467856-486677 GCA_000310025.1 Ectocarpus siliculosus | reverse complement strand
TTGGGTTTTTTTAAAAAAATGGCGCCCAGGGGGGAAAAACCCACCCCGGGGGGAAAACCCGGGGGGGGGGGGGGTTACAAAAAAAAATTTTTTTTCCGCCCCCCCCCCCCATCATATTTTGGGCGGGGTTCCCCCCCCCCTTTTCCCCTTTTAAAGGGCCCCTTTTTTTTTTGGCCCCCAAAAATGGCGGTGGGCCGGAAATAGGGGTTTTTTGAAGGTTAATCCCCCCCCCCCGGGGGCTCCTTCCCGGTTTGGTGGGGAGGGGGGGTAAAGGTTCCCAGGATTCCGCCCCCCAGGACTGGGGGTCCCCCCCCCCCCCCCCTCCTCGGTTGGTTGTCGTTCGGGTCTTTTGTTCGATGTTTTTCTTCTTCCGTTTCTCCAAGCGTAGTCTGCTGACCTTCTCTTCCTCCTTGTGCCATTTGACCGTGAACCTCTTGTGCCTCAGTACGCCCCCCCCCGCCCCCCCTGCTCGGTTGGTTGTCGTTCGGGTCTTTTGTCCGATGTTTTTCTTCTTCTGTTTCTCCAAGCGTAGTCTGCTGACCTTCTCTTCCTCCTTGTGCCATTTGACCGTGAACCTCTTGTGCCTCAGCAACCCCCTCGCTGCCAGAGCCAGCAGGCATGCGGTATCCCGGACGTTCTCTTGTCTTCCCCCGTGGGTTCGGCTGTGGCGTCGAACGCTGTGAAGTCGACCTTCAAGAATTTCGCCCAATTCTGTTCCGGGCATACACCCCTGTCTGGTTCCTCCGCCCCAACGATGTCGCCGAGCATCACTCGCTTCGAGAGTCGCCCTTCCTGTTGTCCGGCCAATGCTCCAGCAAACAGTAGCCCCCGTAGCCGGACTACAATATTTAGGTTCCACGCTTTGGCATCCGACCTTTTCAAGGGTCTGGGCGTATGAGAGCTGCCGATAATGGCCGCGCGTGCGGCGGTACCCGATAACCCGTAGCAGAAGCCGGTGGTGTGCACTCGTCAACAGATTGTAGTGGTCGTGGCGCGGGGCCCACGTCATACATCCGCTGAGCAGGGCCTCCATCACCTCCGCATTCAGAAGCCCGGCCTTTAATTGCCACGGTGCTGTCTGCCGGTCGAAGAGCTCTCGGGCGTACTTCCAGAGACACCCCCACGCTGCTCTGCTCCGTTGAGGGACAATGATGCTTTTCACGAAAATCAAGTAATTGGGCAAGGGCAAGGGATAAAATTAACCCTCACACCTAGCAAGGTACCCCGGGAGGGCCATTTTTTCTCTTGTTCTTCTTGACCGTATGCATCGTGTGATGGGCGTCTAATCTGTTGTTTCTACAGAGAGGTGATGGGCGTCTAATCTGTTGTTTCTACAGAGAGGTGATACACTGGCACACAATATGCCTTACATGCCTTCCCCAAGAACACGCTGTTGTTGTTGGCGAAGAAACCACACGTCAATCATCCACACCATCTACATATCCTCGAACCAATTTTCAGTGAAGCTTGAAGCCCTGAGAAGCATCATGCCTCTGCGCGCACGAGCAAAGAACCCCAATGCTCGACGGAAATCGCGGATCATATGTAGGAGCTCGCAATTATGCTGAGTGTTCCGTTCCGCCTACCGTTCGTTCCTCCATATACTGCGACGAGCATTACCGCACGCCAACTCCGGAAACCACCGTTCGTTCCGGGGTGCGTTTACGCCCCCTCGAGCTTACGGCTCCTATTCCTCTCCTCCTCCTCCTCCTCCTCTCCTCTTTCCCCTCCTCTTCGCCCCTTTCCTCCTCGTATTCTCCCCCCTCCTCTTCCCCTTCCCCCCTCTTCCTCTTCGTCACTGCTCTCCCCCTCTTCCCTGGACGACGAGAGTCCGACAGTACTTGCTGAGCTGCTTTGTTCCCTCGCCAAAGGAAGAGAGGGCAGACACACACGGGCAAGACGGGCAGACTTCTCGACCCCTCCCCCCACGCCGGGCCCGTCGCAGCAGTTTCTACGTAGGCACTTGGGCCTTCGACGGAATATGCATGCCTGTGGCAGGCGTGCGTGGTCTCGCCTTCCTTCTGTCCCTCTGTGGACACATCGAAGTATCATGTTTTTCGTCGTGTGTGCGGGCCCAAGTGTAAGAAACACACCTACTGTAGGGCAACACAACACGAGAGCTAATAACAATCCTGCCTTCTGGCACCCGGACCCTTCTTCAGGTTTCCTGCCGCCTTCGTTTTCGCTTCCTCGCTCACGTCGTGGCTAGCTTTAAATCTCACAGTATGGGGATGGATCCGTTTGTCTCTGCGCCATTGACGGGCCTTGTTGCTCCTGTAGTGTGGTAGGACACACGGAACTTTCACACCCAATGGACAGCTGCCTAGGCTAGGCCTACTACTGCGCCCCCCCCTGAGGGTTGGCTCTTGCGGCACGGGGCTATAGCTGCAAAACTGCAGTATAGGCCATGGGTTGTTAAAAGTATAATATCCTGTGAGCTTGTTGGCTTCGGTCCTAGAGTGCACATCCTATATAAGGGTGTCCCATGAACGCCCTACCTACCGTAGAACATATAATCTTAGCGACGTGTTCGCTGTGTGTGGCACGCGTGCTTTTGTGTTTCTTAGCCATCCCGTTGCGTTCGTTTTGTTTAGGTGCGCATATGGAGACCACCTTCATAAAGGTACAATCTCTCCAACGTCTGTCGAGGACGGTTTCCTCTTTTCACAATGGTGTCGACGAAGAGATGTACGTCTGATTGCCTGCTTTTGTGCACGACTTTTTTTTTCCGGGCGCCAACTGCATGTGTGTGTGCATTTCGCACCGACGCGTGCATTCGTCATGACAGGTCTATCGGGGGTGTATCGGGACCGGACGATCCGTCGAGCATGGCGGCGAGAGCCACCGAAACCTTGCAGACTTGGCTATATTCTGTGATCCATGGCACTCCCACTTTTTCACTGGCAAGATTTTGCCTTTCGGCTTTGATCCGTCGTTCCGTCTCAGGGTATCTCATTCCTCGACTCTCTCTCTCTGTCTTTCTTCCCCCCTATGGTTGGCTCAAAACTCCCGCTGAGGCCATGCCACCTGAAACCTCTCAACCTGACCAATACCTTCGCCTAGGGAACTAACTGGGTACAGGGTAGATTCTCCGTCGATAGTCATTGGATGGACATCACGTCAAGGCCCGATGTAGATCCCTCTGGCAACGAGTAAGGTGCGACAGACCCTGTGACGTCGGGAGGGCCCGAGACCCGAGACCGCTCGGGGATAAACACTGGAGCAGCCCTCCTGTTCATGTTGTTGGTAGCCACACACAAACACACGGCAACAAGAGAATACGATGTCCTTCACGCGCCACCCACACATTGAATGGTCTACCTCACCGTCGCATAGTCTACCCACCACCGAATGTGGCATCATCGTGCCTCCTGCCACTAATCACATAAGATCTACCCCGGGTTGCACAATGTTGGGACCAAAATATGTACACAGGAAAGATATCTCGCTTGGTTACGCAAGAATTGACCCAATTGCATCCCTAACAGAAGCACCTCACGCACACACATACTGGCGACACCCAAATTCCTCCTAGATTCCGCTATTTTTGGTCCATGCGTGCACTACGCTCCTTACGATCAGGCATCAACCTGTGGTGGTGTGGGAGGAAAAGAGCCGCAGGCGCTCTAAACCCTGAACTGCCGCCGTGGAGCCTTGCGCGCCAACGCCGTAGGGATGGGTACATTCTGCCACCACGCACCGTCTTTCCTCGCCATCTCTACCTCCAACCAGGATGGTACTTCAGCGCGGTCGCCGGGCACGACCTGTCCGTCCGCCGTGAAAACCATGTCGTGGTTAGTGGCCTCATCGAGGACGGAGAGCAGCGTGTGGGCGGTCTCGGGAACGGGCTTGAAATCGAGGCTCGTCTTGCCGCTACCGTCACCGGGGGACGGCGATGCTGCTGCTGGTGCCGTCGGCGCCCCGGGCAGTCCTGGCGCGTCGGCAGAAGCTGCTGCTCGAAGCCCGGTTGTTGTGCGAGCCCACAGCCCGGGGTGCCTGAGGAAGAGCGCCACAGTTTTCATGTTGATCCTCTCGCGGGGGTCTACAGCCATCATCGCGCCCAGCACCTTCCGCACCTGCGTCGTAGTGTGTTGTTGGTTGTGGGTGTCGAGTTGGTGTGCAACGTTGGTGGTGTTGTATTCTGGTTCTTTCTGTGTTCTCTGCTTGGTTTGTACTGCAGACCGATCCCTTTCTGGGATATGCTCGGGTCGTGCGGGGAGGCACCGTGACCATCTCTTGGCATGGACCTCTAAAAGTTAAATAGGGCGACCTTGTCCCAGCTCAAATATCCTTGCGCTGTCATACCCGTAGAATCGAACAGTCAAGGCTTGACGAAGACAACACATGCGACTTACTTCGGGCAGGTGCCGGAAAGCCCGCTGGTCTGGCCACACTCTCCGGGACAGGATGAAATTGTCCAGCTTTTTCGTCTTGGCATACGTGCCGAAATAAACCTCCTGTCGGATCAAGCACAACAACGTGGGGCGAAAAAACGGAAACTTTTCACCCATGCGCAACATGGGGGGCAACAGGGTTGGTCTTGATCCTGTCATTTCAGGTACATCAGCGAACTGCAGAAGCTTTGAAAGCTCTAAGCAAATTGGGAACAAAATTTGCTGCTTCATTCTTTCGTGCAGCCAGGTGCTGGCATGATGATACTCAACTCCTTCACAGTCTTCTTTTGTTTCTTCAACTCCAATAAGTCGAGCTGTCTTGTAGCCTTACACAAAGTATTATAGCGGTATTACCCCTGTCTCCCCGTTCCTGCGTTTGTCCGAGTCACGCAAAACCTTTTTCCGAACCGAGACCCTTCCTTCACGCTGGTTTTGCTGGTGTTGATGTCGAATCTCATCGAATCAACTAATAATAGCAAAATGTGGTGAGACCTCCTACACCGCTGGCGGGAAAAGGTGTCCGTTGTCGAGACGAAAGGTTTCGAGAACCAACTAAACGCTAACCCTAACCCTAACTCTATCTGCTCCAACCAGGAGCAATCAGAAATACACTACGGAACGGGGTTGATGGGACGGCTACGTCGCCAGACAGTTGTTGTGCCGACTCACCCTCAGCCGAATGATATCCGACGACGCCTTTTCCTGCGTGCGCTTGCTCCGCCCGCAGGCGATGTAATAAAAGTTGTCGTTGGCAACCATCATCGCTTCATGGGCCTGGGCGATCCAGGATTGGCGCTCAGTGGGCAAGATGCTGTGAATGTGATCGCCTAGCACCTGCGCGCAGTGCATGTGCGGCAAGCGTAAGGGTTGGAAAATCATGAGTTTTTTATGCTAGAGGAGAGAGGGAAACAACGTCTACGGCGATATCGTTTCATGCTCAGGATCGACGAAAGAAAGAGTTTACTTCCAATCACCACACGAGTGTGCCTCGATTTGCGGACGCTGTGTGCCCCGATAGATACACACGCCCATAAATCGCAGGCCAAAGGGATTCCGACAAGTAGTACACCACGCCTTCGCATAATGTAGCCCCCAAAACTCTATCCCGCAAACACTTCTGGGGCTCACTGACGTGGACTGAACCTTCCGCTGCTGCAGGAGCAAACCCTGCAACCGACGACCACTCACTTCGTGGTCTGTGGGCAGACACCTTGCCCTTGACGTCGCCTGCAAGACGACCATCCCGAAAGACCACACGTCCATCGAGGCCTTCAGCGGAACTTTCCAGCCGTTGGCGACGCCCATGGCCTCGGGAGGCGTGAATGGCAGCGTCACGTCTCCCACATTCGCCACACCAAGCCCTGTTCGCGAAAAGATCAAGATATGGGTAGGGATCACAGATGATAATGGCAAGACTCATGGTTCTTGGGGGCATCGGCTCTGAAGCAGGTTGAGGTCAGGATCCTCTCGTGTACGATAGCAGTCAGAGCTAGGGTTCGCACGACATATCAAGGTCATTGCTACCGCCGTCGACGACCTGCCTTGCCTGCGTTGGTAGACGGTTGGGCAGACCGGTACGTGCCGTCTTTTTTGTTATTTTCTGATTCCTTGGTGCCCTCTGGTGGAACTGTGGATGACACAAACAACCGCTTTTGAACCTCCTCAGTCACGTATAGTGTTAAGTGCATGTCCCGCTTCTCTCTCTCTCTCGCTCTCTTTCTCCCTACGTGTGTGTGTGTGCACCAAAACGAAACGTGCTGGATATCATGCTCACTTCCGACACTCCCAAAGTCGGATATCTTGCACTCTCTGAGGTCGTCGGACACGAGCATGTTCGCAGGTTTTACGTCTCCGTGCGCAAAGCCCATCTCGTGCATGAACTTCAAACCTAGCGCCGCGCCGCAGATCAGCCTTGCAGGTGTTGCGTCGATGTGGATGCGGAACGTTGGTAGTGATTCACCACAGGTTTGGGGTGGGGAGAGGAGGCCACAGGCAGTACAGGCGGGGGTAGGTCGGGGCGGCAGAGTTTGAGGGGTACGCGATGAGCTGGATGCCGTGGTTCACGCATGTAGCAGCTGTCGGGAAAGTGGGAAGAAGTAAGGGCGGCGGGGACGGGAATAATGGCATGGCGCTCGCGTACCCTTTCAAGCTGGCGCGGCTCGCGCTGAAGACGCGCCGCTCAATCCGGAAAGTACACTGGGATACCGTATATGACACAAGATAACACACCCCCTGGACCGATTTTCAAAGCTCGATTACTCCACGACGAAGAGGATGCATAAATGAAACAATACGTTTTCGAACAGCTCTCGACGAGACGGTTCCAACGCCGCCGTTTTCGGCGCTGTGACTCTTCCTGCTGTTGAGAAATCGAGCTTTGAAAATCGGTCAAGAGGGTGTGTTATCTTGTGTCATATACGGTAGTTCTATCGCTGTGCGTTCACGACAGCCAACCAAAAGTGGAGAGGAGAGAACTTACCTCCGTGCTGTACCAAACCGATGGATTGTAGGAGCAGTGAACGACCGCAATCAGGCATTTTCTCAAGACAGTCGAGATTGTGGACTTCCTTTGACTTTCTGCCACCCTCCCTTTAGAGTGCTGTGAAGTTGGCAGTCAGACTATTGTTGCATGCGGGGCACAGACGGAAACAAGGATTATCCGCGCCTTACGCGTCTACATACCGGGGTCCAGTTCAGAGAGAGACATGCATTCTACCCTGATTCCATGCGATAGGACAGGGCTCACGCGAACCATCGCTGAATTGTTTCAAACGAATTGGTACAACGCTCGATAAAGTCTTCAACTGTCTTACTTTTTTTGCGTACTTTAGTGGTCCCCCTGCTCCCTCCATCCCGAAACATCTTCTCTTGTGCTTCTGACAATATATTCCGACTCTCGGGCTAAGTTAGACCACTCGCCGCCTGGTGTTTGGCCGGCCGCCCGAAGTACGGCTCTGCATTCCAAGCCTAGACTGTACAGTATGAAGCGCTCTCGGCGAATGGTCCCACGCGACTTCATACATATTCCACTCATACACATGTGTCCTTCGACAACTATGTCAAGCGTTCGAGGCAGCAACAAACGCAACGCCCACTCACCGGACCATCTGATCTTGTGATACCCGGTCGATATCTTCCCTTGTGTGGTTGAGCAGGTGCTCCAGGTCCATATGCATCTTTTCCATAACGATGCTCCGCGTTGCAATGTTTGTCGCGAACACGTTCGTGATGTTGGGGTGGCAGGTGGGCATGAAGCTGTGGGGGGGGAGCAAACCGGGAGGAATCGGGGCGAGGGAGGGTCCAGATGGTGGTTGAGAGACCATACTTCTAAAATGGGATATTTCACGCAATATTGGGAGTTCTACGACTATTTCCGGATCTCCGCAGGGGCGCGGTTTGTTGGGGGGGTTCCAGAAGGCGGTAGTCTCATACAACCGCTGCTAGAGCGACCTCTATGGCGGAAGAAACGACGTATGGAGTGGACCTTCCACCTTCCAATCGCCCGTGGGTTCCGTTTCACAGCGTCACGTAGCCTATCGCAGGATCGCTCCTCCAGGCGAAAAAACCGTTAGCATGATTTGCGACAACGTACCCGGAATCTGCACAAACCGAGGTTTGTCCGTGGGTCGTATTGTGTAAGGGCTAGGACAACATGCCAGCCGTACCTCGCCAGCATCCTGATCTCTCTCATTCCCGTGTCCCTTGTCCCTTTCTTCGGCTGCATTGGCGAGAACGTTCGGGCGAGGTATTCGAGACACCGCCGGGAAAAAAGAAGGACGGGGGTAAACGGCAAAAAGGGGTGACGGCTTGAGAGCTTTCCTTTCGAGCGTCTGAGTTACCACAGATTCGCGTTGCTTGGCCTTTTTCATATTTCTTTCTGCCAGAGATAATATCCAACCGCCAAGCTCGACGCGACCATTCACCCCCGAACAGGCTCAGCGCCTCAACACACGACTGCTATTACGAGGGCTCACCTTCTTGAGGGTCTTCAAGACAAGTCCTTGTCCCACGCCGGCCGCGGCAAATTGGCCCTGAAGCTGTTCATCGGCGATCTTCAGGTCGAAGACGCCTCCGCCTCCTCCTTCACCTAGCTTCGCCCCCTTCTCGGTCGCTACCACCCCAGCAACAATGTCGCCGCGTGCGCCTCCGCTTCCTCCGTGGCTGCCGCTCAGTGGGAGTAGCGACGCCAGGAACCCGACCCCGTTGAACCTGTCGAGAGCCTGTCGGCGGGCACACGTCAG
This sequence comes from Ectocarpus siliculosus, assembly GCA_000310025.1. NCBI lineage: Eukaryota > Phaeophyceae > Ectocarpales > Ectocarpaceae > Ectocarpus > Ectocarpus siliculosus. Next base: position 478,042 of record FN647857.1, on the reverse strand, counting down.
GAGTGCTTCGGCCCTCGAAGAGAGGGCGGATCTAACGCCTTTGCACTCAAGACCGATCGCGCCCCGCTGGTGCTGCTGCTTCCGCTGCGATGGCGGCGGCGGCGGCGGAGAATGCTGATGCTTCTGCTTCTTCTGCTGCTGCTGCTTCTGCTTCTGCTTCTGCTTCTGCTTCTGCTTCTGCTGCGACGGCGGCGGCGGCGGCGGCGGCGGCGGTAGAAGGGAGACGCTAGCGGCGGATCCAACCACGCTATCGCCGGAGCTGCCGCCGGAGTCGTCCCCGTCATACGTCAAAGGGCCATCGTAAGACCCATCACTGGCGAGCGAGGGGCAGCCTGAAGAGACGATCGTGGAAAGCTTGGCACCGTCGCTGTCGTCATCATCGTCGTCGTCATCACCATCGTCGTCGTCGTGGGAGCTTCCCTCCTCGCTCCCGTCGTCGAGTGAGGGGCAGCCTGAAGAGACAACTGTGGAAAGCTTTCCGCTGCTGTTATCCTCGCCGTCTCCGCCGTCACCGTTGCCTTCGTCATCGTCGTCATCATCGTGCGTGCTCCCCTCCTTGCTCCCGTCAGACGTGTCCGAGCCAGAACACGAACCAGACTCGAGAGAGGGGCAGGTTGAAGCGGTGTCTAGGCAGGGCTCCTCGAAGCGGTCGTGGCCGTCAGGCTCGTGGTCGTCGCTCCCGCGCGTGCCCTCTGCTCCGCTGCCGCCGGACGCGTCGGAGCCGGCGTAGGAGCCAGGTGAGGGCAGCCCTGCTGAGACGTGCTTGGAGGGCTCGTGGTGATGGTCGTCATCGCCGCCCCCGCCTCCGCCGCTATCGTTTCCGCCCTCCTCGGGACGGGGACAGCCGCAGGGAACGCTCGTGTGCTTAGACTCGTCGTCCTCATGGGATTCCGTCTCGGTCTTCTGCCCTTGAAGCTCGGTCATATCACGGTAAGCCTGCAGCAGAAGGGCCTCCAGACGACTTCGCTGTCCGTCCAAGACAAGGTTCTCCTTGCGCATCTGTTAACGTGTGGAACACGTGTACTTTGGTGTTTGAGTTTTTCGTGAAGAGGTGTCGGGGAAACCGTACATTTTGCAAAGCCTCAGTCAGGTGGTACCACGCGGTATGGGCCAGCAGAAAGAGCTACTTGTTGCGGTCTATGGAACTGACTCTAGAAGCCGGATGGACCAACCACAACGCGATAGTTGCAGTGGTGCGAATTCCCCCCCCAAAAAAAACTAAGTCCTTGAGTCAACGAACGCCTCTACTCTAGTGCCAGTGAGCACTAAAACTTGCGTATTGCTAGGGAACGTAGGATACGCACACCTCCTTGTGTTTTCGGCATCCTATGTGCGCAGACATACGCGATAATAGGCCGTTTTTCTCGACCGTACGGTTGGGCGTATTTACATTTACATGAGAAAGAGCGCCGTTCCCGGGTGACGCAGGCAGCAATTCCTCTGTGGTATGTGCTTCTATTTTGCTGCGCGAGACAAATGTTCAGCTGTTCCCTCCCGCCAGTGTACTCAAAAGACAACAAGCGTTTTGTATTTGCTGGGTATCAAAAGCGGACGGAACACCTCGCCACCGAGATTCGAACTCCGAATTCTCTACTTATCAGAAGGTTTTCGAAACACTGACAAAATGTACCAGAAGGGACAGGCAGAAGGCGACTGTTGATCGTCTTCGAAAGCAAGAACAGCCATTCAACCATCCTATCCCAACCCACTCTCTCCCGCTTTACCAAGAGCTCACCTCTCGCAACTCGGCCGCGTGACGCTCGACGTCTTCTTGATGCAGCTTCCGTTGCTGAACAAGGGCCGCGGCTAGCCTCTCCTGGTCGCTCAGGGCCTTGCTGAGGAGGCCCTTGGTCCGCCTCAGCTCGGCAGAGGTGTTCGTGTTAGGAGAGTCTTGCTGGGATCGGTCGCGAAGTGGGCGGTGAGTGGGTCGGGACAGCTGCATTACCATTGGGCGCGTTCGGTGGCGGTGGTTGCCTCCAGCACCCTCGTCATCACGGACGCCATCGTTCTCACCACGCTGTCAGGTGACACAAGAGAGAACGGCGGGCGAGAAAGTCGTCGAAACGATCACCATAGGCTTGTTCTCACGATATAGGATCAGCTAGTGTACGTCAAGGGAGCTAGCCCACGAGAACAACAACAACAACAACAACAATGTTGGCAGCATCAACATGAACACCGATGGCAGGCAGCAAAAGCGCCGGTGGAGTAAACAAAACCAATGACGACAACCTGCGTCACCTTCTCCTGGGCAAAGTTACCCGCTGCAGCTGCTGCGGGTTTCGCTGCCGCTGATGCTGCCGCTAACGCCGTCGCCGCCGCGACAGCGCCATCGCGATCAGACCGCGAGAGCTCGCAGCCTTGCTTGCGAGGGCCTCCTCCCCTTACACCTCCTGGTGCGCGGTTCGCTGCCGCCGCCTTAACCTGACGATCACGCGGAACTCCTCGTTCACCAGCACCGCTGCTGAACGGCGTCCCGGCCGGGCGAGCGATGAAGGCTAAGCCCCGCGACCGCGCTCTTGCCGCGGCGTTGGCGCTTGCCGGCGCACTTGGTCGACCGGCATTGACAACGGTCGGTTTCTGGCGGTTGCTGCCCTGACGAACCGTAGAGCTGCGACCATCCCTAGTTCCCACCACGTGGCCTTCCTTCACGAGGTGTCCACCACCTCGCCCACCTCCCCAGCCCCCCTCTCCCTTGCCCACCTTGAGAGCAGAGCACTTCCTGCTGCTGCTGGGACCGCCTCGACACAACGCCGCCATGTCGGCGGGGGCGGCGGAAACTGACTTGACGCCAGGTGCAGGAGTGCCGGTCTCGAGAGAAGCAGGCACTACCATACCGGGCGTAGCAGCGGCACTGCCGATGTTCTCCTCATTGTGTGAGGATGCTGATGGTTTGCCCGGCCCGACCACGTCGCCTGCCGTCGCACCGACCTCGGCTGCGGTCGCGGTGGCAGGCGGAGCACGGAACTGGCGCTTGCTTTCGTCCGCCGTAGCCGTGGCCGCGATCGCTATCGCCGATTTAGCATTCACCCCCTCGAGCGAAGCCTGGACTGCTGTGTCCGCCCCGGTCACTGCGCTATCCGTTGAGGCCGGCAGTCTGCGACGCGGGACGACGTCGTCTGTGGCGATGGCGGCGACAGTGGTGGCAGAGTCGGCAGAGGGGGCGGCTGCTGCCGTAGCCATGCCGCCTTTGTCGCCACTGGTCGCCGATGAAGAAAAGGGGGAAGGAGAATCGCTTCCCGCCTCGCCGTGCAGCTCCTTGATCAACGCCGTGAGCAGGATGCTAAGCTCCTTGCACACGGACGCCGGATTCGTTCCTCCCATGCCGAAGTGTTCGAGCAGCGTCTGCTTCGTGGCGGGAGCGGCTCTCGCCGCGTTGTCGAGGAGCTCGAGCACGGCCTGGTCCTTGTTCGCGCGCTGTTTGCTGACTTGCCTCGCCCAGGTTGAGATGGTGTTGACGGCGCCGCGGCTTCGATCGGCACCAGACGACTGTTCGAGCTGCCGCACTTTGATGGAGGTGGGTGAGAATCTCTGGGTCAGGGCGAGGAGGACAATAGCCTTGCCGACGTCGAACAAGCGACTGGACACCTTGGCAGGCCTGAAAAGAGAAATAGAAAAGGCAGGGCGGGACGTGCGCGCGGGTGGGCAACGATCGTGTTTGTCACCGAAAGGGAACGAAAAACACTTACTTGCTGAGTGCCACCCCGTATTCAACTTCCTCGTTGTCACTACCACGCGCGCAACTTAAGCTTCAACCCAGGAAGGCATTGTAGTTGCTCTGGGGTACCAAAGACACCGCTCAACAGCAACGTCGAGAGAGTTAGCACCATGGAGAGGACTGGTCCTGGCGAGCGAAGGGCAAGCCCAACCAGGCAGCCGCCCGGAACTTAACTACACCGAGGGTAATCGGCCCTCAATGATAACATAAATCCCAGGTGGTTGTTCGCGGTGGGGATGGTGGCAGTTGCTAGGCGTTGTTTTCGCTTGCAGCAGACAACGGAGAATATGCCCGTGCGATAAAAGCGGGTAAGGAATGACGTTACAGCGGGGTTAGGAAATGTTTAGGCCGCAGGGGAAGTGCTAAAAGGTAGCGCTCACGATTTAAGAAGGTTCGCCACCACCGAAAGGGCCTTCGACAGGCGAGGGACTTCGTTGTTGTGATAAAACCGAGTCGGCGTTGTTGCCGTCGGTGGTGCTGCCGGAACAGATCCGGGGGCGAGACGGGGGCCCGCCGGAGTACCCGCCGAGCGGGGTGTAGCAGTGGACGACATCATCCTCTTGGAAGAAAATTTCGTCGGGTACCTGGGAGACACGGCGGCGGTTGCGTGGGACAAAACAGCGGCCTGTCTATTTTGACGTGCTACAAGTATACATCCATGGCGTTGGTGGTGAATGGGCGAATCATGCTGTCCAATGACGGCCGTGTTCTGTCGAATGGATGGAGTGTTGTTGCAAACATACAACAACAGTAACACTGAGACTCGACCCGGGCGGGAAACTAAATTATTACGTGTACATATAGTACTGTATAGACTATTGTACTCCGGATGGAGGAGTAGTAGTATGTCAAAGGCAGCGAGGCAAATTGTCGCATGTAAGTGCATCTGATCGTTGATTTCTTTGGTTCACAAGAGTCTCGTACGATATCGTACATCATCGTTATCCAGTGAATAGTTTTACTTGTAGTTCGGTCAGGGACGACAAGTACGGGTCTGAGACGTACACGTTGAACTGCTGTGCCTCCGGCACATACACCTGAGATTTGGTTTTCGTCGCCCTAGCCCTCGCATGACGAAAAGCACTACCTATCCAACTACTCATCATCATGTTGGAAATTAAGATACCGTATATTTTTGTGCCCTGGTGGAAGTGCTCGCACTTCCATGCGTACTGTTCCGTACGAACCACAAATTTCGTAGGGGGCGTCCTATGATACCATGGCGGAGTCAAACACACGATGATGCCGGTCGTACGCACCGGGTGCGTGAAGAAAGGGAGGTAGCCTGTAGAAATCTCGTCGGAAATCGGATTTGTGACCCAACAGCACTATTGATAATCTCACCCACAGACTCCCGTACTCTGCAGACTAGACAACAGTAACGCGATCCATCTGGACACCTCCACCGGACCGGCTCGGCATCAAACGTCGACCGCAGCAAGGCCAAGGATTCCGTTGATCACCCAACGGTGGGCGGGCGCCATGCTCGGTCAAATACGCATGCTGTGCGGCCACCATCTAGGCATGTACTGCCCTTGAAAACTAAGAGCAGCGTCACAACGTTCGTTATACACATTCGATATACTGTACAACCTAGGCCCAAAACACGGCCGGCCACAACGCAAAAACGAAGACCTCGCGGACGTCTGTGAAGGGAGCATGTTGGCTCGACGATTTGTGCCGACCCACGCGCCGGTGGAGGCTCGAGACTCTATAGGTACCGCGGGTGATATTTTGTCGTGAGGGAGACACCATGCGTGTCTAATACGTCAATGAACATACTGTCGGGTACGCGTGCAATCGTGTGCCAAGTCATGGCAGGTATCATAGCTCTCACCGCTTATCGATCTCTCTCCCACGGCGGTATCCGCAGGCAATGTTCTGGCGAACGCACGTATGGACTCGTAGATGGTTTCTTCCCGATCGCGACCTTAACTTCGTTGCGACAAGTGCAACGCTGTCAAGAACCGAAACCAGGGTAGCCGTGCTTTGTGAGCAGGTGCGCGCTGGTGTGCTCCTCGCCTCGACAAGTTAGTTATACGTTGAAGAACAAAAAAAAAGGCACACACTCGATATAAGGCGAACCGGAACAAAAATTTGGGCGAAAAGGAACATTCGAGACGTTTCGTTTTCCCACGCGTTAAAAACATCAAACCAAACTTCATATTGCCGTGACATATACGTACGGAGTACAGTCAAATACACAAGATGGCCCCCAAACTGTCTTGTTGAGCCTGTTACCAACAGGGGAGTTATCGCTTTATGCCGCTGGGCGGAATCGTGACACAAATTAACTGACTGGTTATCACACAACGCTACTACATTGATTGATTGCTATGAGTTCATACTCCTTTTCCGTGTGTGTTTTTATTGTTCCTTAATACTCCATATCCCGGGCTCTTAACAATTGTATGCGTGAAAGAAACACTTCCTACAACAGTGGAAGAGCTACTGCTGTATTCCGTTGTGTGCTTGTAAGAAAAAATAACGCTTCGAATGCATAGTATTTTGAATGTGAAGAAAGCAACTACTTCAGGTATTATTGTACCTTGCAGATACACACCACACGAAAATATAATTTCAGCGTGCAGGGTACAGGGGTGAGAGTGTGTTACGCGCGGAGCAGCAGAATATCGATAGTCTAAGGCGTACAAAAACAGGCTACAGAATGGGCTCCGGAAGGTTGGTGACTTGCCTCAATGCGGCAGTGCAAGAGGACATGGTAGTGCTGGTTTCCGTACAAATTCACTTGTAGGCCGCGCATTGATCCTGCTGTACGCGCGGAAAAATTGTAACACCACAGCGAAGTCCGTAGACTACTTTGGATAGGAAAGTAGTAGTAAATAAAGTATGCATTGTAATGTTGAAGAATTTTATTTCATGCTGAACGAACGGTTGTTGTTCTATAAAACGAAGACAAGTATCCTCAAAATTGTACTCCCTAGACTTTGGTTACTTAGCCCCGCTTCTGAAACAAAGGTAGGTAGTAGGTGTCTTCTACAGAAAGCGAGGAGTGACCCTTAATTTTGGCTCAGCATAAGGTCTTCAATCCCGGTGGCACGCCTCTCAGCCACTACTTACTACTGTTTACCATTGTTGTGCCAACACAACTGCTGTCAGTCATGGCTGTATATTTTGCATCATTCTTGCTATTATGTGGGGCTAAGGTCTGTGAGTGCGACCATTCGATAAGTGCATCACTTCAAGAAGTTTACACCATAAAAAATATGTAAGACACCACGACACCACTCCCAACAGTATTATACCGTCCCAAAAACAACTAAATACTCCGCAGTAAATTATGGTACCGTAGGTGTCCCGATATAGTGCCGGTATATGTCCAGGCGATTTGACATGCACTATACCGGGCACCGGTATTCAGAACTAACTGTGCCTGATGCCAAACCGGCACTTTTCGGGGCCTGAAAATCCCTCCATAGTGAGTGCCGGCTTGGCACTATGCAGGACTATTCGACTTCAGAGTGCAACGCTTGCGCGTTGCGGGGCTGACAGAGTGCCAAACGAACGTTATTTGGATCAATCGTGAGGTGGGTGACGTGGGCGGGCTTCATTAAGTTTCGTGAGGCTCTTGGACTGTCGAAAACACGGCAGGCATTGGTCACATCAAAATTAACTTGATTGATTGACCAGTTTAATTTGTTGCACAGCAGTTGTTCTCTTCCCACCTCAGCGCAAGCACTCGCTAGTGAAGCGTTGCTGCTGCCTTTTAACCGTTGACCGTGCTGCCCGATAAAAGTTCACCTCGCTATCAAATTATTATGTGTTGTGTATTGCAAGAAGGCCGTAGCACTATTCAGGCAACCTCAAAGGCACCCCTCGACAGCGAAAGAAAGTCGCTCATGCACGCACCCGATGTACAACTGGAAGTAAAACATGGATGGATGTAAGCTCCTTAAATAAGCACACAAAAAAAAGCAGATGCAACCTAAAAAAGGGGTGAAGCATGTTGGATGTACTCACAGCATTGACAGATTATTGCAACCGAGGAATGTTCCTAGAAGATGGAGCGGGGGATTTTGGGGGTTCCGCAGTTGTAATAAATTGGGGGAATGGTGGTACCATCTTTGCCACATATTATTGTTTTCTGGGTATGCGTGTCAGCAACGGTGTTGGCCACGTGCCCTTGATTTTTTCATCTTCCTTTTTCCCGGCTATCACGCCCTGGGCTATCACGCCCGTGCCCATACTACCTATCCACCATCTATCACGCTGCCAGGCTTTCACGCCTCTAGGCTATCACGCCATCACAACAGCTATCACAGCACCAGCGTCAACACATCAGAGCTATCACGCTCCGGAACATCATAGATGCGGCGGGTTACCACACCCGTGGGCAGTTTACTGTATTTTATCGTTGCCGGCAAACTCGCCGCGCGGTTCTTTTATTTTTGCCGTCTACAACTGCGCCGGGCGCACCAAGCCACCCAACAAAGCAGATAACGAACTCCCCTGTTCCTTCGATAAAAAGCTAGAGAGAAGACCAAGCTTGCTTTCAGAAGCAAGAAAAACGACTGGCCAACCAAAAGACGTCAGTCTCAGTGCGGTCAAAAACAGAAAATATTTGTTTCTCAAGGCCGTGAGAGGGTGTCATGGAGGAGGCTGAGCTATTCTCTGGATAAAAGACAGAAATGGTAGCAGCAGAGAGAGGAGAACTACGTGACTGCCAAGGCTTACTACTTTGAACACGCGTTCCTTAGAAATATTGTATTTACCACCACTCACTCACTACTACACTCTTCATCTATCTCTAGATTCTGCGCCACTGCGGCGTTTGTTGTGAGGAAGGTCATCTCGCTCGAAACTCTTGCTGTTCCCCTCATCGCCATATATATTGTCTCCTGCATCATCACGGCTATCCTTGGCTATATTTTCCATATCCTTCGTCACTACCACTATCTTCCTTTTCGCTCGCCTCACTACTGAAACCCCAGCCTATTGGCGGAACCTGGTCGATCGGTATACCGTGACATTTGAAGACGTCACGCGTACCGAGAGGAACCGAGCTATACTTGTAGCTCGAAGGGAAACCGTCTCAGAATCCTGTTGGCGTGGAAGGCTTGGGGCGAAAAAAGGTGTTGTGTGTGGGGTCTGAACCGGCACTATTGACGGGTTCGATAGTGCCTGAACCGGCACTATAGTGGGCAGCCCTGAATAGTGCCAAAACGGCACTATTCAGGGCTGTGTCTGTATCGAGAAATTTTACCGGCACTATTCCACCGGCACAATATCGGGACACCTACTGTACATACAACAACACACACACGTTAATCCACAAATGTATGTGTAGCCTTCTCCACGAGACTGTCGACCGACGAAACGGGGCCACCGAAATGGCGTGTCCCTTGCCGAAGAACAGGACTCAGAACGGGTCCACTCACACGTTTACATCCCACACCATGAATCCGCCTGTCTTTACGAACTCTACTACTGTAGGTCCACGCACGACCCCCCAAAAAAACATGGTGGTCTACCAGGGTAAGGATATCGCCTTAGGGCCATATTCGTGTGCAAGATAGGCGAGCAGGGTTGATCCACTACATCAATCAGAAAGCTGCCTGCCACCGTTAAAGCCGAAAGGAGCACAAAGAGTGCGAAACCGATAAGATGTGCTGGGCTTCGACCTGCCCACAATTTATTGCCGAACAGGTGACAAAGACCGATACCTTGGTCACGACTTTGGGGGAATCTCACCCGACTTCCCCCAAAGACACAGACACCCGTGTGCGTGATGCGGAATGGGGTGCCGACAAGGGCGGCTACACCACATCCACGCCTTACACCTCTCTTTCTTGTATTCGGAGCCGCCGGCGTGTCGGATCAAACCGTCACGCAGAAAGCAGACCGAAAGTGGTGGACGCGCAGCTGTAGAGAAGTGCTGTCTGCTCCGCCCAACAATCGATCCCTTGAAACTGTCCCAGACTGTTTGACAACAAGCACCTTGGCGTGCATGCCATGTTTCTTTTCCTCGATCTAAGCCTGCCTCCCGTACGCGTCAACACCAGCTCGAGCCCGCCATTTTCACGCACAAGCCGAAGCGGTGCGTGCGAATACCTGCTGTTGCCGCTCTGCCGCACTTTCTGGGACAAAACAAACCCACCGCGTAAATACGGCCTGCGCTCGGTGCCCGCAGCTCAAGACAATAGGTTCTACATTATTATTGCCATCTCACTACACCTCCCGTCGTCGCCGCCGCCGCTGCAACGGCTGCTAAATGCCGCGGCTACTTCGCCTGGATCTTCTTCTTCTCCTCCAGCTTCTGCTCCAGGTTGGCGATGTTGCGCCGCTGCAGCTGCGCCATCTCCTCCGCAAGCTCCAGCTCCTGCTCGAAGATGCCGGGGTCTCCGGCCGTCTCCCGGACGGACTTGAGGTGTCCCCGGGCGTGCTCCGACAGCCAGGCGAACTCCCCGCAGCTAACGCGGAGGGCGTGCAGTTCCTTCTCGCTGCGTG
>FN647857.1:449078-465093 GCA_000310025.1 Ectocarpus siliculosus | reverse complement strand
GGTTTCCAAGGGGAGAAACCCCAATTCCGGAGAAAAACCCCGGGGGGTGGGGGGGGGGGGGGGGGGGGGGTGACTAGGGTGCGTGGGCGAGGGTTACCATGTTGCCGGGGATTGGTGCCCGCAATCTTCCCACATAAAATATTCGCACATGATGTACACAGATGGGGATGCTTGGGGATGCTTGCCGGCAGTGTGTATTTAAACGCCGGAAAGAGAATCACGGCACCAGTGGTGAGGGAACACTCTGGCCGTCAGGACGTCGTACAGACAAAATCAATTCCTAAACCGATGCGGCACCCCCAACAGTAGCTGTGCACGACACTGCAGAATCGATGATAACCAGGAGGTGAAAGAAAGCAGAGAGACGACACGACGACGACGACGACGACGACGGTGGCGGCGGGGGTGGGCCAAGCGATACCAGCCGCGCGCTCCCGCGCCGCTTTGCGACAAACGCTTAAAAGCTCCGAGAAAACAAGAACAGAAAGGCACACAACACACGTAGGATAAAACACACACACACACACTCCCTTGTCGGTAGAACCCTTACCCTTTGATCATAAAGTGTTCGTGTTTTTTTATCCCGCTACAGTACGAGAAGTGGCGTCTTGTCGTTGGTCAGCCGGCCAGCGCGGCCGATGCCAACAGCAAAGACACACGCAGCACACGTCAGGGTAGCGAGGTGATCGACACATTTGAGCGCACCTTCGCGTGCACATGGCCTGCCTCCTCTTGGCGTCCCGCTCGAACCCGGAGAGGTAGAGGTAGGCCCTGCTCAGGCCCTGGTGCAGCGCCACGTGCGCCGTCACGAAGCCGTCCAGAACGTAGTGCCGCAGCGCGCGTTCCGTGTGGCTCTGTGGTGGTGCGTAGAAAGAAAGAAGTCACCAAGGGCGTGTTGAGTGTTGGGGTCGGCCCGGGGGATTCGCTCTTTGCGCACGGCATTTGCTGCTTCATTGCCCCGATGATTGACCGACCGTTGTCCACCGCATCTCGTCAAAGCGGAACGCCGTCATGCTTCAAGTAGAGCAGACACCAACGCCATCTGTGTTGGAGATCTTGATATTGTCGGTCATATGCCACGTTTGAGGGGGGGGGGGGGGGGGGGGCTCAGTGACTGATTTCACGTAGCCAGTCTCGCGCCGCTACTACGTCCTCATCGAGCATGCCGCGGCTACGCCGTCCAACCACTGCGCTGCCGCCGGCACACTCCCCGACATACGCTACGGTCTCACCTTTGCTCTTTTGAAAACATCACGAACGGACTCGAAGTCGCCCGGCACACCAGCTGGGTCACACATCGGCAGCTCCCCGATCCCCAGGCTGGCAAACCCTGCCACCAACCCCTCCTCCTCTTCCTCCTCCTCCCGCGTCCGCACCTTGCAGAACTCGCCCCCCGCGCCGCCTCCCCTGCCAAGCTCCAGGTGCTTGGCCTGCAGCACCGTGATGTACAGCTTGGCCATGTGCCGGTCGACGTCCGCGCGCTGCTCTCTCCGCCGCTCTCTCTCCTCCTCCGTCCCTTCTTCCTCCTCGCGCTTCCTCTCGTTGGCTGTCGACACCTTCTCGGTCTCCCTACCCCCACCCCCTGCCCGCGTCGCCCCCCCGCTGTCACCGCCGCTCTTTGCGTTGCCCCCGTCCTCTCCCTTTTCTTCCCCTTCGTCCTTCCCCCTCGCCGGGGGCGGCGGAGGTAAGGAGGCGTTATCTTTGCCCCCTGTCGGCACTGCCGCCGCAGATCCCTCGGGCTGCAGGACTGCCTGTGTAGAGTTCAGAGGGCGGCGAAAAGGGGGCTGGTATTGTTCGGACTAACCGGCTTCCACCAGCGCTATAATAGTGCCACTAGCGCCGGACGAAGACATCCGACACGACCGCTGGAGGGTCTTGGACCAGCCAGCGCTGTGAGGAGACAGACACCGCTGGCTCGCGGGGAGTAAAGGGTGCAGCTGCAACCAACCAATTGTGAACCGAATTATACTGCGTAGTTCGGGAAAAAAATAGTAGTGGGTGTCGCTCTCTCCTAGCGCCTAGCCTGCTTCGCGAGGAGACAACGCCGCTGGGTCGCAAAACTCTAGGGAAGATCGAAAACACGTAAGGACGTTGTTTAACTCTTTTTTACGTATTCTTCGGGCCAACAGGCGGGCTAATAGGTGCTTTTTCGGGCTAATAGGTGTCTTTTCGGGCTAATAGGTCGGTCTTCTTCGGGCTAACCTGCGCCGCGAGGAGACACCTCCCGGCCCCCGTGAACCTCCCCAGGCCGGAGTAGTAGTCAGCCAGGAAGCACGCGTTGCGGCTCCACTCTCCCGGATCGAACGAGACCTTCACCCCGTCACCGCGCTGGGAGGCGTCTAGCTGTCTCTGTAGGGTAAGGGTGGGGAGGGTTGTCACATGATGATTGTCCAGGTGTTGAGGTTTCGTGTTGGCCAAGCGGCTAGGATGAGACAGAGCGCCACGCTACATCCCCGACAGAGCCGCCTTGAACTCTCCCAATACGTACATTGTTGGGGAGGGGAGGGGCGTGTACTCGTGAAAACGCATGCCGCAGTCGCTAGGCCGTTGACCTCGCATCTCTGCAACGCCGGGACGGAGCGACATGCCGCGCTTTCGCCGACCCGCGGGCTAGTGGTGAAAGGGGGTTGACCCCAGTATTTTCGTTTCCACTCGTTTCCATCCGCACCACACACAATTTGCGCGTTATTGTTGCCGCTGTTGCTCACCTTACTTCGTCTGGTAGCAGCAATCAAACACGAAGCCTTCGATACAGAGATGACGCCATCCGTTTGGTAGCAATCCATCTACCTTTGGCTCGTCCTATCTTCTACCATGTCTATTTGCCGACGGCCTGCCGCACAAGAACGAAGGCGTTTCGTCTCCGTCTTGCCTGCAAGGTGAGCGCGCAGTACTTGGCCGATTGCTCCACGTCTCGCACCCCGTAAGCCTGGGTGGGGTCCATTTCCAGGTCGTGACGCGAAAAGTGGCGGCAAACACGACGTGGGAAGCTCGACTGAGCGCCGGGTGGGCCGATTGGCAGGAAGCAGGCAACCACATGTGCAGCAGGGGCTCGACATGGAGAGATGGGCAGGAGACCGTTGAGCGGACACCATATCGGCTCGTACCGACGTCCAAAACGTACGCCGTGGTTGGCAGTTCCTACCGGCACGCACGCGCACGCACGCGGCTCCGAAGGGGGCCGATGGATGGCGAAGCAGTGGTACATACCTGCCAAGACCATCGAAAAACACATCTGCCTTACCTTGTTTCTCTCGCCCGTGCCCCTCACGAGTTAGGGTTAGGGTTAGAGATGAGTACTATTGTCTTCTCTCAACAAGCAGGAGAGCACTAGCAACAACACCCGGAGCGAGCGGTGGACACGGCACCTACTGCTGCTGCATTCGCCGTGCTTCCTCGGCATGGGATAGGCGGTCACGTTGGTCTCTTCTTCTCCTACAATAGCGCGCCGCCTCTCACACCTACCTGCGCCAGGTAGTAGAAGACGTGCGTAAGCATGCTCTCCAGCTTGCCCCTCTTCTCCTCCTCCTCGCCCACCCCGTCGCCACCAGAATCTCCCCCTTCCCCCGAACCTTCCGCCGCCGCCTCCGCTGCAGTCGGGTTGTCACCGCTACCAGCCCCCCCATCACACCCCGCCGCCACAGCTTCGCCTTCATCGTTGCCATTGCCTCCCTCATTCTCCCCCTCTCTCGCCTCGTCGCGGGCGGGTGCCGTTGACGGCGGCACCGGTGCCGACGGCGGGGGGGGAGACGAAGACGCCTGCCGCAGAAAGCCCACGGAGGCCAGCAGGTACAGGAGAGACCGCCGCGGGTAACCCCGGGCGGACCACAGGAGGCCCAGCTGCGTCAACGTGTCCGCCGCCTTCGAAACAAGTGATTTTGGACAAAAAAAAAGAACGCATTTGTCGGACGGAAGGACATCGGCGAAAAGAGGAGGTTGCCAGATAGAAGGGTAAAGGAGGGCGGCAGCTAGAAGGGGAAGAAGACGACAGGACCGAATGCATGTACAGCAGTAGTATCGTGTCGCCGGGCCGGTTGAGGGGGAGAGAGAGAGGGGCGGTCGTGAAACCGCGGTGTTTCTCAGGGGCCAGCCGATCAAAATAGGCCAGGAAGAAAAGGGGAGGGGGGAGGGCTACACGCTTTGTTGCTTGCATCACGGTGTTCGGCCAGTACCCACCCATGCATGTATCCCTCACTCTGGAAACGGAGAAACTTTCAAGCTCCTACATAGCACGAGACACCGCCAACAGTTTCTGGCGTTTTCGAGTACCGAAACCTCCTGGTCGTGATTTCTTTCCCCTCTTTCCCGTTCTGAGGGATATGAGGCGGGGACGGTTATCGATGACCCCTGCATATACTTCTTGCCTCGCTACATTTATACACTAAATAGCTGCGTGATTCTTCACACGGATTCACCCATCGAAGCACAACTACCCTATCGCACCTCTTCCGGGCACTCCCACGCCAGGGGACACGGAGAAACCATCCCCGCGGGGGGCTCTGTCGGGATCGGAGGGGGAGGAGGAGGGGGGGGGGGTGAGTCAGCATCTTTGGCAAGGTCATCGTGGCTCTCGTCCTCCTCGTTGCCGGCGGCCGCGGCGATCTTGCTCACCACCCCTTCGAAGAACGCGTCCTGCCACCACCACCACCGACGATGCGGCACAACAAAAAGAGTGCGCGCGTGTTGCTGTGTTAATGCGTCAATACATGAGCGGTCTACAGAATGTGCTCTGAGGAGAGAGAGTGAGAGAGAGAGAGAGAGAGAGAGAGAGAGAGAGAGAGAGAGAGACGTCGCACCGCCGTGAACGAACAACGGTGATGCGCATTCAAGGAAAGACCTGACGACGGCGCTAGGCGTGACCTCCGTAATCTCTCCCTCCTGCTGATGGTGCTGGTATGTCATCGTCCTGGTATACGCATTGACTGGCGTCGTTTTGACTCCGCCGCGGGGGTACAACCACAATACACCGAATGGACTTCAGTGAAACGACTCCGCACCCAAGAGTACATCCAGGTCGAAAACAGCGGTACTGTGGTACAATGATCAATGATGCCAAAAGTTGAAGTTCACAAGAAAGCGTAGCGAATCTACTCTACTGCTGTACTACTGTTGCTGTGGAACTCACGGCACACTTATCGAGCGCCTCTTGTGCAGCCGAGTTCTCCTCGACGGCCAGGGCGATCACCCCCAGACGGTAGTCGATTACGGCAACGCGACCCGCAGCTGCTGCCGCTGCCGCTGATGTCACCTGCGGCATTCGTGCGTCCAAGCAGACGTCGCCGTCATCGTGTAGCAATTTGGTGAGGATCGAGTCCCATCACATGCGGAGTCTTGATGATATGGTACTTTCCACTTCGATGTGCCATTCGTCGCCTTCGTAACGTGCTGGTATAGCAACAACCTCCGTACGTCCGAGGAAGGCGTTTTGAGCTGCGTACATTCCAGCTGTCTACGCATGATGGCGAGCAGCAGGTTTCCGGGGGTGTTGTTGCGACAGCAGTCGACATCTGAGCCGACAGAATTGTTCCACGATCTGCTGTAGACAGCATACGAAAGTTCTTGCCACCGGCTAAATAAGAACGGTGCTCTAACACCGCTCCCTTACAAGGAGAAGTGTAGCCCTGGGTGGGTGCACTTGAAGCCGTGCATTACTGCTGTACTCTTGCTGAAAACCAAACACAACGGGCATCAGGCGTGTCCATCTCCAAATGTTAAAAAAACAGCAGTATTTAGTGCCAGAGTTCCATTTTGTATTTACACAAAGAGAGAGAGACACCGAACGCTTTCGGCACGCCAATTAAGGTTCCTTTCGCGTACAGCAGTAATGCGTTGTCAGCACACATCCATATCTTTGATGCCCCCTCGTAGAGACACTCCGCAGCAGTCAGTCGTGGATATCGTCGTGCCATGCATACATAGAAGTAGCCGCACTGCTCTCCCGCGACGCACGCTAGTCCACAAACGGAGGACACAGACAGAGAGAGTCTCCGCTCACCTCCTCTGCACCACCAGCACCACCATGCTGCTGGCCGAGCTGGCCGACTAGGTTCTGCCTGGCCTTCTGGAGCGCCTCCCTGGCCTTGTACTTGGACCTGAAGGGCTCGGCAGGAGGATCCTCCACGAGGCACAGCTTTCGCGAGATCTCCATCAACGTCTTGACCTCGTCCTCGCTTTCCCGCGTGTCTTCGAACGCCGGTGCATGCTGGCATTGCGGCAACATATCGCCAACGGAGGCGCCACCGTCCATGTTTGGCGTCCGACACGGATCCTTGGTCTCTCTGTCGCTGTGTGTTGTGGTGACCAACCCGCGGCACCTGGCACCTGGATCAAGGGGGGCCGCGAGCAAGAATGTACGGGCGTTCATACCCGCCCACCAATCGTTTATTGTGAGATGTGAGGGGAGGGGGTTGCATCATCACATGAGGGGGAAGGAGTAACATGCATGTGGAACGCCTCCTCCGTATGTGTCGACTCTTGGCTACACATGCCTCTCCCGGAGGTGTAGAGGGGTCGTCTCACCGCTGCCCTCTCTAAATGTTCGGTAGGCCGGTGTCTTCCTCGTACACAGCAGTGAGAGAAGAGGTGGTCCCGATACACCGCGCGCAAGAATCCTTTTGATATTAGGTCTCTAGACTAGATATAACTGAAAGCTATATATTCCCCAACACTCACAGTGCGTTGCCCAGATATATACATTGTATGCATACCGCGATTGTTTTTGTTTGTCTATTGTCTACACCGCGGTATATCGGGACCATCACTGTTGTACGATGGTCGCTTGTGCTCGCAGTTTTCAGCAGACGTGGCTCCATTTTCCACTTTTGTGGTGTTGCCTTCGCATTGCAAAACCACTCCTGTCTCTGCTCAGTTTCAGACCAACGCCTGTTCTGAGTGAGTTGGTTTTTACGTCTATTTTGGCATCCGACAAACATCAATTCGATACAACAGGAGCAACCAAAATCCAATCAACAACAGCGAAAGTAGGACGAGCACTATTAGCACCAAGACAAGACAATACCTTTGCGAAGAGGAGCCATACTCTAAGCTGACAGCAAACAAGTGAACGAACCTACATGTCAATATCTATTTTTTAGGATCATCCAACACAACGCGAATCATAAATAAATCCACAGACGGATGGAACGCCAACCGAAACGTGTGTTTATTAGGTTCATCCAACATGTACACAACGAACGGCAGTCGAAAAACGGCGCGGAGAGTTGGGCCTGCCCATGCAACGCTTACACACATATATGGGATTCGATCACAAGGCCGGGGGCTGTTCCATGCCCTACGGTAGGGGTACGGTACGCTAAAGGGGACACGGTGTGCTTCACCGTGCGTCGACTCGAAATCTTGTCAGGTCAGGCGAAAGAAACTTCTTTTACAAGTGTAATCTACTAGTACTCCAAGCTCGAAACGCCCACACCCAAAGGTGGCGGAGGCACGACAAAGAAGATCACCCTTCCTCGTGCAACGTCGTCAAAACTTGCAATAGACCTGCTCTCGTTGGTTCCTGCGCGCAATCGCTCCAGGACGTCCGCTCGTACCGACTTCTCCACAGAGCTCTCACGCTCAATATGCGGGGTACAATACGCTAGTTAGCTCGGAATACTCTAGATACAGGCAACGGAGGAAGGACCTCGGGTCACTGCTGTCGGCGCTTCTCTTGAGCAACGGCGGTTCTAATCCCCACAGCTGTTGCCAAAGCTCTTCCATCCCTTCGTCTCTATCGTCGCCAGCCATACTATTGCCGCCATCACCGGCTTCATTTGGTCCTCCTGCTTCTGCTCTCCGCCGCCACCTCGCCCCGATGGAAAAATCATGAACTATGACTACACGAGAGAGAGAGCTATCGGCGTTTCTTTGAGCCACTCTTTTTCTTGCCGCCGCCGCCCCCGCTATTCCTCTTGCCCTTTCCACCACCACCGCCTCCTCTCCCACCATAACCGCCGCTGCCGCCGCCGCCAGCCGCTCCTTGCCCCCCTTCGCCCCCTTCCCCCCTCGCCTTCGGCGATATCGTCACCGGGAGATCTAGCCTCTTCCCGCAGAGGGCGTGGATGCCCTTGGCGAGCCACTCAACGGCGTTGCCTGGGATGCCGAGGGTGACGGGGTTGCCGCAGATCCACTCCACGACGACCCCGTCGTCCTCGCTCACCTCGAGGCACGCCAAGGCGTCCACCTAGAAGAAGAGCACCACGCGCACAGGAGAGCGGGGAACAACCAAATTGCATCAGCAGCCTTTCGCGAGGAATATGAAGCTTGGTTGTGGTAGGGGGTATGTATGGGGGGTACGGGGTTGGGTTTTATGAAACCACCCCCCCTCTCTATTTCAAGAACAAATAGTAACCTCGTGAAGGCGGTTTGGTTGCATTGGATGAGCACTTGGGAGAGTGTTTTGGGGGTTGGCTAGGTTTGTTGCTTCAAGGGTTGGCTGGTTTCATGTACGAATGGTGCCGTGCCGGCAGTCCATGCAACGGAAAACGCCCTTCCATCCTCGTCCAATAACCGCTCAGCTCTCCTTGACTACTGGTACGTACAAATCATTTGCAATTTGTTGCTGCCCGTGCGTTGCGTCAGCAACTTGCTCTTGACCGCTGTCCGTGGTTTCGATACTATAATACCACAACTTGACTCGCCTACACAACAACCGAGTGTTGCGTCGGCAAACCATCAGCACAACTTTAGTATGTAGTTTACCTACAAGTATGCATACCGAATACAAAGAACAGCACCCGAAAACAAACAACGCCCGTGCAAACATTGATCTAGCCAGTTCCTCCGTCGGATGAGGCAGCACCGCACCGCACGAAATCACTACCGCTGTCTAGTCTAGAGCTCGACTCGCACAGACAGTTATTCTGTGTGACACGAACAACACCAGCAGCAGGTAGAAGGACGTACGCCAGCACCCTCACCTGGCCACCCTTGATAGCCCCGATCGGTGCCCCGAAGGACCACTTGGATCCTACCTTCGTGTAGTCGGAGTTGCGCTTTGGTTGCCACTCCTGCGAGGAAAGACGCCGACGAAACAAGCAAAACGACTGGCTATAAGTACATTGTTGTCTCGCCGTCAGTATACTTACTACTGCTGGACGCACGAACATGTCAAGCAGAAGCCTGTGTCATATGCACAATCTGAATAGCAGTAAAAACAGTAGTAGTAGCGTGTGGCAGCGAATTCGCCACGCCGCGTCAACGACAGTTGGCACGCAGCCGTTCATCTTCTTTCCGGCAAAGTTTGCGTGCTGCCGTCTGCCAGTTAATGTAGTTACGAGGGGTTCAATTAGGGTTGGATATTGGGTATACCGGTTGTTGTTGTTATCTTCACAGCAAAAAGCGTTCCGTTCTCTCTGCCCAGCCTTCTTCTGTCCGTATTAGTCTAAACACTTGACGGGGTCGATTCCCGTGGTCACAGGCTAACTTACCCCAAAAAAGGTATTCGAAAATAAGACGAAAGCAAGCCAATGAAAGTCAACGACAGATAGTCTAGGCCACTCCGCTCGCCTCTGCACGCTACTGGTATTGCTGTATTATAGCTCACAGATGCTGAGAGAGAGAGAGAGAGAGAGAGAGAGAGATGCATCTGTTGCACAGCAGCAGCTGTCACCCAGCAAACGGCAGCACCGAGGTGGCCAACGCTAGCGCGTACGATCTAATGTATGTCCGCAATCGTACTGTAGGTCTTACGGTACCTCACCTCGCCACCATCATGCCCCTCAGTACGGCGATGAGTGCGGGAACACCTCTCGGCAAACGGTACGGAACGTGTATCATCACCCCAACATGCGATTCGGGTCTCCATGCGTACGATCACTCTCCGCTATTGCTGCTCAAAAAAAGTTGGGCACCGACACTCACCGCCATGCCTCTCAGCACCGTGAGGATGCAGGCCGCCTCCTCCTTGACCTTGGCGTCGATGGCCTCGACCGACGCGAACGACGCGATCGGCGCCCAGTCCCGCAGGAGGTCCGTGTACTCCTCGCTCGACAGCTCGCGGATCACCTCGTCCTCCGACTCGAACAGCGTCCCGATCCCCCGGGGCTCCTCCGCCTTCCTCGCGTCGTCCAGCCTAGGGAACGGCTCTCCGTCGTCCCCGTCGGGCGGTGGTTCGCTGCTACTGCTGCTGCTGCTGTCCTGCTCGTCGTCGTCGCTGGGGTAGTAGGCGCTGGTGCTAGGGTGGGGTGTGCTGGCTCTTCTCGGGTGTGGGCGCTTTGGGGGAGGCGGCGGCGGGCCGAACCCCGTTGCGTGTAGCGCTGTTCTCGAAGCAATTACTCTGTGCGCTGCCGATCTTGTTGCTGTCGCTGCTGCTGCTGCTGCGGTTGCAGTCGCCGCTGCTCCATGGTGCGCATGATGATGATGATCCTCTTGGCCCCAGCAGGAACGGTGCTGCTGCGGTTGCTGTTGAGCCGCCAGGTTGGCTACGAAACCGACGCATCCCTCCTTTCGCGTCAGAAACAAGAAGCCGAAGACCAGCCGGACGGGTATTCGCCGTCGACCCACCATGACGGACGGGTAGAGAGAAGAGAGAGAGAGATGGCGGAGGAAGGAGGCCAGCAGGCTGTCGACATACAAACACATCAAGCACAAACTTGACAAACATGCAAGGGGGATACGCGAATGGAGAACACGTGGATACCCCTACCATGAAGCGCCCACCAACCGACCATGGGTCTGTGTCCGCCCAACTGCAAGGGAAACCTCACACATACACGACGACTGGGCCATACAGACGGCCATTCGCATCGGTTCCACGCAGCTGAGGGAAACAAGAGCTGCTAGGAAGGCTCTCGGTAGAGGTGGGTCGGGTCACGTCGTCGCGCTCTGATTACGGTTGCTTTCGGACGGTATGTGTGGAATGCATTTTCCAGAAACATGAGGCCTGTGTCTGGGGGGAGAGAGAGAGGTAACCTGAACGGGCAACACCCTTGAGATGCTCGGTGTGTGCGGGAGGACACACAAGGCTTGCCCCCCACGCGTACCAAATCATGACAATTATCGAGCTGCTGCAGCAGAAAGAGCGCCTGAGACGGGATGGAATGCGTCCTGTAAGAAAGCTAAAATGCTAGCCGATTTGCATGAAACTACCGCTCGCTGTCCTCTGCAACCGTAAAACGAGAGGATACAGCAGCACAGCAGCAGCAGTGCAGCAGTAGACGCGGCGCAGCAGCAGCATAAACCTCGCGCCTGTTCTCTGTCCGAAGTTCGCGAGGCCACCTTCGTCGACCGCATGCTAGTTCCGTTTTTCCTTGTCGCTGCAGCGTTTCATGACCTTCACTGCGGTGAAAACCATCTCCTGTTGTGCAATTGATCAACAAGCTGTGTGCTCGAACTTGAAGAATGTGTGCGGCTTATACTATCTTTGTACATAGAAGTACGCTACACGACTCCATCATTGGCTTTTGCCGTTCCTCCAGAGCAATCCAAAGACGCAGCCGCCGGCGCGTGCACACCATGCTCGTTGTGGATCATGATCGAACGACTCGTCGAGCGAGACAAATCAAACCGAGTTGCAACACGTTTTCGTTTTTTTTCCTTCAGAAGCACGTCTACAGCAGCAGTATTTTAGTCATATCGAAGCTTAGCTTTGCTCGAGGCGACGCGTGTTGTCTACTAGTGCTGCGGTCGACCACATCTGATGTGGACCGACGCGCCTTCCTCCAGCGCAGCAGCTCTGACACATACCATGTGACAAGACCAAGGTCCCTTCATCAAATTGTTTGCGCGCCTCTTCGGCTTTGTTCAAAACATTCGGTGATACACAAATGTACCTTCGAAGGACGATAGCATCAAACTTGAACGACATGGTTCAGGTTTACATTGGCGTCTGTTCTGACATGTGTTCGGCCGACTGATCTGGTTGGACTACGTATTGCTGAAGGAAAATTTCAAAAGGATTGCATTATGAAGCATTCTATCCACGGCCTGGTGGCTGGTCGATTCTTCCCATCCATCCAACCTTGGTTTGGTCAGGTTGCCGCTGCCCCGTCCTCTTCCCCTTCCTCTCCTCCGAGCACCTCTCTTATCTGCCCGCTTTAATACAAGCTGCGCTTAAACCGTCCAACTCTCTGCTCTATCTGCCCGCTTTAATACAAGCTGCGCTTAAACCGTCCAACTCTCTGCTCTATCTGCCCGCTTTAGTACAAGCTGCGCCTAAACCGTTCAACTCTCTGCTCTATCTGCCCGCTTCAAAACAAGCTGCGCTTAAACCGTCCAACTCTCTGCTCTATCTGCCCGCTTTAATACAAGCTGCGCCTAAACGGTTCAACTCTCTGCTCTATCTGCCCGCTTCAAAACAAGCTGCGCTTAAACCGTCCAACCCTCTGCTCTATTTGTCCGCTTCAATACAAGCTGCGCCTACGCCGTCCCAACTCTCTGCTCTTTACCTGTCCGCTTCAATACAAGCTGCGCCTATACCGTCCGACTCTCTGCTCTGCTGTTGTTTCTTTGTTTTCTCCGTCACCAACCGCGCGCGCTCGGGGTTCCCGACAGTTGCACCAATAGAGACGACACGCATCACAGAGGATACACAATAATGCGCTTGTCGGAGACAGCGGCGACGGCGGCGTTGTGCCTGGCGGGGGCCGGCAACGTCGCGGGTTTTCAGTCACCGTGGGTGGGGGGGCGAGCGGCGGGCGGGGCCGAGCAGCGGCAGCGAGGGGTAACAACAGCAACGGAGGCGCCGCAGAGCAGGTACACAGGAGGGGGGGGGGGGGGAGGAGTGGTTGTGTTGCCGGCTTGATTTTGGAGCTCGTCAGTTGGTGGTTTGTCCCAGTTTCCCGTTGGGGGTCTGCAGTTGTGGTGCTTCGGTTTTTTTTTTTTTTGCGTGCGTTCTGTACAGCAGTGAAGTGGGAGCGGGGGAGATTTAAGCGGCGACCACGAGAACGGCAGAGGGGTGTGCACACGGCAGTCTAAGCAGCCGGGCGACCCTCCGTAAAATATGGATAATAAATGATTTTTTTTTTCCAATTCCTCCCGCCTTCGACCTCAAGATCCGGCAGCAAAAAAAAACAGCGAATTTCAGCTCTCGGTGATTTGGTTTTTTGTTTCGTTTGCGTACATCCGAAAGAACCACACACATTTCGTTTTGTTGTTTGTCTGCGTTGCGACTGAAACCGGCTTGTTCATTCTTTCCCTGTGTTTTTGTCACGTCGTCGAATCGTTAAACCTTGCGCGGCAGGCCGGGGAGGGCAGTGTCGTCGGTGTCTATGGTGGCCAACATGAACAAGACCAAGGGGAAGGGGAATAAGGGAGACGAGCTACCCAACGTCAAGGTTTCGGCCAAGGTGAGGAGCAAGAAGGGCCATGTTCTTTTGTCTCCTGGTTGCTTGCGTTGTACCCAATTGTGTGTGCGTGTGTGCCGTATGTGGTCGCTTTGTTTGTCTTGTTCTTCCAAGATTGCGGGCTAATACCGTAACAAGCTATAGCCAATATCGCCATTTGTGCAGTATTTCGTTGCCGTTGACCTTCGAGAGCGCAGAGGAGATTTTTAAGGAGGTTGACGAAGACGACGAAAAGTTCAGGTGTAAATGTGGCGCCGAGTGCGAAGGCCGGGTTCATGTAGTTGCAGGATGTACACTTTTTGAAGAGGAGAGAGAAATGTAAATGACTGAGCTAGAAAAAAGCTACAGAGAATTTGTCAAGAGGCATGGAGTAGCCAGGAGAAGACGGTATGTAACTATGACTGGGGTAATGAGAGGTGGGCTGAAGAGGCGGGAAGTGGTATCGATAGGATAGGAAAAAAAAAATGGAGCCACCTTGTCAAAGTAAGCGGGAAATATTGGCCATCGCTGACCGGTCCTGTGAGAGCAGTGCTCCGTCCTCTAGAGGACGCGTGCACAAGCTCTTACATCTACCGAACGGGAGTAATTATCCTAACGATATCGTTTTTCGGCATTGTGCCCCCCGCCTTGCCCTTCCCTTGTTTTATGACGAAAAACACCATGAAAAATCTTGCGTCATGATTTTTAAACGCCATGAAAACATGAAAATAGGACCGGCGAATGGGTTCCAAGACTGAGGCGGACAAGATGGACTCGGAGAGCTTCCCCATTCTTGAGGACCTCGAGGAAGCCGAGGACACCAACATCAAGGTACAGCAGTCGAGCAAAGTATGATCTAATTTCCATTTATCACCATGCAATTGATCACACCTGAAGGTTACAGCAGCATGGTCTATGCTTGCATATGATCACACATCAAGGCACAGCATCTTCTTGAATGCATGCATACGATCAAACACAGCAAGCAGACACGCCAAACCCGGCGCCGACAAGGAACAACAAACATATTTTTTCCAAAAAAAAAAAAAAAAAAGGTGACCCCGAACGCGTGGAAGTGGCCGGCGCTTTGGCCCTACACCCCCGACTACTTCGACCGCCCGGACGAATCGGAAGACGAGAAGACCTTCGCGACCGCCCGAATGCAGCCCTGCCTGGAGGGGGCCCCCAAGGAGGCCCTGGTGGAGCACTACGCCCGGTTCCTCACGGAGGGCGCGGAGGTCCTAGAGATCGGTGAGGGAAAAAATGGACACTGTTTTGTCTGTGGGTTGTGGGTAGAGGTTAATTCGAATGAAAGAAGAAGAAAGAGAGAAACTATTGTAATTCGTTTTGGTAAGAGTTTGTTTTTGTTCGATTCTGGTGTTTCTAGAGATCGGTTGAGGAGGAAGAAAGGGCTTGTCGTGCAAGAAGTTCCGTTGGGTGTTCGAGGTGTTGCTGTTACTGTTGTTCCTTTCGGTGTTTCTCGAGATCGGGGAGGAGGAAGAAGAAGGAAGGGCTTGTTGCACGTACTAGTTTTTTTCGTTGTTTCTCGATATGTACTCCCCAAACCCAAAAACAATAAATTAAATCAAACACCCCTATATATCTCGAACGTAACGGGCATCTGGAAAGTTAGAGTAGGGTATATGTGTTGGGGACTTGATAGGGGAATTCGAGCAAGAACACAAGCAGAAAACATCCGATTCGTGTCCGCTAAATCGGAGCAAGCAAAGCAGCAAGCAGAGGATGGCAGAGAGGACATTGATATATAGGGGTGTTTGATTTAGTTAATTGTTTTTGGGTTTGGGGAGTACTTATATCGGCGAGAAAAAGAAGGTATATTCTGCGTAAATACACACACAGCTGTATCGTTTTGCTGGGTCCTCCTTCTTTTTTTTTTCGTTCGAAATGGTTTTGAGAGGTTATTATCACCACGGAAGGCGTCTCCGTCAGTTGGACCAGTACCAGTGTTAGAAGGGTACAGCACTATGCAGAGGCCGGAAAGGGGTTTTTGATGTGAAAACGACAGCGACAACGTGTTGCGCCGTGACAGACGAAACCCTGACTGCCAAGACGTGTGGTATCACGTACGTGTCTGCATGTGGTGGATAGCGCGTGTTATTGTGTATCGTTTCGCTTCTGTCGGAGCAGTCGCGCACGTGCCCGGCCGGTGGTGTCGTCAACGAAGTGTCTCTGGCGTTGTTGCGAGGAAGGGTGCTTCTGCCGCTGTTGTTGGTTGTGAGGTGTGTCTTAACGTTGTCTTCAGGCCTGCGGGTTGGTTCCCTTGCTGTGGTCTCATCTCTTTGCGCGTGTCATTTTTTTTTTGTTTTGCTCAACAAAGCACAACAAAATATTCATCTCTTTCACAGACAACAACAAGAGTCCGGGATAGATTTAGCAATGAATCCATGGCGTTGAGTGATGACCGACCTACGCTTCCCGGTGCCTGTTGTGTTCCTGTTGTGTTCTTGATGATGGTTGGTGTGTCGAAACGAAAAGGCGCATCCGTGGCGTCGTACCTCCCGGAGGACTTGTCCTTCTCCAAGGTTGTCGGCGTCGGCATGAACGACGAGGAAATGAAGTCGAACCCTCGCCTCACGGACACCCTCGTGCAGAACCTCAACAGCAAGGTGGGTGGATGTCTACTACTTGTACTACTTGAAGACTACACGTCAAGGAAGATAATGTGGTGTGGTAGGGTTGCGCGACGGCTGTGTGCTAGCGGAGCCCCCCCCCCCCCCCCCCCCCCCCCCCCC
>FN647857.1:412877-427582 GCA_000310025.1 Ectocarpus siliculosus | reverse complement strand
GCGTACTGCAAGAGGAAGCACAGCAACTGCAAGGCGCGGCGGCGTCCCCTGACAGTCCAGTGGCTGGCTTCTTCGATGGCCGCCGGCATCATGGACGGGAGCAGGGGCACGCAGAGGGCTCGCACCGCCGCCGCCGCCGCCGGTCTTGCTGGAGGCGTTTTTCGTGCGGGAGTGATGGGGCCGGTTGGGAGAGGAGGCACCGGCGGAGAGCAGTTTTGTTGTTGTTGTTGCTCTGTTGTTGCTGCCGACGGATTGTCGGATGATCGGGCCCAAGCCTGTGTGTCCGGCCGGCGGTTTGTTTGCCGACGGGGGGGAATGGGCGGATGCGTATGGAGGGGGGGTTAAGGGTACAACGAGCGACGTTCACGAAAAGACTGAAGTACTGGCAACAGCAGTATCGGCAGGCGAAACTGCCACAAAACAATAGAAGTACCCACACCACGACAGCATTCACACCACCACCACCACCACCACCACCAATAACAACAACACCAACACCAACACCAACCACAACACAACCACCACTACCACTACAACCACCACACCACCGCCAACAACAACAACAACAACAACAACAACAACAACAACAACAACAACAATCACAACAACCTACACCACAGCAGCTCCCGCCGCCCCGCTCGCTCGCTCGCTCGCTCGCTCGCTCCACCCTCACCTCCCCGAGCCCCTCGAGAGCCCTGCCCGCCCCCCCCCGGACCGGCTCCGACTCGTCCGCCAGCAGCTTCATCAGCAGCGACAGCAGCTCGGCCCGGTGGGGCTCGAGGTACTTCTTCTTCTGCTTCGTCCTCGCACACGCCCGCCGTCGCTCCTCCTCCGCCCCCGCCTCCGCCGCATCAGAGATACCGCCGCCGCCGGTGGTTGTGGTGGTGTTGCTGTTGTTGCCGCCGCTATTGTCTCCATCGTCCGTTGTGTCCATCGGCGCGACGGCGGAGTCGGCGAGATGGCCGCCGCCGGTGTCGCTGCCGCTACCGCCGCCGCCGCCGCCGTGAGGTGGAGGGAAGCCGGCCGCCACGAGGCTGGCGAGGACGGCCACGAGCTCGCGTCGCACCGCAACCGTACGGTCGTACAGCTTAGCCGTTTTGCCGTGTACAGCAAGATATGTTCGTGTGCCACACAGAGAGAGACAGAGGTTTGCAACACGGAGGGGATGGGGGGCGGGGGGGGGGTGATGGTGACGTTTTCGAAGGTGGACACGAGAGAGCGAGGTGTTGGTAGAAAAGTGCCGAGCAATGATGAGCACAACCCACACAACAGAAATCGCGGTCAAAAGACAGCACGCACACGTGTATCAAAAGGCAACACACATGTGTATCAAAACAGCAGTGAATGCCACATTTCATCAAGGGAACACGAATGAAATGAAAAAAATAACAAAAGATGAACATTGCACATCGTCATGTCAAGGAAAACAACGTTAACACCAGGTCCTCGACTTCGGAAGGTTACCTCGTCTACATGCAGTCTACAGCAGTACTGGTATACAGTAGGTTGAAGCAAATAACTATAGGGTTATATAAAAAAATAACACGCACCCAACCTGCAGTAGAGACGGGCGTTTGTTCATCGGTCAGCCGGTTTGCGCGGTCGATAAATAACACACACACAACACACTTTTGGAAAACGAAAAATACAACGAACGGCCTGAACCAAAAAAACATGACGTAGGCCCCCAATCTCGCCGCCCCAACCTGTCGCCTCCTCACCAGATTCCTCAGCTGCGGTAGGATAAGCTCCCTCAGGGGCTTGTCCAGGTCGTCGGAGCCACACAGCAGCAGCGCTCCCAGGGCCTGTCCCACCGAAAAAAAAACGAAATGAAGAAAAAAAACGAGATAACGAACTGCTGTCGGGTTTTTGAGCGAGGGAGAGAGGAGAGGCCCCAAAGAGACGAGCAGAGGAGAGGATTCAATGCGGTCGAGATGAGACGAGAACACAAGAGGATTCAATGCGCTATTAATAGAGTTTAGACGAGAAGAGATAATGATTCAATGCGGTCAAGTTGAGACGAAAAGAGAAGAGGTTTCAATGCGGTCGAACTTAGACGAGAAGAGAAGAGGATTCAATGCGGCCGAACTTTTAGACGAGAAGAGAAGAGGATTCAATGCGGTCAAGTTGAGACGAGAAGATAAGAGGATTCAATGCGATCAAGTTGAGAGGAAAGACAGGAGGATCACGTTGCGCTCAAGTTCAGGGGGGAGAGAGGAGAGGCTCCAACGAGAAAGAAGCAAGAGAGGGATGAGACAGATCTCTTCGTCGACTCAATCATCAAATCAGCTTGGGCGCGAAGCAATGCAAAACAGGTGCCTGTCACTGCTTTAACAGCGATATGAAAAAACGAGGGTGCATCTTTTGTGACAGCTGGAGGATCGGTGCATTCACACGAGCCCTTGTGTCTATTATTGGAATAGAAAGAGGGAGACAAGGAAAAAACGAAAACACACTCTAAAACACGCGAAAAAGAAAAAAATCCTTTTCACATTGAATGCGTCGTTTCCTGTCCAAACATGGACCCGTTGTTGTCACACCAAGCAGCGTGTCGAGAAAAGGGAACAGGCGAGTGTGTCCTTGCCTGCCTGCCTGCTCCCTCTCCTTTTTTTTTGCTACCGTTGAGACTCTCATCTAGTTTCTCATTTTCGCGCGGTCTGGCACGAAAGCACTTCGTACCGCTTTATTTGGAGGCTGGGGGGGGGGGGGGGGGGCGTCTAGACCGCTGTACCACCTGCACACAGAGGAGACTGATTCTTGAAGGGCGAAGTCGTGGGTGGAAGTGAGTCTAAACGAATATTACTAAAAAAATACCTGCATGAGTTGCCGTACACCCATACTGTAGGCATACATATGTCGCATCGTTTTTTGCGTTCTTTAATTCTCAGTTTCGTACATCGTCCCAGCCACACATACACGTGCATTCAGGGATGATGTGTTCGTTGATTTGAGGGCTGGCTGCAGTACGAGTAATAGCACTTCGAAGTGATTATGTACACCGTACACAAAAAAAGAAAAAAATTGGTCGTTCATTACGCAAAAACCACCTCCCACCATTGAGCGTGTAGTGCATACTACCATTTTCCAGACACGAATAGTCATCTCAGCGGCAGTAGCAGCAGCGCCAGCAGTACTACTGCTATATGATATGCATACATACCTAGAGCAGCACCTTTTACAGGTTTCAATCGGGTCACCATTGATGATAAAAACAATCTAAATCGGGATGTTTCCGCATGCAATAGAAGATCATGTCGGGGGTTTAGCTCAGGGGTTAGAGTGTTCGCTTTGCATGCGAAATGTCGGGGGTTCAAATCCCCCATCCTCCACTTTTTTTTTCATCGTGGTGTGTAGGGGAACTTTGGGCACACAGAGCCATGCAACGTCATCATGTAAGCATGATGTACGAAGGAGGTACATGGAGGTCTAACCCAGGGGATGATGCTCCCACAGCCCCCCCTTTACTCTAAAAACCAGACATTATTTCTAGAGTTCAAATCCCCCCCCAACCCCTCCCAGTTTTTTTTTTCAGGAACGTACTGCTGTACTGTACGTCGGCAGCGACACACAAACCTGTCCATTTTTAGTTTCAAGTATGCTTTCAGAAAGATACAGCTGTGCGGCAGGACGTGTAGCAAAATTCGCGCCGGACTGAATGTGATGCAGGTGGCAGGAAACCGCAATCACCATTATTTTTTCTTCCACTGCACCCTCTCCTCGATGGCGTATTCCCGATTTTTTTTTTTTTTACGTGCGGATGAAGAGAGTCTGACCGTCGAGAACCTGGCATGGATGACATTCTCCCGCACCGTCAGTACATAGTCATGTGGGGAATACAGTGTCTTGATACTTTGCGTTGTTTGCATGGAATCTGCCGCTGTCACAGGTGCATGATCTCGAGCCCTTGTAGATACAATTATGTGTGGGGTTGCATAGAAATGGCGTGGCCGGTGCAAAACGCGGGCGGTTGATGCACCCCGGTCGAGGAGGGTGGACAAGGGTAGAATCATGCGAGTTTTAAGGTCTGAATTGGTGATTTTTTTTAGACTTTTTTGCGTTACTTTATTTTTTGCTTGACCTCGCGTGTCGGGTGGGAGCGAAGGGCTCTGTACATCGTCCCCGTTTCTATAACGATCTCCTTTGTCGCCTGCTGCGAAGGCTGACTGCTGTGCGGGGACTTGATTTCTCATTTTCTCGTTCCTTATACCGCGTGTGCATTGTTGTGTTGTGTTCCTGGGCCCTTCAATTAGTCTTTGATTTTTCATACAATTGGCATCCAATTTGGGTGGATAAGTCTGTGATCACGGAAGGAGTCCGCGTCAGTTGGAAGGTACTTGAGCAGAGATCGAAAGGGATACTAATGTGGAGGCAACAACAACACAACAATAAGGCAGGATCCCGGCAATGGTAGTGCCACCAGCCCCTCTCTCCCACATCCTTCTTCCGCAAAAGCTGTGTAATTCTGTTTTCAACCTCCACTTGACGCTCTGTTTTTTGTGGTGTCTCGCTTGATCCGGCTCAATAGAAAGCAGGACAAAAGAGCTGTCAAGACACCTACAGTGCGCACGCACCTGAAGAGTCATCTGTCTTGTCTTGGAATGCTGATGCCCTAGGTTCAAGATCAGCGGGCGCAGAACCTGTGCCATCGCCGCCCGCCGGGGCAGGGGGTGGGCCATTAGAGGACAAGAAGCAAGGAAGAAAAAAGGACACCAGCACAAGACAGAGAAACATCACGTCGATCGCCCCCCCCCGTTGCCTTTTCATCCATCTCTCTCTTTGTGTCCATGCGCAGTGACTGTTGGTGTGCGCCTTCTAAAAAAAAAAGAAAAAAACGGACGACGTCTTACCATGGCTTCCTATCTGACGGCCTGTGTTGGTGCTGACACAAGAACGACACCTACGAAAGGTTTGCTGTGAACGAAATGTGTCACCTTGTGGCAAAGGAGACTGGCAAAGAGGTTGATCGTGCACGACGCAGGCAAGCGAGGCACAGGCGCAGCACTGAACGTATAACACGGAAATTATTACCCTACAGAGGTTGGAAAATACGGGGTGTCGATAAAACTTCGCTCGAAAGAAAAAGTATAGCACGAGACAGGCCCAGACTAACATTGCTTCAAAATTTACGGCGCACACGTCCATCCTTTTTGTCGAATTCCAAACCTTCTCAAAAGGGATATGCACAAGACTACTTGTACTTGTACGTGGTGCCATGAACGCACGCGAGACATTCATACCAATTAAATCAATCCACACCTTGCCTAGGCGAGACCGGAGCCCTTCCGGGCACACATCGGCCAGCCGCAACAACAGAGAGCAGCACTCCCGCTTCGCCTCGGGAAACGGGTCCGTCAGAGCCGCCGAGAGCACCCGACACGCCTCCCCGGCAATCTGCGGATCCCCCCCCCCCGGTATTCATGTGTCGACACCCCCCCCCCGCGCGCGCGACAGAGACGGTAAGACGTATTTACCACGCCGGGTCGAGAGAGCCAAACCACACGCGGACAAGAGGAGCGGACGAAGAGACGGGGGGAAAAACAAGGCGCTGCGTTTGAGCCTGGCAATCGTTGCAAATGAAGAAGGTTGCAGAATGCTTTTTTTTTCAAAGAAGGGTCCAACAATACCACAGGCGCAATGCAGACACCACTCTACTGCCGTTGCGGTTGAAGGAGCCTGCCTGCCTCGTAGAGAGAAAAGCTGGGGCAGATACAACAGTCAGCCAGTCGGTCCTCTCTGATCGGACGCAAGCCGCCACCTACCGACTGCTGAGCGGCTTTCCATTTTATGGGAAACATGAAAGAACAAGCCAAAACAAAAAACTGCGTTGAAACACAACCTTGCGCGCATGGCTTCGCTAGGACGCAGATCGTGTCGACGCAAAATGTACACAGCATATGTAGACACTTCGCGCAGAAAACTCGGTTCAAACACACAGACCGACCCTAAATTACCTCACAACCGAATATTTCGGCGCTCTTCCCTCTCAGGACCGCGCCGCACAGTCTGAGCAAGAGAGCCCTCACTTCCTCCGCGGGCTCGACCAGTGGGACGCTCCCTATCCGCACTTCAGCCATGGAGAACACCTGCACCGGCAGCAGCACCAGCAGCAGCACCAGCAGCAGAAGCACCACCACCACCATCACCACCACCAACAACAACGACCACCACAGCAGTAGCAGCACCCAGCAACAGCAGCAGCACCACCACCAGAAGCAACAGCAGCACCAGAAGCAGAAGCAGAAGCAACAGCAGCAGCAACCACCAGCACCACCAGTACCACCAGCACCGCCAGCACCGCCAGCACCAGAGAAACGAGGAGAAAACGGGACGGAGCAGAGCAAACGAAAGAAAAACACAGACACAAGGAAGACAAAAAGGGCGATGGGGCGGCACGCAGCAGCAGCGCGCGTCACGCTTGTGTTGTTACTTCCTTGGAGGAAGGCAAGGAAAGAAAAAATGCATGCGTTTTGAGCAGCTTTGCTAAGTGTCCGTCCTGGCATATGTGGCAGGACCAAAAGGTCACTCGGAAAGCGCGGAGCTCTCAGCCCCACAAGGTTGACTGCAAGCAACGCACCAACGCACAAAAATCCATCTGCGTGAGGGGTAACAAGAGCAATAGAGCACCTGTCCGCCACCTTAGCAGCAGCAGCAACAACGGCGAGCGAATCCAACGATGACAACACAAACACAGCAGCAGAAAACAGCGACAACAACAACAACAACCACCACAGACGTACGAGGCACCAAGAGGACGAGAATTCCGAGGGGGAGAAAGGGAGGCGCACCTGCTTAGCCAAAGCCGTCGTGTCCGGCAGTGCATCGCCGCCGCCCACGGAATCCACAAACTCCGCCAACAGCCCTGAGGAAACACGCCACCAACAGCACCAGAAATCAGCACATCGCGGCCATGCCCACACCCCTTCTGCTATAAAATCGTACGATCAAGCATCTCCCTTTCCGCCACCTCCTTTGATACAGTATTTCGACCACCGTCACCACAGCCGCCGGCATTTGGGCCATCAAAAACTGTTTCGACAAGCGACTCTCGTTCATCGCCGCTCGACCTCCCTTTTTCCAACCCCACTCCCTCCCACCGCACCCAGGATGCACACAACGACAGTCCCTCGTCTCCACCGCCCTCCCGCCGCACTGGCTCCATCCTCGAGTCAATGGTCCAACAACTTAGGGATGCAAACATGAATACGAGGTCCATCGTCTAACGACTACGGCATGCACGACCAATGAGTACCCTTCCCCCCCCCCCAGCCCCCGGCTTGCTCCGTCCCGGCTTTGCAGGGATGCGAGGTCAAACTGGTCTAATGACCACGGCATGCACGGCTATGAGTACCCCCCCTTCCCCCGTCGCTACTGCCACCACGGCCATGCTCATTTCCGCCTCATTCGCGACGCACCTCCCGCCATCTCTCTGCACTTCTCGACGGGATCGGCCATCATCCCCACCAGTCGCTCGGAGAGGTATCTGGAGAGAAACCCCCGCAGCACCGCCTCCGGCACCTGCAGCCGTTTCGTTAATGTGGGGGGTGGGGGGTGGGAGGGTGCGTGGTTGGGATCGTACTGCTTGGGTGTTTGTGGATTGCTTGCTTCGCCTTGAGGCGTCTGGCTGAGCGGCTAACACACCGCTTACGAGAAGAAGAAGCAAATCACCGACGCTCTTTTTTTCCTGGTAGCTTTACCTCCCGACGCGGGAGTGCTCTGGGCGCCATGCAGTGGGCTAGGGGGGGGGTAGTGGGGGGGAATTCGATGTATTGTACAGGGCTCGTCGGTTGAGGTACATGGCGTTGTTCTTGCATGTTCTCGATGATGGCCCGAGACATTGATCACCCTCGTCTTTGTGCTACTGAAAGCAAGTAAACGAGTCACATGGACGCGTTAACAACGGCAGCCGGAAAGTGCTTTCGGCATCTCCACACACAAACAGAGACATCATTCGCAACCGTCGTAGACGTAGACGTAGTACCTCGCCGCTGTGGAGACCATCGACAGCAGCAAGAAGATACTGATCACCGTACGAGCGCGTTAGCTCTTGGTGTGCAAAGACTGGTGTGCTTAAAAAAAGTTGTCCAACGGTCTTGTTCCAACGGTCTTTTTACCTTCGCCTCGCGGAAAAGCGCCTTCTGGAGCTTGGTCAGGGCACGCTTCCGAGTCGACCGGTCAGGGTCGGAGAGGCAGTTCAGGTCCCGCTGCAGGCGCTGCCGCAGGTGTGACAGGCTAGCCTCGTCGGACAGGGAGAGCCCGTCCATCGGCGCCGCAGACATCGGCCGCGCGAGCTCGGCTTTTTTGTCGTTGTTGGTCGTCGGGATCGTCCCTGCCGCGTTGTAGTTCGAGGGTTAGCTAGAGCGTGTGTGTGTACCTGGTGATGGCTGGTGCTTCCCTCCAGGGTTGTGTATCGTGTCAATGCAACACGCATGTTGGGGGTGTCCTTACTACTAGCAGCAACCGCTGACCAAGACCAAGAAACGTCGGTCTTCAAAGCGGGAGAAACAAACTTAAACACACTTTTTCTAGTAAACGTGTGTGTGTGCGTGTTCATGTACCATCAATTCTGGGCGTCATTCTATACCTTTTGGTAGATTTTTTTGCTTGACGCACAGCAGATGTACTAATACTACAGCAGTATCTGGGGTCACGAGCACGCAGGAGGAAAGTTGGACACGATTATTTTTTTCTCCACATTTCGTTTCCTCTTACGATGCTCGCCTTCAATGTGTTAACGCGAGAAGAGTCCAACGGCCTCTTGGCCCCTTTGCTGTGTGTACTCACGACTAACGCGCCCTCCAATCCAAATTTGTGGAGGGAGTAGATGGCGAACTGCCGTGCAACATGTAGACTACAGCTTGGCGGGCTATGTGTAGCGTCTTGTTGGTTGTATTGAGTCTATAGTACAGCCCAATAGTGTAGTGACGTGCTATGTACATCGAGAGCTTCAGCACACACCAACACGCACACTCCCTGAACGTAGCGAATTGCGAGCGAGAGGCGACACAGGCACCAACACTTCAGACTTGCTCGAGCATCCTGTGTGCTTTACGTGTGCATGTGTTGGACGGGTGAAACGGTTGCTGGTTTGGTACTGCTGTGTAACATCCGATACAATAAATGCGGACGTAAAAGAGATGCAGTAAACATCACCATGCCATACAATAGCAGTGTCACCACAACATACTTGCATACAAGAGTTCTTCAAAACGTCGTGTTAGGTGTGGTATACACAAGACTTTCAGGCGGCCTCCGGAGGTGCGGCACAAATCTACTGCCTGCAGTGAGATGTAGCAGCAGTCCTTGCAGCAGTCCATGCAGGCTACAAGCAGTCCAGCGAGTAGTAGTAATAGTGGGACACAGAGCAGTCGAAAGATACACGAGTCATTGGGGGAAAAAAACGCTAAACCTAAAATAGCGGGAGAGGCGTAAACAGCATACATAGTCACGGCTGCAAAAGGACGCAACACGCGGATCGATCATTTCTGGACAAGGATCTCGACGCGGACGGTGCCTCTTTTCTGTCTTGGAGAGTTGTTACGGGTGCTGCTGTGGAAAACACTGAGAGGTAGACGTGTGGGAGGGATCGTTCGTACCTCAGGTGCTCGTCAGATCGCAGAGAGAATAGCTGCACACGGTATAGCACCGCCAACCAGCCAGAGGACTGCTACCTCGCCTCCTCGGCCAACTGCTGCAGGTGTCTGCTGCTGGTGCAGCTGCGCAGCCCAAGCGACGAAGGGGGCACGCGGAGGAAAAGGTGGGGAGGGTATCCAGGAATATATTTATTTATTTTCAGATCTCCGTGACGGAGATCCTCCCGCCGTCCTCTCCCCCGCTCTCTCTCTCTCACACAGCACTGCTGCTCACAAACCTGCCCAGAGAGAGCCCAATCAATCACCACCGTTGCCACCACGCCATCGAGATACGCGCGACACACACCATCGAGACTCCGCCTGGGATCTTCCCTTGTACCATGAGTGGTATGTTGGAGAGCTCGAGCGACGACGGTTGCATGTCGGATCACTCGTTCGACTTCGTCGAGGTTGAAGGCGGCACGAGCTACAGCAGCGACGGAGACGCCACGGTGACCAGCAGCCTGGCGCCTCCCAAGGGCTGGAGCACGCTCAGCCTGTCCGACGCCGAGGCCGTCAAGACGGGCCCAGCCGCCGTGACGACAACCACCACCACCACGGGCGCTGCCGGTGGCCGACGCGAGTTTATTTCCACTCCCATCGCTGCTGCCTCTTTCTGTCAAACTGCTGCCGCCGTGACCAAAAGTTCAACAAGATTTGAACCTTCGTCCCTGGCCGCCTTCAGCTGCCGCGCCTGCGGCAACCTCCTCCGGGACTGCGTGGAGTGCCCCACGTGCCACAGCCTGTTCTGCAGGGAACACCTCGTCGTCGACAAGCAGAATGGGACGAGCCCTTGCCCGTGCGAGCCGTGCTCCCTTGCTCCCATCGCTACCACCCTCTCCGCTGCTTCCACGTCGTCTCCTGCTGCCGCCGCCCGAGCCCATCACCACCCTCGCGAGGCCTTCCTGCCCAACATCCCGTTGCAGCGCATCGCGGACGCCGTGCCCTCCCGGTGCGACGGCTGCGGGATCTCCCTCTCCTGGGGGGAGCTCGGTCGCCACGCGTGCGACCAGCAGCTGGTGCCGTGCGGGCGCAGGCAGCACGGCTGCTCCTGGTTCGGCAAGCGTCACGAACGCGAAGCCCACGAGGCCTCTTCAACTTGCCCCGGGCGCCTCGCGCTCGCGCAGGCCGAGGCGCTGGAGGCCCGCTCGGAGGCGGCCCGCCTCCGCGCCGCCGGGGAGGAGGCGGAGCGCCGCGCGTCCTCCGCGGAGATGCGCGCGTCGGAGCTCGAGGCCCGCCTCGCCGCGGCGGAGAGGTGCCTGCAGGAGAGGGACCAGGAGGCCGCGGCGCTTCGGGGCAAGATCACGACGATGACCGCCGCCGCCGCCGTGACGGCCGAGGAGAACGGCAAGAAGCAGGAGAGGCTGCAGCAGCAGCTGAAGCAGCAGGCGGCGGCGGCGGCGGCGGCCGTGGCCCAGGATGCGAGAAGAGCGGGAAAGCACCAGCAACAGCAGGCGGCAGCGACACGCACTCCGCAGCCGCCGCCGCAGCAGCAGCAGCAGCCGCCGAACGCCATGCCGTTCGCGGCGATATTGAACAGAGCTGGGTTCTCTCCTCAGACCGCTACTACTACCGCTGCTGCCGCCGCCGCGCCAGTCAGGCTCCCGCTGGCGGTGCCGGACAGGAAGAAGTCGGGGGCGGGTAGTAGAGCGGCGGCCATAGCAACGACGCAGACCGTCGTCCCCAGCACCGCCAGCCGCGCTAGCGGCCGTGGCACCGCCAAGGGAACGCTGTCCGCGGCGGTTCAGATGGCCAGGGCGGGAGGGTCGCCGCCGCGCGCCAGCGCCGGGGTCATGATGGACACGGCGAGCCAGGCGCCCGTGCCGGCCGTGGAGGCCTGCCTGAAACCCTACCTGGAAAGGCCGAGCTCGCTGCTGGAGAAGAAGGTGGTGGTGTTCTGGCCAAGGTGAGAGAAAAGACAACAGGTACTGTAGCTTTTTGGTCGCGGGAAAAACCAAGCGACGCGTGTTGATGTTCACAGCGTTTTTTTCCAGGTATGATGTATGCATACGTCGCGTTACGTACTTGTAGGATAGGAGAAATCATGTGTGCGTGTATGCGCGTCATTGGCTGAACATGCGCAAGCATGTGCCTGTCTCTGTAAAGTCTAGAGCGAGTCCGTCGCCGGTGGAAAATAACCCTCGGTGGTAAATCTGTAGTGTGGCGGAAGGGGGCTTGTGTTACGGTCAACAGAGGTGTGGGTTCGGCGGTGGTCCCCCGCCCTCCAAACTCCAAACACGTGTGCCGATCGATCACACATTTTTTTTTAACCCTGAAAAGAGCCGTTTTCTCTGTTCCCAATCACGAAGTACAGGTTTTTATCTCGAACGAGTAGGCTTTCTCTGTTTGTACAATATGTTTGTATTGGTCTTTCCTTCTTGTAATGCATATGCACAGATGCGACATACAAGTAGAGTGAATTCACCCGCGTGGGTGTTTACTTCGATTTCCACCGCAATCACAATAACCCCCCCTTCTTCCCAGCCACGACAGCAGCGAAGTACCACGCTCCTCCTGTACAAGTTCTACTGCTGTACCTCTGCTGTTGCTGCTGTCCTTAAGGGGTAGTATACCACCGAGTCATTTTCACGAACGGAGCAGGCAGGGGGCGTATCCGCCTCTTTCGCTTATTTTATTTGTAACTGCTGTTTATAGTGTCTCCGGAACGTCGGAACGTCTTTGGCGTTCGATGACCGTTGGGTCCGTTCAACGGACACACGCGCCCGGCACGTGGACGAGTCTTGGTTCTCCGGGGACTTGCGAAAATACAAGGAATATAGTTTTGATTTTTTTTTTTCTTAATATGACACAACGAAACCATCTCTATCATAGAAAAGAGTCTGAGATAGCAATGGATTCATAGAAAAGAGTCTGAGACAGATTAGCATTAAAAAAAAAGATTGTTCTATTTCCACGAACAAGCGTCCAGGATATATGCAGATAACCTACTAGAAAGACGTACTTTCGAAGCAGCAAATAAACGTAACAGCGTTAGCGGACACACGACGACTCGTTGGTGGTGCTACGTAATATTAGTTGTTGTTCATGATTGGTGGAAAATATGCGCCATTATTTTCCAAAGAACGCAAAATGCAACGATGCGCCCCCCTCTGCTTACACTTGCGACGACCCGACTGCTGCGATGGGCAAAATTTTCAACAGAAATAAAATGTGTAGACTACATCGCACACATCATCATTCAATATGCGTGCTGATGATCGTTCGTGAAACGCACCCTTTTGGTGTTTTGGAAATATGGCATTCATACGGTTGTAAGCTTCATGCCCGTTCCGTTGGCCACTTGCAGTGTTTCGGGGGTCGGGTGTCGTAAATGTTGGAGAGATGGTACCCCCGTGTTGGCGTTTGTCAATAGCGTACTTGTCCACAACCAGGGGGGTATATAGCAGGAGGTCCAACCCCCCCCTCCTATGTGACCCCGGTTGGGTCGTCTAGCTAGTACAAGTGGAGGATAGGGCCAGAGGGGCAGACGACAGAGTCCAATGATGGGAGAAAAAATAAAGGAATAAAAGAATAAAATAAAAATACCACTCCCAAAGAGGTAGTTTTGGAAACATCTCGTCGAGGGCTTTCCTGAGAGTTATCGGTTGGTGTTCGCACCCTCCTAGTTGCGGAGAAATACGCTACTAGAAAACGCTTTACACTCGGAGGGCCGTCTCTCCGACTCTTAAGGTGTCTTTTCGTTGCGTGGCTCGTGTGTACCTATACCTACCTCAATCGGGTTAGCCTGTTAGCACGGAAGTTCTCCCTCCGCTTGCCCTGAAGGAGTGTGAAAGAAAGGAGGACCTTTCAAGCACCCCTTGGAAAATAGATCAGATTTTTTGAAAAGCATACAAGTTCTAAACCTTCCCAGCGAAAAATACAGAGGGAGAGCACACGGCGGCTAACAAACTGTCTTGTTGAGCCTGTTGCCCACAGAGGAGATATCGCTTAATGCTGCTCGGGAAATCGTAGAAATACAGGTAGCTTCGGCCGACGCTATGAATTCGTTGCTTATCTATCTCAAGACTCTTTTCTTAGATGGAGATGGTTTCGTTGTGTCATACTAAAAAAAATAACATAGGAACACAAGTTTATGTTTACCCACAACTGGCACATTTTGCTCTGCTCATGTAACTGGATATTTTGTGATGTGTCGTGGGGTCATCACGCCACCCGGGCTTGTGCCCTTCTCAAAAATTTCCGCGGGGTTCCTCATACACACCCCACATACATACCTAGACCTAGCGTCACACCTTATCTTGCCACCCACCACCACCACCACCACCACCACGTCATTACCGCCCCTGCTTGTCCTTTTCCGCGATGAAATTTCCCGCAGTTTCTTTCTTTCTCGCCAATGTACGATGCAGTCCCGCGCCACAAACCCCAGATTTCCTTCGTTTAACCTTACACGTGTAAGAGTCCAGGATATATTGGCATTATGAGAGACAACAGCAGCAGCAGCAGCAAGCAGTCACAACGACAACAACCAACCAACGGCGATGCTGATTTTTGTACGCACGCTACAGCAAGAGGTGTCGCGTTGTTTTGCGCTCTGTGAGGTCGCCGTCGATACTCGATTCCCACACACACACAAAGACACGACTGCTGTTTGCGCGTTCATGGGTGCACCCCCTACCCCCCGTCCTCGCCTCTCGTTTGGTTGGACGTGCACGAAACTGACCTCCGCGCCCCACGCCTCCCCTCCCCCGTTCGAACAGGCAAGGGAGGTGGTACACCGGGCGCCCGACCGTGTACAAGGAGGCCACGAGGGAGCACCGCGTGGAGTACGACGACGGCGACGTGCGGGACCACGTCCTGGCGCATCGCTCGTGGGGCCTCATTGGCTAGAATGTTTGTCGTGCCTCTCGCTCTCGGGCCTCATTGGCTAGAATGTTGGGTCGTGCCTCTCGCTCGTCGTCCTGAGCAGGGGGCGTAAACCCCGCCAACATCCCGACGTCACATCAAAAGGCAAGGTAACAGCGTCATCATACGTTCATAGCAGCAGCATGGCTGCCGTTTTGAGTTGTCGCAAAGACGGGTAGCACCGGAAATTCGGAGCGGCGGCATGCGACG
>FN647857.1:335585-367785 GCA_000310025.1 Ectocarpus siliculosus | reverse complement strand
CCCCCCCCCCCCCCCCCCCCCCCCCGTTCGTACCTCAAGCATGGTGGGCGACGACAGCCGCTTCTTGATAGCGCTCTTGAGCTCGATGGACCTGCCCGACACCTTGTCTCCCAGGCG
This sequence comes from Ectocarpus siliculosus, assembly GCA_000310025.1. NCBI lineage: Eukaryota > Phaeophyceae > Ectocarpales > Ectocarpaceae > Ectocarpus > Ectocarpus siliculosus. Next base: position 367,668 of record FN647857.1, on the reverse strand, counting down.
GCCGAGCTCGATCTCCATCTCGCTCACGTGCTGCATGGCCTCACGAAGGCGCCGGATGTCGTCGACGGCGGCGATGGCCTCTGGCCTGTGGTGCGCCCTGCGCAACCAAACCGCCACCACAACCGCGTAGGCAGCCGGGAAAAAACAGTACGTGTCTCGTGAGTGAATTCACAACCTTGGAAGAGGAGACAAAAAAAAAAAAAAGTACATTTGTAGTCAAACGAATCTTGGTCGTAGAGAGAGCTCCGTAAACAAACCAAAAATCTTCTTCCCAACAAGGGAGACTACAACGGCAAAACTTGCAAGTGGACTCTTACCCAAGCGCCACAAATAATTCCAGGTTTGCTCACCGGAAGGCTCTTACAGGGCCAGCATTTTCGTATCTTCGAAAGAGCAATTGCAGAAGGGCCGCCATAAGGCTGCTGTATACAGAGCTTTCTACATATTTCTTTCGTTGAGGTTCGCTGGGCTGTCCCAGGAAAAAAACCGCGCCAGCTGTGTGAGCTGTTGAGCTTGGGAAACGCCACGACCAAGTAACTGGCAGCTGGCAGCAGGCTGCGGGCTGGTCCTGCTGCCTGGTTTTGTTGCCATCTTGCATCACCCCTTGATGGCCCTGCTGTGCCCTCCTGAGCCTACTCCGGGAGAGATCACACTTGTTGTTCCATAGTTGGTTCACCTTGCACCTCGGCGGAAAATTCGAAATTTCAGAAAGCGCCTAATTACTCTTCACAACCGCCGCGCCTTGGACCTTGCGGACGCGTTAGGGCTTCCAGTTCCCCAAAAGCCAACCCCAATCAGACATGCTTTACGGTTGTTTTGCCCAGGCCATGTTACGTGCTGTACCCCCGGGAGGGGAACCTTGAATCGAGAGGGGTCCTGGGAAAGCAGCGTTGCGCCGAACTGAGCGTCTCATCGTCCTTGCGGAAAAACAGCTTCGGCAAAAAGTGGTGCTTGGTCGGTGGTGTAAAAAGGGCGGCCGGAGATGTTTGGACATACAGAACAATCAATATAGAGGTAGATCGTTGCTCAAGTGCGACAAGCAACTAGAGGAGGCGTCTTACGCCGCAACCCTTCGCAGACAGCAAGTCTTCTTGACGAAGAAAAGACTCGACGCTGAACCTTCAGATCTACTGAACCTTGCTGCTCGCAGGACATTGCGGGTCGCTGCTGGTATAGTCTGGTCACTCACTGAGGAGAAGCCTGGGAGCGAGCCCCGCCTGCCCCGTAGAAGCCCCCCTGCACGCCCGCTTGGCCCCCAGAGTACGTCACGTTGTCCGAGAACGCGCGCCGGCTGCTGCCGCTGCTGGCTCCCACTGACGTCGTTGCGGCCGCCGCCCACCCGCGTGTTGCGGCAGCTCGGGCTACTCTTTGGATCATGCTTTCACAGGGTCGTGTTCAGCGCGCCGAGTTGCCTTGGTCTGGCCGGTTAGCGCTGCTGTTCCCCGTGACGAACGTTGTTGAGGGCAGCGGAGGAGGGCATTGGATACAAACAAACACATAGCGCAGCGGGTGCGGGAAGCGGCGCGCGTACACCCGAGGTGTCCAAGTTGATGCTTGCTGCTGCGCGTGTATGCCATCACGTCTTCTTCTCTTCCATGTGTACAGCACTTCGAAATTCGACAACAAAGAGAGGCCAGACTGCAGCAATTGTCTCGCCGGCTCCCGATCAGAAACGTAGCCGATGAAATCGTCCCCCATACGCCGCTCGAGAGGCATCGGCAGCACAAGCCAAGGTGCCTGCTCATAACGAACTTCAATCATTGCAGGCACAGCAGTACATGTAGTGAACTTTCGAGTCGGAACCCGGTTGGGGTGCAAGTTGGAGAATCGGAGCCTTTGCCGCTGAAAATCTACAGCACATTTACCGCAGCACGAACAAATGCCAGCTCACCGGTGTCGATTGTCGAATACGCGACCAAGTGTGCGTCTGGACGGTGTGCTAGCTGTGATATGCACACACAGAGACAGACTGCTGTTGAGCTCTCAGCTGGCTCGCACAGCTGGCGGGGGGGGGGCGGCTATGATGTCTGGGTGGGTACGATTTATCGGAACCCCCCAATAGTTCACAATGAGTTTTTTTTTTTCTCGTTGTTATTTACACACAGCGGTTGTATGCATACAGCATTGTAGTAGACCGCTTGTATTTGGTACTTTTGATTTCTCCACCTCTCGTTTGTGTGTCCCATCAATCCTGAGTGCATGGAAACGTAAACCCGGGCCATTCAAATGCGACCGTGTCTCGAAACGCACAGGACCTTGTAGAGAATACACCCTAGAACAATTAAGTAATAATAAAAACACACACAGAAAGACTACCGATTCGAGATATACCCACAGTCGAACGGGATGTGGTGGAGTCTTTTCAGTGAGTGGAGGGAAACCGGCTGGGTACTGGACTTATTTCGAGTCTTTTTAAGTCTATACACTGATGATTTATACCAGTGATGCCAGCTGGTGCTAAGTACAAAAACATCTGTATAGGTAACTTACATTTTACAATACATCCCCTGTAGTTCTCTACTGGGTCAACGGCAAAATATCGGGGAGAAAGAATACACCCTAGAACAATGACCAAGACATAGTCTAACAGACCCACCTGCTCTCGAGAGGTTTCGTTGCTTCTTTTCTCTCGAGAGGTAGTCTATCATCCGACGTTGACTGCACAGATTACATTCATAGCGTTTTGTTTTAGTACGATGAACGCCTGTTCTTACGGGTTAAGTTCGTGTATTTTGAACCATCTCCATCATGAGGGGTCGTATATTCGTACATCGAAGTACCTCTTATTCGAAGGCTGTATTCGGTCCAGATCGCCTGTTTTCTCTGCATGGTGACCAAGCAAGCCACCACCCGTGGTTGTTGCTATGTCGACAACACTGTTCCCACACAGACCATAACAACGCAACTACATGGTCGTTGCCACCACTGTTGCCCAATCTGAAGCACAAGTCTAGAAGAGCAAATATTTTCAACATTTTGCAATGATCATGCCTGGTGAACCCTCGAGACTTGATCATGCTCAACCCCCCGGCGCTTCCACATTTCACCCCCCAAAACATCAGCAACAGCAGCAGCAGATGCTGCAAAAAAACATCAGAATAGCGTCGGCTGAACTTTCATTGCCGATCTCCCGTACGAAAGCTGTGTGAGAGAGAGAGAGACACACACACACAAAGAGGTATCTAGATGCCTAGATGCAGCGAAACTCGCATGCCCCGCTTCGAAACCAAACAAGAGCAAGCACTGAAAAGAGCACGGGACCGAGTCCAGGGCGCGAATGTGCGATGACTCAACCGAACGCCGGGGACAGAAGCAATCATGACGATTTTCAACATAAGTCAACTACGGCGGTGGTTTCATCGACTATGGCGGTGGTGGAGATGGTGGCCGCTGGAGCACGAAGAGGGTGCCCTTGTTTCCCCTTGCTATCCGTAAGCGCTCGCTCAGGTAGGTGACGTCTATCCACCCCTTCACCTGCCCGAGCGAAGAAACAAATGAGTGAACATTGAGCGTAACACACACAAACGCTTCGTGAAAGCAGGGAGGCACACGCGCATCCCACAAAACAACGCACACCCGTGGAGCGGCCAACGCTGCCGTTGAGGCTACTTCTTGATCAGCTGGATAGAGTGGTAATGGCCGTAAAAAGGAAAAAACGAAAGGTAAAAACACGCAAAGCGAGAACATCTGTCGCTCTACGCCTTCAAGAACTTCGAAGCAGCACGCATGCTACGAACACACACACGCTCGCACGCGTACACTAAATACCGCAGAATCATGCGCACGACAATCACAGCGAGGCTGGTGTCATTTCAATCACACGACGAAAGCTGCTTCTTTCAGCACTTACGTGGCGGCGCGCGTCAGCGCCGCTTGCTGCGAGCAGCGGCTGACGACTTCAGCGTCATCGACAACAAAAGAGCGAACGGCGTTCGTTGAGCTTGCCGGTCGCGTTGGCATTGCTTGCTCGCTTGAATAAACCAAGAAAAACAGGTGGCAATGGCAGTACAGCAAAACAAAAGCAAACACCCAACACACCTCGTCCCCGAACAAGCGAAAGGGCACCGGGTAGGGGATGTTGAAGGGCAGTGCCTCGAAGTCGAAGCCGGCTTCATCGAACTGGAAGTCGATACGCCTGCTGGGGTCCTGTAACTCATCACAAGGAGGGGGGATGGATGATGAGTGCATCATGCAACAAGCATCGTTGATCGAGGAGAACCAAGAAAGGCAAGAAGAGGCGCATCGCTGGCGAACACACATCACAGGATAGTGGGTACTGCTGCTGCTGCTGCTGCTGTGGATGCCGCAGCTGGTATCGTAAAGTCTATCGTTGGCGTTAAGCGAGAAGCACGGCGAGCCGCTGATCACACACGCTCAGTCTCGAGGATATGCGGTTGCAGACAGCAGTAGTAGCTGCAAAGCTATATCCGTAGGCTGTTGTGTAGCCTACAAGCAGAGGTATACACTGGGGTGCCGCTGCGGCTCGGTGTGTCTCGGAACGAAGAGATGTGAAAGATCTTGTTATTACTGACTGCCTCCAGGGTCAGGTTTGCTTGGATGATGTTGTTTGAGGAGTGAGCACTAGGCGCGAGTGCGCATTGTGCTCAGCTCAAAACAATAATACAACAAAAAAAACAATTCTACATGACCCCCAGATCTCCGTCTCGGCTGAACTTTTGGGGTCTCCAAGGCACGTACAGTCTCAACGGTCTACACCTAACAGTTTCCTGACAGTCCCTTGTGTGCGCATCCCGTAGATTGCTGCTACTTACCACTAGCTAACAGCTGCAATGACTAGCTAGAACTTTACTGCTACCTTGACTACTGGATGTGGCAGTCAACCTACTGCTGAATGCAAAGCCTAGCTGTCTGCGCGGGTCTAGTTGCTGCTATACCCAATGGTCTACTACTGCTGTTGCTGTGTAGTTAAGAGGGGATACATGTACTGTATCTGAGTACGTGTTCTTGCCTACTGCTGAGTATTCTACCATGCCAATCATACCGACCTACGGCTGTCCGTGCTTGCATTATACAGAGGATTATCCCCGACACTCAGGCCACGCTGGGAAGCGTAGCTCACAGGGCTTGCCAAGCTGCTCCTCTCCGCAGCACAGTAAGTGCCGTGCGGCAACATACAACCAAAGCACAAGAGCGTACTACTCGCGTACGAGGCACACACATCACAGACATTGACCGGTAAATCTACATCACGGGTCTGGTTGATAGTTCTGGTTATGCATGCACCGCAAGCATTCCATTTGCAACAACGGAGAATACACAACGTGCAACATTCAATCAAATCAGGAAAAAGGCAGGCACAGGCCTTGCACAGGCCTTGGACACCTTCGGGGAGGTCGCCAAAACAAAAACAACAACAATTACGGGATTCTCAAGGGCCAAAATGAAAACCGCACAGCAACCACGTTGTTATCTCTCACCTCCGGCGGGGTGGTTTGGCTAACCCCCAATATGTTTAGGCCGAAAAAACGCCCGTCGCCCTTCCTCGGGACGAAGCCTTCCATAGGCCTGGAAGGCGTGCTGGCGAGAGCGGTTACTCTCAGCTGCCCTACTCGGGGGCCGAAGTCCACCACGTTGGTTACCGTCGGGGGCACCTGTAGCGGGCCGAAACGCGTTGGGGGGTGGGGGCCCGCGTTACAATCGTCGACAAAAGCTAAGTGTACTGCCGACCGGGCCACGCGGATACGCGTCTCATTCGCGGCGGGATCGTAAGACGGAGATATTTCTCCGCGGGTCTGCTGTGTGAAGACACGTGGACATCAAAGCCCGCCCGGCCACAGCAGCAGCAGCGACAACAAGGAAGGCCAAAATCGACAGCTCGCACCTCCGAGAAGAGGTCGATGTCCTGGTATATAGCGAAGCCATCCACCCCAACAAACGACCGCTGCACCGGCGAAGCGGTTCCCGGGGTGGTCGTGAAGATCAGCCTCCAGCTTCCGTCGACGAGGGGGCTCGAGGCCGCGTTCGGGGCGCCCCCGTCGCTCTCCAGGGCCTCCACGGCCTTGTCCACTAGCTCACGCTGCTCCTGGGTGACGTCTCTGTTGCGTAGAGGCGTGCACGTACACATGCCCATGTTCGTGGGTGGAAGAAGATAGGTCGTAAGTAGCCGTTACATAGGACTTAGTTGGGATTTTCCCGTAAGGATGCGGGTCTCCTCACAGGGATGTTAGCCTTTTTCAAAGCTTTCTTACTCCGCAACTAGGAGGGTGCGAAGGCCAAACAACACGTCTAAGGAAAGACCTCGATGAGATGATTCCAAAACCGCCCTTTTCGGCAGTGTTGCCTTCCTAGTTGTCGAGTGGTGAAGCTTTGAAAAACACGAACACCCCTGTGCGGAGACCCGCATCCTTACGGTATGTGGTGAAAGGCTTTGGATGATAGCGCGGGGTCCCCGTTTTCTGTCGCAGTTTCGGGGCATTCCTCCTTCTCTCATTCTCTCACCTTCGTATCCTCTCTCTTGCAAGCTATTACACACAGTCAAGCAGCAACCCCAAGTCCGCCGACCCACACCAGGGCTAGAGCTCACGAATAGCCCACACGGAAGGAAGTGTGGCGGGGACTGTTGCGACCTTCGTCGTGTAGTAGAGTACATAGTCAGCACCTCTTCGTGGGGTACGGTGTGGGTCTAGAACCGGTGCGCATTAACCGAGCAAACAAAGCAGCAGTTTGTCTCAGCACTGACCCTACGGCAAAGTGTAGTTTGTTGGCCATCACACAGGCGTGCGTCTGGCTCGCTGTGTGCGAACATAGGGATGAGCTTGAACCGTACAGCTGATGGCTAAGTAGGAACACCAACTGACACACAGCCCCCCAACCATACCTCCCCCTGCCCTGAACCCCTTTGATGGCCGACAGCAGGTCCGCCTCCAGCTCCTCCGCCTTGCTGGCTCTCGTCGCCGAGCTCCCCTTGTTTCCGCCGAAGAGGGCCATGAAGTACTCCGGCAGCGACGCTGGCGACGCTGGCCGAGGCGCAGCGCGATGGGCGTGGGCCGGCGGTGCCCGACATGAGGAGGATCCACTTGCTATTCTATGCTCATGCTGCCACCGCCGGCAACCAGTCGCGGCAGCAGTAGTACCAGGCGTGGGTGTCGTTGCCGCCCCGTTGTTGGCACCAGCAGCGTTGTTCGCGAGTGACGGCACAAATCCCTGCGTAAAAGATGAAGAGGTTGGGTGTAGAGGATGGGTATATTACGAATCCAAGAGAGAACGTTTTTCCGGTGGATGATGAGCTGATGCAACCGTCAAACCTGCTTAGCTTTTCATGAGAACGACAAACCGTTGAAGGAAAGGACATGGATTAACCCAGACTGCGCACTGGTCAACGCTCTCTCATCGAAACGGCGGTAAGCCGTCCCGTTACATGCACTCCCCGCGCTGCGGGCTAACCGTACGTAAACAGCAACGTCACCTGTATTCCAAGCGGCAGCCCAAGCAGCACCAACGCGGTTGTGCAGTGGGCCAGCATGGCTTCTCCTCCTCTGCCGGGGGCGGTGGGCCACACACGCGGCAACAGGGGTCTACGATCTCACCCCGCGCCACCAGACACAAGCGCAACAGCCGTGATGCCTGCTTTGGCTGTCTCGGGAACTGACCACCTGACTGTACTCCGAGAATGACGCTTGACCCCTTGAAGAACGTTCGTAGACTGGAAACCCCATGATTCCGCGGAGCCACCGTACCTCCTTTGTTGTGCACACAGCACAGCGCACAGCCAGCTTACTCCCTGCTCTCGCTGGCTTGTCTGCTCTTGTCTTGGTGTGTGTTGCGAGCGGGAGGGGTACGATTGGAGGGTGGGAGGAGAGGAAGACGAAGTGCAGATCTTGTCGCGCTGGGTACTGGAATCTGAGACAGCCGGTGGGTCCAACAATAATCCCCATTACATCCCGGGGGCATCCACGCCTTGTTACTGCAAAGAACATCAGGCAGGGCACCGCCGTTGAGAGTAGGGGTTCAACAGGCTTGGCTTGCCGAAGGCGCTACCAGCGGTATGGACCCCAAGTCAGAGTGGGCTCTGGGCGAGTTTCGAGATCCTCCCATCGAGCTGAGGATACTGGAACACAGGGTTGCAGGCGGCGGAGCGGCAGCGGCAGCGGCAGCGGCAGCCAGAGGCGGCGCAGGCGGCGGCGGTGCTGGCGGAAGTCCCCAGCAACAACAAGCGCTGCCCGAGGGCAGTGTTGCTACCGCCACCGCTGCTGCTGCTGCTGCTGCCGGTGGACGTCGACGAGTGCTGCCGGTCCGGACGGCTTACCAAGGGGAGCGGTTGACTGGCCTCCTGGTGGTGAAGTTTGATGTTGCGAGTGCCGGTGAGCGAGAGGAGCAATGAATACTATTCCGAAGACAGAGCGTTGCATGTCTGTCTGTAGACTAAATGATCAACTTGTATGCATACCAATAGTCTACGAGCTGTTATAATGCAAATCTTGCAAACAGTACAGCCGGCGCGAGCGGATTTCGTTCGCTCGGCGCCTAGACTAGAGCCTGCAAAGGTCTTCCTTGTATCTGTCCGGCAGGCATAAGGGGTTTTGAGAGTATGGCCTGCTACTACTGTGGCCGCGTCTGCCGCCGCCACTGCGGCTATTGCTGGGTCGGACTTGTACACCGAGCGTGAAAGGACAGTGTCCGCTAGCGCCTCTGGCGCTCATCTTCACCACATACCTACGCTCCTTCTTCGCAGCGCAATGTGTTTCTGAGGAGTTGAGTCGCTTCTCTGCAATAGGGGGAGCGTGATATACACTAGGTCTCAACGCGCGAAAAACCAACACGGCAGCTAGACTGGGACAATTTCTGATGTGTTTCGTACGCACTCCTTCGTGGTGGGGTGACCGACGTCGTGTTGCCACAGATGGCGAGGACCGGCGAAGTCGCTGGCGGCAGTTCGGGTCCGAGCTAAATGTGGAGCTGGAGGTGAATAACGGAGTGAATCCAAGCGACTGCATGCGTGTCGGGTAGCATCAAGGCAAAGTGCGCTCTGGAAGTGCGTTGGCAAGAAAAACTACGGTTATCTTGCCTCTCCCTGCACTACTTTCGAAGAGCGCCTGCGTGCGGCCGCCGCCGGTACTGCTGCTGTTGCTGACGGTTCCAGCCCCGTTTTCTCCCGCTCTATCCTCTCCTCGTCCCGCCCCCACTAAGCCACGCCAAAATTCAACGAAAACCGTCGGACTTTTTTTCTCTCCCCGTGTCCACCCACAAGTGATATCGAAGGATAGATAGACTAGGGACGACATTTTTGAGTCACCTTTTGCCAAAGTGGGAAGGAAGGATTGTCCATCGATGATGCGTCCTGTGGGAACAATGTTCCGTCCTTTCGAGGACGCGTAGTCAATGATCTATCCGCTAAGGCATCCAAAACATAAGAGTACCCCCCCCCCCCCGTGTCCACGCACAGATCACCACCGAGGCGGTGGCTTCGGCGGGCACGGCGTTCTTGTCGGAAGAGCCCTCCCTGTGGCGGGACTACGAGGGCAGGGAGAACGCGAGGGACAGGGGGGTGCTGGCCCGCAGTAACCGCACCGTCAGCCTAAGCCCCGAAGCCCCCCCCCCGCTGCAGTCGGGCGCAGAGCTGGTGTACGCTCTCGACATGGAGGTGGGGTGTGTTGTTTGTTTTTGTCGTCGTTGTCGATGCGCTTACAGCGCAGCGGTTGGTCGGGGCGAGTGGTCGAGCTACCGGCAGGAGGTGGGGTAGGGCGGGGACTGACTTGTACTCGTGCAATGCTGTAAGACCGTAGCCGGAACGGTGCGTAAGTCCTTACGGGGCACGGGGCGCCGCTGTCGGGATTTGTACGGCCAGGCCGGGGGTGGGGATGAGGCTCCTCAGACATTGGCGCAGACGCTCGTCTTCGTCGGAGTTTGGGTACTGCTGTGGTAGGTTGGCTGACACGTATGAGGCTTTGGAGTCATGGCTGTTGATCTCTGCGTGCGGTGAGAGCAGGGGGATTTGCTCTTATGTGGCGAAAAAGGTGCGCTGCAAGGTAATGTCAACGGTTGGGATGCAAGGTCCGCTTGCTCTTTCTTCGCGAAGAAGGCCGTCAGAGACTGCTTCGACGGCTTCGCGCGTTTCGGCATATAGACGTGGCGCCCACACCAGCCGTGGAACGAGGAAATTTGCAGATCGCTTGGTGTTGACGGCGGTGTTTTTGGCGTTCTTGTTCCTGAGCTGCGGGCGCTCTGCGAATTACGAATTACGAACGTGACTATCGAGGGTGTTCCCCGAGAGCACACAAGCAGTGTATGTGGCTGCTCGTGTTCCCGATGACTGCGATCCGATGCGCTACCGGGGAACGAGCTATTCGTCGCACTGGGTATAAGCATGCTGTTTCGTAGCAGCCGGTGACCCATGCTAATGCACGCGTGTTCACGTTCATGCCGCAGAAGCCCTTGTGTCTCTTGACACTTCTCCCCTCCCTCTTTGTGCCGCTACTCTACTCCACCCCCCCTCTCTTTTTCCCAACGCACCGGTGAAATCCCAACGACAACGACAACCTCAATAGGTGCAAGTCCCCGTGGACTCCCTCGGACAGAACGTGGTGCTCGAGGCCCTCGTGTCCCCACCTTCGGGGAGACGGAGCGAGTGCGTTAACACCCCTGGCGTTGCCGCCGCTCCCTCCAAGGACACCTCAGGCGCCTCTTGTGGCGCCGGAGGAGCCGGCGGCGACGGCGGCGGTGGCGATAGCGGCGGCAGCAATGGCGGGGGCGGGCGGAGGAGAGGGATCGGAGGGAACTTCGCGACCCGTCTCGACGGCCTGTTCGCGCTCAGCAGGGTGGCGCCGGTGCGGCTCCCCGTGCGGCGGTGCTTCCTGCCCCTGCGCGTGGTCCAACCCATCACCGTCACCAGCCGGTCCTGCCCTTCTACGTCGTCGCCTGCTACTGCTGCCGCTGCTGCTCCTGCTGCTAGCGGTGGTGCGTTCGCCGGGGCCATCGGGCGGTGCCTGGTGGCCCTCGAGGTCCGGAATGACCACCCCGCCGCCGCCATCACCGTCCACGACGTCGAGGTCCACGTGGACGCCACGGCGCGGTGCGGGGACAGGTCGTCGTCGCGGGGGTTTTCTGCCCCGGGGAAGGCGGGCGGGGGAGGCGGCGGCGGCGGCGGCGGCGGGGGGAGGGGCAGCGGAAGGAGGAAGATGTCGGGAGGAGTGCCAGTCATGTCGGGAGGAGTGCCAGTGGGGGGGGCGTCCGCTCCTCTTGACGTGCGTGATTCTGTCGCTGGTTTATAGGCAATGCTCGCCTGGAGGGGGGGTGGGCCGGTTTTTGTGATAATAGACTTCATGGTTGGTTTGCAGGGAGTTGTTGGGTCCCCGCGCCCTTGTCGGTGGTCTTGGTTGTCAGTGTCTCTGTTGTTGGGGTTGGTTGTGGTGTCTATGCTGCTGTTGTTCTTTGTTGTTGACGGTGGTAGCGCCGCCTCTGATGTTTGGTGTGTCTCGTAGTCGCAGCGAGAGCTGGTCAGAGTCGCCCCTTGAATGACTACAACTGCGGTCGCTTCTGCTGCTGATGCTTCTGCCAAGACACCGACGTTGCCAAGCGTTCCTTTGAACAAAAAAGTCCCCCGCTCGCTCGCTCGCTCTCTCTCTCGCTCTCTCTCTCTACATATATATATATATCTGTTTCTCCCCGTTCCGCCCCCTTGTCCCGCCTTTTTTTTTGTGCCGTAAACATCTAGTAAAACAAAAGTAACAACAACAACAACAACGACAACGACGACACAAAAAAAAACAACAACAACAACCTCCCACAAAACACGCCGATACTTGCGAACAGGGGCTGGACGGGTCGATCGAGCAGCCGCCTCTTGCGGGGGCAGGCAGCCTCGGAGGGGGCGGCGCTCCGGCCACGGGCAGCTTCTCGAGAGTGTTCTCCGCCTCCTGGGTGGCGAAGCCGCCCCTGCCGCTGGAGCTGGCCCCCGGGGAGGTGCAGGGCTTCGTGGTCTCCATCTCTCCTGCGGGGGAGCCGCTGCCCCCTCGGCGGGCGGGCGGTCACTTCGAGAGTCCCGTGAGTTTTCTTGTTGTGTGTGTCTTGCTTGCTTGCTTGATCGCTTGCTTGCTCGCTCGTCCGTCGGTGCTTTCTTGTGATAAGAGGCACACATTCAATTTCTGGAGCACGTAGATAATGTGGCCAACGTGTTTGATCTCGTTTTGTAGCTTACTTGCTCGTCGGTGTTTCTTGTAAAAGGCACACAAGAGCGCTGTTAGGCACACATTATCTCGAACACATACTGCTGTAGCGATGTGTTTGTTACTTCTTAGTTCGTCTCAATTTCGCCCGCGACACCTACATATGCCGTCGATATGTTGTTTCCCAATTCAACCCGTTACACACCCCTTTAAATAACAGGTCACATTCGTGTGGACCCTAGCCAAGGGCGGCGCCGCCGCCGCCGCCGTCGCAGGCAGCGGCGACGCCGCAACGGCCGCGGCGGCAGGAGGCCCCGCTGCTGCTTCTGCTGGTTCCTCAGCCGCGCAGCGGCAATCGTCCTCCTCGCGATCGTCTTCCCCGACGCCGATGACGTCGGCCTCGCCTTCGGCAGGGTTGCGACTGCCGCGGTTGCGGCCGGCGGCGGCGACGCCGACAACCTCGGTGCACCTGGCGCAATGGCAGTCGGAGCAGCGGGCGCGCGACGAGGTGCTGGTGAGGGTGAAGGGGCAGCCGAGGGTCAAGCTCAACCGGGTGTTCGAGGTATGTGTGTGTGTGTTTTTTTTTTTTATTATTGTTTGCATCGACCGCGCTAACCGGCTGACCAATGGAAAGACGTGTGTGTTTGTCTTTAGTATTAGCATTGACCATGTGTGTTTGTTTTTTTACTGGCATCGACCGCGCTAGCCAGCTGACCAATGGAAAGACGTCAGCGTTCGTAGCGGGATAAGAAACACGAACGAACATCCTTTCTATCTTTGTATCCGAAAGAGTTTTACCGACACGGGCGGGCGCAGGAGTTGGGCGACATTGCCATGCTTCTGAACTACAGGGAAAATACTCAATACTGCCAGACAGCATTGTGTGTGTGTTTATCTTTGGTTTTGCGTCCATGCGTGCCGCAGGGCAACCGGCGCGTCGAGGTGGTCATTGATTGTTGTTTGTTGGTCACTGTCTCTCTGTTTAGCTTGGCCTGCAGCTTGGGTCTCATCTTGTCTGTTCGTTTAGCGTCGAAACCTGTCTCGCTCCTTAGCTGGCCGGTCTTTCTGTACAACGTTTGTTGTTTTCGAGAACGTGGGTGATGTGCTGCATCCATCTATCCTCCTGGTGTGCGTTTGTGTGCTTATGTCATGCCCACAGCATCTTCTCACGCTAGCTTACCCACTCCGCGGCACCAAGCAGTATACCCCGACATTGTACACCACAGGTGTCTCTCCAGGTGCGCAACCTCTCGGATAGCGCTCGGGACTTGGTCGTGATGTTCACGGAGGACCCCGCCCAAGGCAGCCGGCGCCGCCGCGGTAGTGAGCATCAATACTTGTCGTTGGACGGCGGCGGCGGCGGCGGTGGGGGTGGTAGCGGCCCGGTTGACGGTAGCGATTCGGACGGCGACGATGACGGCGGGGCTGTCAAGGACATCTCCCCTTCGGTGAGCGTTGCAGTAGCCTTCGCATGATTCATTCTTTCAAGTAAGCATGTTGGATTAAAAGCATGAAATCGGGGAAGTTGGGTTAGGGTTGGGGTTTGGGATACGGTCTGCGTACCCCCTCCCTGTTCTACTTCCTCCTGAACGTATTTTTTCGCGAAGGCGGTCTGAGAGTTGATACTTGCACTATTGTGTAGGCGGCGGCGGTACTGGTTGTTGTTGTTGTTGTTGTTGTTGTTTGCTTGGGAAGGCGTAAGAGCCTGTCTAACATTCATCTACCGACAACTCCATTGCCTGTACGCGGACTACATGCAGCACGCGCCAGCCACCCTACGCGCCAGGAGAAATAAGAAATACAGGCTCAAAACAGATGAACGCTCAAGAAGTTGACCATATCGGAACAGATGGTCAGTTCATAATCGTATTCTACCGTAGACTAATACCATGCCGGGAAACCCCACAGCGGAAATATGAAACGAGCCTCGGCAATACTTGTAAAGAAAAACAGATTGAAGGTTTTCCCTGCCGCAGCACGCGATCGATGCGGTTCGGCTTCATCGACCTTCCCTACCCTACACTTCAAACAACGAGACCGTTCACCTCCTGGAGAATTCACGTCAACCCCGTAGCATATCTGATTTGGCATAGCAAACTATAGGATGACGGCCAGCTTATCTGGTTGATCATCGTTGTGAACCGTGGCCTGGACCGGCGAAAACACGGCCGCATCCATATCGCTTTGTCCCGGCGTTGTAGGAATGCGACGTCAATGATCTAACGACACTACGGCATGCGTTTACATGAGTACACTCCCCCCCCATTTCTCACCCTCCCTCCCTTCCTCCCTCGCTCCCTCCCTCCCTTTAAGGCCTCCCCGGGGCACCACGTCCGAGGCGCAGGCTTCAGCCGCACCCGCTCCCCACCGCCACCGTCACCACGAGAGACCACCCAAGCCGCCGCTGCCACAGCGGCAGCAGCGGCGGCGGCGGCGGCGGCGGCGGCGGCGGCGGCAGCGCCGACGTGCCTCCTCGGGGACCTCCTGCCGGTGGACGCTGCGGTGCCCCTCGGGCGGCTGGAGAGGGGCGCGGAGCACGGGGCGACGGTCAGGCTCACGGCGGCGAGGGCGGGCCTGGCCCGGCTGTCGAGCCTCTGCCTCAGGGACGCGCTGACCGGGTCGGTCTACGTCCCGTCCTGCCCTTACGAGGTGTTCGTGGAGGGGTAGGGGAAGGCTGTACATGCACGAACCGGCCGCGCGTCGGTGACGGTTGGTTGGAGACGTGTGCGTCTCGTGGCGTGTGCCATTATTTTTTTTTGTTTAGTGTTTTTTTTTCTGCTGTTTTTTAGATTTTTCGATACGACCCAAGCCCCTCGAATGGACGTGTTCGTGGGGGGAAGGGGGAATCGTTTATGGTAATTCGCGCGTAACAATGACGGGCGCCATGATTGGTACGCCGGCCGGGGGCGGTGTAACATGGTGAGGCCCGAGTGTAGGGTCTTTTAGGCTAGCACCGATGTTTAGCGAACGCCTTAGTCGGGACAAAATGGTGCTTTTTTCCCATCCCACCATAGATGAGACACGGGGGCTTGATGCGAGGCGCCAACGTTAGCACGCGGGTGGGTTCACTAGGTACTGCTGTAGGTAGGCCTACCGAGCTCTTGGTAGACCGAAGGTTGTACCGTTAAAAAATGGTCTCGCGTGTCGACAGCATTCGGCAGCAGCCAACGTCGAAGGGAGGGGAGGACAAGTACGCAGCAGCGGTAATCCTCTTGACGTTCCTCTCGATGAACGTCTGTGGACATACATGGTGCGTTTGCCTCTCCTACTTGTTGTAGCCAAGTACCGACGGCTGTTGTTGTTGTCGTCTTCGCATCAAAAACCTTTGTGGTCTCCGCCCAGTACCTTCTAATGTCGGTACTGGTCCAACTGATGCGGAGGCCTTCCGTGGTGACAAGCCAACTACCCCAAAGAGGGGTACACCTTTCTATAAGAACGAAAAAGGTACAGCAGATGGAAGTTGCTCTTCTATCTTCCATCGCGCGGTAAACAGTTAGTTAGGTTCGTCATCCACACAATCATTCATCTCGAGGGTGCACCGTCGTGCTGAAAGTGATCATTAAACCCCCACACGAATTGATCTCACAACCAAATGATGACTTCATCTAGGGCTGTTGATGCCTTTCCGTGCGGCGATCGACCTATGACAGTGGCTGATCGGCAAGAAAGGAAGCCCCGTCTGGAGCAATAAATCCCCCGCCACCGCGAAGCTAGCTGGGTCCATCCACGTCTTGCGCACGAAGCACTTGTACACAACATTGGCCGGCGATTTTTTCTTTTGTTGTGCGGCACGACGCCTTTCGTCGAGTCTCCTGACGAATGATCGCTGCGCTGTGCTCTAACACTTTTCACACACGCGGAACGTGTTCGCGACCCCGTGTGTCTTGTTGCTGTGTTGATAGCTGCTATGACCTCGATTGGGGGCGTGAACATCTCGGCATCAACCGGCCACCTTGGGCTCAATGATGGCTTGCCGCCATGGGCTCAATCATGGCTTACGTGATACCTCAGACCGTTGGGGATCTGGCCGAGGAGGTGGTTTCGAAGAGGTTTCTTCGAGGGGTGTCGTCACAATAAGCATAGATGACACCGGTGTCGCATCTACATTATTATGTAGCACTTTCGATGTATATTCGTCGCTCTCCAAAGCACAACCGCTGCGACACTGCCATAATATTTCGGAGTATTAATAGTATGGATTTCTCGGCTTCCCCCTCTAAAGTTGTTCGGGTGAGAGGTAAATTGACCGCCGTTCATTGCGCCCGCGTAGTCGATCTACGGTGTGGTACATGGCCGGCCGCCACAAGTGGGAAAGAGCAGAGGTCAGACGGTGTATAACGAGAGAGGGACTGCCACCAGAGGATTGTGCCGGAGATGTGTCGATACGCCGCAGTTCATTCGGTAGAATAGACTAGATGAGGTGGAGCGTACCATCCCAGGAAGGAAGAAGGTTCGGCGAAGCAAGCAGGCAACAACAATAGTAAGGCATCGGCCACACTGACGGTTGTATAAAACCCGAACTAAATGTTGTCCACCTGTCTCGAGCTTGAGTCGGCCGGATACAGCAGACTTCGTCGAAGCTGGTCTCCCTCGTAGTTCTCAGGCGAAGTCGACGTATTGGGTGGCGATGAATAGACACTACATGTATAGAAATCGAAGAACTAGGACGAGGAAAAAACGCCTCATTTCAATTGTCGTGCCCCCTTCCTCCGCAGGTGGTGGTCGTGCGATCGGGTCGCGGGTGTGGTTACAGTACATGCTTCGCGCAATACAAACAGGCTAATTTGTTTGGTGTGTTGGTTCAACCATCACTACTCATCCCCCCACAGGCCGCCCTTCGTGAAAAGCGCACGAACTACCAATTAAAGCGTCGCTTTTGTGTATCTCCAACCAGGCCAGAAGCACTGTATAGCGTGCATTACTATGTCGTCCTTGCCACCCTCCGCGTATACCCTGCCCGTTTCTTCAGCGGGGCAGCGCCGCGGGAGAGCCTTCAGAAAGGAAAAATTCAAATCGCCCAACAGGAACAAATGGTGTTTCCAGTGGTGCTTCATGGCCACCTCATAATGTCTTCAGAGAAGAAGACGAGCAACGCGCAAGATCTTCGCCTGGCACGCTTGTTTGAAGGAAACAGGCGTTAACACAAGGGCGCCGACGACCGTTACAGTCTTCTGAGCAAGTTCCACCTTTTAGATCACCCGCAAACGACCAACACGACCGCAACATTGGGGGGAAACACTCAATGCAGATTACAGGTTTCCTTGATGGCCAAGGGACGTATGTTTCCTCGGTATACAGACGTCTGTAGAACCCGGAGGGAGGCAAAGTCGCACATCGGGGTGAAGCTTCGGAATGTAGTACTTACACCATGGCGTTGAAGACAGACCCCATCGCCAATCACCAGACAGAGATGCTAGCATGTAAACCCAAAACCACGACGTCCTATCCACGCGGCGGTGGCAGCGACTCCCATCGCGAGTGAGCGAAGGGAATCAAACCATCGCCCGAGCAATCGGAGCACTGGGAACAACGACAACAACAGACCAACTGAAACCATGAGCACTCCTGTTGAAAAAACTGCAGTCTCTTCCGAAAACGTTGTGTCCCATTAAAGCAAACAAAATTCAAACTTGTGGCCGTCCTGAACACACCAAACTCATGCGTGTGCAACCTAATACACACCACACCGCCACCGTAATTTCACCACCAGCTCTTGCAGCCACTTGGTGCACCCCGTGCCAACGCCATACACAAACGGGGACAGGCTAAACTCATCGTGGACCGTGTAAGTAGCTTCCACCCGTCAAATCCTCCCCAACTTGACCTACCTATTACAGATCTACAGTAGGAGGGCAACAACAACAATCAACGCCAATTCCCCCCAATTCAAGTTACAGTATGTACCCCGATAGCTGCCCTCGATGCCGGGTCCGCATGTTGGGGTAGAGAGAGCCGTAAGTACACTACGAAAAAGAAACACGACAGTAGAGCGCGTACTCTTCAAAGTGGCGTGCTACAACGACACGCTTTCGTTCACACGCCTGGTTCTCCAGACTTCACAGAGAACAATAGCTAAGGCTACCCTGTCATACGTATAACGCTCCGTGGTACAGAGAAAACTGCGTCGCCCTGAGTGGAGATTTAAACGGGGACAGAAGGAGACGTAAGTACACTGTGATTGTGCAACATGACGTTCCACAGCGCGCTGTTGAACGGCGTGCTTTTGCGATACGCATGCTTTCACACGCCTGATTCATTTCCAGACCTTACAGAGGACAAAAGCAAAAACAATCCTGTCATACGTAAAACGCTCTGGTGTAAAGTAAAACCTGCGTCGCGCTGAGTGGCGATTCGAACAGGTAGAGGGAGCCGTAAGTACACCGCGAACAAGAAACATGACTTTCTACAGTGCATAGCCTACTTCAACAACGGGGTGCTTAAACCCACACGCACCACTACAGGCACGCTTTGGCCGCTCTACTGGCGTGAAAAGGCGCTGCCCCCCTCCGCGTTCAAGAACGCCCTCTTGAACAGAAGGGACTCCCGGCGCTCGCCCTTGGCGAGGGCGAACAGCTCCGCCCTAAGCGCAGAATTGTCCGGTGACCCCCTGCCCAGCTTCCCCTCCTCCCGGCAGGTGGCGCCACAGCTCGATTTGTCCCCGTCGTCGCCGTACCCCGCGTTCTTCCTCGTCCTGGTGGCCCTCCTCGACCTCCTCCGGCTGCCGCCCCCGTTCTTCCATCCGCTGAGGCGACCGAAGATGACGTCCAGCTCCGTGGAGGTCATCGACTTTGCCGACGAGGTGGATGCAAGCACCGTGGCGTCGAACAGCCTCTTGACCGGCCGGTCAGTGATGCTTGGGGGGAACACAAGGCTCTTGAGGCTCGCTAGGCTGCCGTCGTACCTGTCGAGCAGAGTGGGGATGGCCTCGTCCTCCTCCTCGTCCTCCGCCTCTTTCCAGAGCCCGGCGCCGCTGCCCTTGATACCCTTGGTGCCCCGGCGGCCGGAGGCAACGATGTCCTTCATACCGTACATCAGCGGTTGGCCGTCTCCTTTGAGGCCGACGCCCTTGCCCCCGCGGCCGATCGTGCCATTGCCGCCACCGCCGCCGCCGCTGTCTCCCATCGCGAAGCGAGCCGCACGACTGAGCGAACACGGGGCCTGCGCGAACGATCTGCGGGGGCCCGTGACATGGTCCTCCGCCACGGACACGATGTCGTCTCCACCGAGCGTGATCGTCGCGCGGCCCCGGCAGTCCTCCGCGTCGTCGTCGCGCTTCACTCTGGCCAAGTGTCGGTCCCACTCGGCGATAACGTCAACGCCAGAAGAGAACTGAACCCCGCGACTGGGGCGCTTACCGACGTCACCCCTGCCGTTTCTCCTGGTTCTAATACCGACCGCGTTGTTGCTGCTGCTGTGGCTGCTGTGCTGGCTGCTGTTGTCGAGGGTCTCGCCGCTGCTGTGGCTAGCGGCGGGGCGGCGCCCGCCGCATTCCGAGAGACCGGCAGGGTTGAGACTTCTCAGCGCCTGATGGAGAGGAGCGGGTGGAGGCAGGATAGAGGTGTGGCTGTTGAGTACATATATATGCGATAGATACTTCGGGGAGAATGTTTTCTCTGCCCCACTCGTCCCAAACAACACCGACGCGAAAGATGAGATGATCATATCCGAAGAGATGGAATTGAAGACTTACCTGGTTACTTCGTGCCAGTATCTCATGCCGTTGAATTTTATTGCTTGGGTTTCGGGGGGAGATGTATATGGGAAATTTACGAAAACATCAACAAAACATGCACCCCCTCGGCCACACTAAGACACCAGACCACCATCACCTGTTTCGACAAGGTCCATAGACTCTACACTACGAGAAGCACACCGTGCCACAGCTTCTGGAAGAGGTTCGCCCAAGCTACCCCAAGAAAAAAACCAATGCGCCGCCCTGCTACATAGTGTTGCCGTCTCACCTCGGCGGTAAGGCGGCCGGTCTTTCCGTTCTTCTTCGTGAGGCCTCCGTGCACAACCACTCGACCCTCCGCTGGCGTGGTGACGCAGGTGGTTCCCCCATTGTTGTCCTTGTGCCACAGATCGATGTCGCCTTCCTCGTCGCCACCCTTGATGTGTTTGTGGGCGCGTGCGTTGGTGTTGTTCCCGCGGAAATGAAGCAAGAGAGTTCGGCGGGAAGCAGCGGGTAGAGAAGGGAGAGAGATGTCCGAATACACGGTGAATTCATGGTGGTGTTAGGCTCAGGGCCCCCCTGAAATCGCGGGAAAAGGGGCGGAATCACATGGAGAGTGGTGTGAAAGCGGAGGGGGGGGATATGTTTCGAAAAACATGCAGGAACAGTTCTAAAATTATGCACCGTGATACATCTGCGCCTCGCCTTCACCAACCGTCCACCACATCACCTGTCAAACACAGGGGACACCCACGACTATTTAGTGTACTGCTGTAGTCGCGCCAGGAAGCAGCCGGATACAACCATATAAAATTACAGAGGCAAGACAAACAAATGCAAACTTTCAGAGAAAACAGGCGACACAAACACACACGCACGAGTTCGCGCCGCATCAAATAGACTTGACAAAGACGATGACGACCCTGTGACAACGATCACGGCGCCGACGGCCACGGCGACGCCCTGAAAGCAACACCCGTGTGTGCCGCTGTGCCCGTCGTGCGCGCGGTGAGGACCAGTAGCGCGGGCGGGAGCACTCTTCTACCCTGCTCGACGCACTCTACCGACAGCGGGAGCTATTTTAGCCTGCTCGGTGTGTTTTACCGAGAGTGTTGTCGATGCCAGAACACTGTTCTTTCACAATGAATTGCTCAACAAATATATATTCATCCACAGAATATGGCAAAAAAAAGGCAACGATAGACGCGCCACATGCACACTTGTCCATGCTTTCCGTCGCCGGACGACAGAGATCTGTAGTCTATATATCCTCACCTTTCCGTTGTCGTCGTCGTCGTCCGCCCGACCTCCAGGGCAGCAGCATAGCTCGAATGGGTTCGAAACCCTGCGATGCGGCGTGAGAGACCGAGCGAGAGGCGAGAGAGCTAGGTTGCAATGATGATTCTTGAAATTGTTCTGCCGATTCTCGTATACATAGTCTGCAGTTGTACCACAGCAGCAGCAGCAGCAGCAGCAGCAGCAGCAGCAGCAGCAGCAGCAGCAGTAGCAGCAGCAGCAGCAGCAGCAGCAGCAGCAGCAGCAGCAGTAGTTGTGGTACACGCCCCCGCTGCCGTGTCTCTCGCTACGTAGCTAGCTCGCCGGCGGTTCTCATTAGGATGCACTGTTGATGTGAGGTTCTCTGTCGAACGATCCCGCTGCCATTTTGTTGCTGCTTTGTGTTCGCTTCTCGGCCTATTTCACACTCTCTCTACCTGTACTGCCATAGTCTAAAACTGACAGATTAGAAATCCAACAAATCACCCGAAGCCTCTCGCCCATGATGCGACAAGGAGGGATGGATGCCTACTGCTGTACAGGCACTGACTTCCCTTCGGTCAGGCGAATTCTCAACTCGTCTCTAGAGCTTGGCTCCCTCTCTGCTGAGAGCTAGGATGACGACGAGGTAGAAACTGTACCAAAGCAGTATATTTCAGCAGGTAGTCTGAAAGCCAAAGGCGCGACATGAGAAAAACCAGGAGACTATGAAAGGCTACAACAGCAGTCAATCCGGAGTATCCATATCATGACGGACGGGTTCAGTATGCACTACAGTACACACATAAGTCTCTCACCACGCCCAGACTTGCTTGACTCCGTTAACGAAGTCCTCCATCAATTCGTCCATTGTACGGTTCACGGTTGGATGTGCCAGAGTTGTGTGCTGACAATGAGATGTGAGATGTGGAATGCGGGATGTGGGATGTATGTGGGAGCGAGGAGCGAGGAGACGGGGAGCGAAGGGAAACTTTGGGGCAGGCAGAACCAAAAAGAGGCGGTTCTTGCGCTTCCCATGTTGCCGATCAACCGGGCGTTGTGGTTCGTCCTCGGAGGCCGCAGAAAGGCCGAACGCACACGACTCCAGGACGGGCAGCCCGTGCGACCATGCACACCGTCCACCGGTCCGCCTATGTTGTCTACATGTATATGCATGCCAGGATGCATACTACAGAAGTACAAGTACGCAGCAGCCGCTCCTCTCGGTGTTCCTCTCGATTGATGATCATCTGTTGATATGATGGTTGTTGTGAAGTGCACAAAAAATGTGCGAAAAAAAAAGTTTTGTATCTTCCACCGCAGAGGAAAATATGTCGGTTGTCATCCACAATCGATCGTTGTCAACGGCGCACTATCGTGCTGAAGATGTCATGATGTACCCCCAATTGAGAGTCCCTCCATCCGAAGCCATCTCACAACCCATGACTTCATCTTGAAAGCATCATCATTGATTCACCCTTTTCCGTGCCCCCATCGACTTACGACAGCAGACAGCAGTTGTTGCTAAAGAATGGAAGCCACTTTTTGAAGCAATAAACCCTGCCAACGAGCCGGGCGGGGCGTAGGCTTGATAGGAGAGCAGCACATGAGACCCGAGCGAGACAGCGGAGTAAACTTGTACGGGTAGCTACCTACAGTGGTCGGACTCTGGCTGTAAAGGGAGCCAACGGATACGGCCGAGACTATAGTGTGCTCTACGAAGCGGCGCAACTAGGTATCGCCGTGGTGGGAATGCAAGAGACAAGGGGGCGAGGGCAAACTGAGTTTACAGCAGCAGGATTTAGGGTTTTCTGTCATGGGAGCGAGAAAGGTGCGACACTTGTGGTGGGGTTAACAGTGGAAGAGTCGATGTGTCGCAACTCCACTTACACGATCGACTACGGTACCAGCGACCGCCTCATGGCCATGCGGTTTGAGGGGCAGAACGAGAAGAGTGGAGCGGTGAATTTCGTAACTGCCCACGCACCGACAGAGGTCGCGGTCCATGAAGAAAATCGTAGGTTCTGGGACGAGCTCGATAACCTCATACGGCGGATCCCGGCGAAAGAATGTTTGTATGTGATGATGGATGCCAATGCACGAACGCGGAAGAGAACGGAGGGAGGAACACGGAGGAGGAGAGGGTCCTTGGCCCTTATGGTCGTGATTTGAGCTGAACGACAACGGCAAACGACTGCTGACCTTCGCGATAGACAACAAACTCGTCATCACCAACACCTTCTTCAGTACGCGTAAAGGCGGAATATCACACACCTTCAACGGCGCCGAGGGCACAAGGGTGGGCGACTTCAAGCGTATAGACTACATCCTCACGCGGCAGGCACACCGACGTCGCGTACGCAACGTAGTTGTACACCCCCAACCCACCCCCCCGATCAAACCGGACTCCGATCACAACATGGTAGTGGCTACTGTTGATCCCATCGGTATCCGGAACGCCAACAACCGCGCCGTGCGGGACAAGCCGAAACAACAGCACTTCAGTCGCAAAGCTCTGCAGAAGGAAGTAACAGAGGTACAGGGTGATCGATAAGTTCCTTGAAAACTTTGACCAGTTAACAGACCAGCCCAACCTGAGCGCCACGGAAACCGCGAGGGAATTCACCCAAGCTATCCTTGAGGCAGCGCAATCAGTACTGCCCGCGGAGACCCGGATACCATGTATGCCGGAGTGATGCCAGAGCCCGGAAACGAGAACAGCAGTCGAGGCAGCCCTTGCTGAGCGAAGGAAGGCACATCTGGAGATGAAAACCGACCGGAACCCAGCAACATGGAAAGCACTCCGGACCGCTTGCAAGGCAGTACGCACAGCAGTCGATGACGGCATCTACGCCCACCTCGAGAAGTATGTGGCTAGACTGGAATCCATCCTTGAGGATCGTGACATGCGGGGGCTGTATAAACACCTTAAGAGCTCGGTAGGACTAGACGGGAGGCAGACAGGGGGACAGCAACCCGTCAAAGATGATAATGGTATCATGCTGAGGAACAAGGGTGATATTCTCCAACGGTGGGCGAGGTTCTTTGGTTCTCTACTCAACGCTAAATCTCCCACGTTGAACCCATCCATCATCGAGGAGGTAAAACAACAAAACAACGACCGAAGGTACTAACCACCGATGGCTCGCAACGCCTGGGGTCCGCGCCAACCCTGGAGGAGACCCGGAGAGCAGCACGGGGGATGAAAAACTGGAGCGCCTGGTCATGATTCCCTGCCGGTAGAACTACTCAACATCGACGACGTAGACGACCCCATCGTGATCAAAGACTTCCACGACATCCTCGTCAAAGTGTGGAACGGGAGGGAGGTCCCGCAAGAATGGAAATATGCCACCATCAAGGTACTCTACAAGAAATCGGACCGATCCAACTGAACAACTACAGGGGAATGTCCCTCCTGTCGCATGCGGGCAAGCTGCTCCTCAAAATCGTCGCTAACCGCTTCAGTGACTACTGCGAGTAAAACACAATATCTTGCCGGAAGAGCAGTGCGGCTTCCGACCTGGCAGGTCAACATTCGACATGCTGTTCGTCGTACGACCACTGCAGGAGCTGGCAAGGAGACGGAGTATCCCGCTGTACATGTGCTTCGTCGATCTCCAGAAGGCATATGACTCAGTCGACCGGGAGCTACTGCGGCGGGTGCTGGCCCGAGCGGGGATCCCGGAGGAAATGATCGCGGTCATCCGCCAGTTCCACGAGGGCATCGAGCTCGGGTACGCATGGACAATGGAGAGCGCTCTGAATGGTTACAGGTCACCCAGGGACTGCGACAAGGATGTGTACTGCCTCCACTGCTGTTTAACATCTTCGGGACGGCAGTGCTCGAGGTAGTTCTGGTACGATTCAGCGAAGACGACGTTATCCTTCGGGACCTGGTATACCTCGAGGAGGAGGCCGGGACGAGGGCAACGACACCGCTGGAACGAGTCCGGAGGGCGGTGTGGGGTATGCTGTACCCGACTACGCTGGGTTCGTATCGAGATCGGCCGAAGGCCTGGCGAGGATGATGACCATTATCGTTGAAGTGTTTGGAGCATTCGAACTTACAGTGTCGGAGAAAAAAACAGAGACTCTCCTGATGAAGGTGCCGGAGAAGAAACCGAAGAAGGGAGCGCCACCGCCACCGCCACCACCTACGGTACCGCTGGTGATCGAAGCAGCGGAACAGAAGTACGCCCAGACAGCGGAGTTCCGGTACCTAGGTAGCCGGATCAGAGAAGATGCTGAGCTCACGCACGAGATCAACCAACGGATCAGAGCAGCGTGGGCTTGCCTCCGGAAGTACGCCCGGGAGCTGTTCGACAGACCGGCAGCACAGTGGGGACTAAAGGTCCGGCTCCTTGAAAGCGGAAGCGATGGAGGCCCTACTTTACGGATGTATGACGTGGGCCCCGCGCCGCAAGCACTACGACATTCTGAAGACTACGCACCACCGCCTTCTGCTACGGGTTACCGGCTACCGCCGCACGCGCGGCCAATACCGCCAGCTCTCGTACGCCCAAGCCCTACAAAAGGTCGGATGCCAAAGCGTGGAGGCGACTGTCCGACAGAGGCGACTACTGTTTGCTGGAGCATTGGCTAGACAACCGGACGGGCGACTCCCGAAGCGACTGCTGTTCGGAGATATCGTGGGGGGGAAGGACCCAGAGAGCGGGCGTCCGGAAAATAATTGGCTGTTATGCTTGAAGGACGATTTCGTAGATCGGGGTCAGTGCCGAATCCACGGCTGACGACCGGAGGACGTTCGGAATACCGCGAGGCTGCTGGCCTATCGCAACGAAGGTGGAAAAAGGGGTGCCGTGGTACAAAGGGGTGATGGGGGGAGCGGAGAAGTTCATGGTCAAATGGCACAAGGAGTAAGAGATTCAAAGCAAACTATCGGCGGAGGAACGGAAGAAGAAAAACACCAGGCAGACGATCAAACGGACAGCAGAGCAGGGGGGGAAAGGAACAAGGGGGGGAGACGTCGAAAGACAGAAGACACAACTGTAGCCGGAGAGAGCAGGACGGAGTTGGCTGTCCCATCGTGTTGCTAACCCCCCCTCTCGCTGTGCCCCCGAAGTGATGTTGTGTCGTTGGAAGTCAGTCATCGCCTGTTTGGTGCCACGTTGTTAGTAATTGCCCATTTTTCGTTGTTGCTCCGGTAGTAGAATGGATGGAGCGTTTCGAGGGAACCTCCGATCTATATTCCCTTTATTTCCGCTGTCTTTCTCTCTCTCTCTTTCTTTTCCCTGTTTCTTTTTCTCTCTTTCGTTGTAGTTCGCTCCTTCATCCCTTTTTTGACCGGGGTCGATCGCCTGTACCCCGGGTAGGAACCTTCTTCCTTAGTTGTTTCCTTTATTTCGTTTCGTTTGGGTAGAAAAAAAAAATCGCGGATGGGATGGGAGGAATTTTTCTGGTGTCCAGTTTTCAGTTTTTCAAAAGGTGTACCCCCGGGCAGTTAGCTTGTGACCACGGAAGGCGTCCGCGTCAGTTGGACTGTTTTAGTATAGTATAGTATAGTATAGTATAGTACGGACATTAGAAGGTACTGGGCGGAGACCGGAGCGGTTTTATTGTGAAGACAACAACAACAACAACAACAACAACAACAACCGCGAAGCTAGCTTGGTCCACCCACGTCTTGGCACGAAGCACTTCTTCCACACAATGAACGGCAGTGCTTGTTTTTCTTTGTTCGGCAGGACGCCTTTCGTTTTTTCGTTGACTCTGCCCGACGAATAGTCGCTGCTGTGCGCCCAGACACGTCCACACGCGCAATCGCGTTGGATGCCGCGTGTCTTGTTGCGGTATCGGATGTCTGTCTGATCTTGGCGCCACCTCTCTTTGTTTCTTCACGCCTCTCACCCTGCACTATCCGTCCGTACATGTCAACCACATGTATGTTAATAAATGTGCGCAGCTCTCTAGGAATACCCCCACATGGATATAGATGACGCCGATAATAACCCCATAACAGGGAGCATCATGTGCACGCCACAACTCTCTGGAAAAAATCTCCTGTAGAATTTTCCAGCGCCGCCTTGCGAGGCCGAGGTGTTTGTCGCGCTGTTGTGGAGTTTAGAGCAATCGTACCTGCAGCCACGTTAGTTTGCCGGTCGCGGTGTTGATATGCTACGCCGAACGCCGAACATACATGCGGTGCCCCAGTTTTGGCCTCCCTTCCTACTTCACACCCCCCAAGCCTTTCCTTGCTTGACCATCGAAAGCTTCCACCCTTGAATGTGCACAATTAACACATGACATGGTTTAACATCCGCGTTTGTTTCCGTTTCCCTCGCATACAGTTGTTTCCAGAGACACCAACGCAAACGTCCTGCCCACGCGAGCGATTCGTCTACTACGCCACCCTCAGAAATCCCGTATTAAATATCACAATAACTTCGAACTGATGTGTTATCTTTCGGGTGCCCGCCAAGAAAATACAGCGTTTTCGCCAAAGCATGCCTGTTCGGAGGCACGCCGTTTGTGCGCTTGCGCCACATAAGAGGCCCGACGACGTTTTGCCGGCGTGCGTGGTCCCTCTTCGCTTGTAACACCATGACCCAGCCGCTTTGGCATCAAATCAGATTTTTCCGTAACAACATACAACATTATGTTCAGACCACACCTCTAACCCATAGGGAAAAGAAAGAGTGGAAACTCCGAAAACCTCACATACATGCACACCCCAACGAGAGACCCCTTGGCACCAGTCACGTCGAAACGTCGCCAAGCGTGCCTGCCTAGACTATACTGTGAAAATCAAAATTAAAATGAAAACATAAACCACCATCGCCGAACAAACGTACCTGCCCAAACTATACCGCAAAGAAGGTGACAGTGAAAAAAAAAAAGCGAAAACAACACATTGTCAAACACTCTGTAGCTGTAATCGGCAACTGTAGACGATTACCCTCCACCAGTGTTGTGAGTGTGTACCACCGTCTTCGAGACTTCACGCCACCGGACCCCTAACTGCACCCGCGACTTTTAGTCAACCGACTAGTACGTGAAACACACATCATGCTGCCCCAAACAGGTGAGCATCAACTGGTGTACGCGCTAGCACCACTGCCGTGTAAGACCACCACCAACTATTGTATGTT
This sequence comes from Ectocarpus siliculosus, assembly GCA_000310025.1. Lineage (NCBI taxonomy): Eukaryota > Phaeophyceae > Ectocarpales > Ectocarpaceae > Ectocarpus > Ectocarpus siliculosus. Next base: position 339,508 of record FN647857.1, on the reverse strand, counting down.
GCACCTCTACGCCACGCGTCAGGCAATCCTGCGCCAGGTACCTTCCCCAACCAATGAGGTTGGGCCCTGCCCTACCACCACCTAACCGAACTGCTGTACCATCCTTGCCCTGTCGAGTTGTTGTCTCGCATTCGACAATATCGTTTCGAATTTGCGCAAAAAAAATAAAACTGCATTTAATCACTAGCCGCCTAACTCGGTGTGCCTCATCAAACGATCACAACCGTCTCCTTTCCGACGTCCTTTTCTACGCGACGCGGCCAGGTAGCAATGCATTTCCAAATAAAAAATGCCGGGAAACAAAGCACAAGTAAAACACGACGAGCAGTACATCTTCTCCATCAATGTGCAACCTAAAGACTGCTGTTTCTGTAAATGGGCAATTTTTGATAGTTCATTTCCCTCTCCTTCCCGTACGGATGCTGTCCAGTTCAGCATTACCACCAATGTAACTTGTACGACACTTGACAACAGAGACAAGAGAAGAAAAACGAGTAACAAAGCACTTTGCCTCCTAGACTGCACAAAATTTATTTCCGCACCACGCATAAAAACAAACAAAAGTCACGACGAACAGCTGCAAGGAAACAACAGCTAACTAACTGCCGGCGTGCGCAGAGCGAGGAAAATCGAGCACGCGCGTGCCACTCGACCAATCGAAGACTGGTATCTGTCTCTATCGCACCCCCTGCTTCGCCAGCAACACAGCAAACAATATTATTATATTTTGACACCCAACTTCCCTGTCTTTGCTAAGTACAAACAACTAAAACAGTTTACATTTGCGTTATATGTGTTACAGTATGTACGATGTGTTACAAGAGAACGAAAGCGGAATTCTCGCCGTCCCTATGCCACTGCTTTACCTGCGACAATCCCAATTCCACCTAAGAGGCAACCTACCCCTCACCGTGGCACAACCACACGACCACACAACTGAAAAAAAAAAAAAACGGAGCTCGTCGCTCACATGTTTCGGATGCACGGCTCCGGGCGGCCCCTGGCCTAGCGGCGCGAGCAGGAGACAGCAAAACGTCTACAGGTGTTGCGATATTTCGGTTGTTGTGTCATCTCTAAACTGTAAATTACTCCAACGCCCACACGAGAGTTCCATATCGGTATGGTGCGAAGTCCCAACTAGCGGGCCTTCCGCAAAGCAGCAACAACACCAAAACATGGATGCACGACGTCTTGCGCTTCAAGGCCGCCCGCCCCGGCCTCTGCCCCCGACATGAATCATATATACCTCCGCCCCCCACCCTTAAATCTTCCATGAAGGTCCCTTTTCACAAAGAAGTAGATACGTATGGAGTGTATCAAGGTTCCTTTTTTCACAAACATGGAGTTTGGACACATGTGAAGCGTGCATGCGTGTGTTTTCATCCGTCAAGTACGCATCCGACGAAGCAGCAACGCCACGCCCGCTCGCTGCCTACAGTTGACCGAGGGCTAACGACTTCTGTCGAAGATGCCGAGGCGTTACGTGGTGGACAAGGTCAAGGGCACCACCCGTGCATCAGCGGCAGCAGCCGGCGGCCGCCCGTCATCTCTGGTGGCGCGTTGGCCGTGTTGAGGTCTGAAGATGCCGGACTCAGTTGTCGCGTGCGAACAGGCAGCGTCCCGGAAAGCACATGGCCACCACCCCCACCTATTAGTGCTAAGGCGGAGGCATGAAGATCGGGCCTTAAAACTCCCCACCAGGAGCACCAGGAGCACCAGCAGAGCCCGTGAGGTGGCCAGCAGACGGCATCGACCATCACTGCTACGAGACCCGCACGAAAATCGAAACAACAGCTCTCTTGTTCGCCCCCACGGAACATCAGCAGCAGCAGCAGGCTTCCCCAAGGTGCTTGGCCCTTGTTTTTTTTCGTCACCAAGAACAAGAAGCACTACCACCACCACCACCACCACCAGAAGAAGCAAACGTGAGGTCCAGGACGGCGTTGATCACGTCCCCGTCCGCCTGCCGCAGGGCGACGATCGCCGCTTGGGAGTCGCAACCGACTTGCGAGACGAGGGTCAGGACATCCGCGGGATCCAGTCCCGCCGAGATGGAGTCGCTCTCCACAGCCAGCGGGTCGGGACGAGAAGCCGGCACGACCGCCGCGGCCTTCTTCGCATATGTATGTCACCGGCGTCGGAAAATGGGGTGTGGTGGCGGCGACACGAGGGGTGCACGGTGAGAAAATGGCAAAGGGGGGGGGTACTGAAGCTCATTGTGAGAGGGGTTCTATTCGGTGCCACGTCTCCCTGCCGCTAGAGAGAGAAAACCAGAGGGTGGAGGGGGGGTACACATAGTCGTGCATGCCGTAGTCGTTAGACCACTAACCTCGCATCCCTACAAAGCCGTGACGGAGCACGACGGGTTCTCAACTGACCAGGGTGGGGGGGGGTTACGGATCGTACTGGACGGGCGGGCGGGGGGGAGGCGTCATGCGGAGAAATACGCACACCATAATAGTAGAGTGCAGTCGACTCGAGAGACACACCACAGCAGCGCCTCCACGCCTTGGGAGCCACCATGCACCAACAATGGCACCATGAGAGAAAACGGCAGAAGGGGGGACTCTCACCTTTGGCGGCGGGACAAAACTCCGGGGTGGGCGTGAAGCACGAACTTCGCTGCCGGATCCGTCCGTTTCCGCCGACCCAAACACCACGTAGGTTTCCTGGACAGACGAGGCCGCGCGGACACATGGGAGGGGGGGAACAAGAGCGTGGGGTTGACGGAGGGGACAGTGGTGCGACGCGTGCGGATGCAACACGACCGGTGCCATCGATTCGCCTGAAACCGGAACATGACACAAAGCGTGCGCCTTTTTACATGGCGGCGAGAACACCCAAGATGTGTACCATCAGCGACAGACCTTGATTCACTTGGGCACAGACAGGCGCCGTCTATCCCCCTTTTGATAACGGTAAGTAGCACCGCTTTACTACCCTTTTCGCAGGAGGAAGATCTCACCAACTGGAGGAAAATTTGTCACACACGCTGCTGCTCACGTATGTACGTACTGCATCCACGAACACACACACACACACCTGTCGCGGGTGCCTGAACACGTCGGGCGCCTTCACGACGAAAACGACGCCGTTTGTCGTCCGCATGGTCATCCGGAAAACCCCCTTCACGGCGCGCAGCCCGAGCTTTTCCACCGCCTGCCGGCTCTTCCGCTCGGCGCGGTTCATGTGCGCGAGCGGCGGCACAGCCTCCTGGGCCGCTGGCTCCGCCGCCGCCGCCGCCGCCGCCGCCGCCGCCTCTTCCTCCTGCTGCTTGGCCTTAACCTTTGCCATCGCTTTCTGCCTACCTGTCGCCTTCGTCGTCTCCGCTTCCACCGTGGGCAGCGTCGCTGCCGGCGGCGCCGGTGTCGGCGGCTTCGCTTTCGTGGTGGCCGCTGTCGTCTCCTCCGCCTCAGGCAACGGTGGTACGGTCGCCATCGCTCCCACTCTTGTCGTGGAAGAAGCACCGGCGGTGGTGGTAGCGCTGGCGACCTCGGCGGCGGCGGCGGCGTACCCCACGATACCGGTCACCCCTCCGGCCGACTGCCTCCGACCCGAGCGCGTCGGCGAGAGGCTTCTCGTGAGCGGCGGCTGCTGCTGCTGCTGCTGCTGCTGCTGCTGCTGCTCCGCCGAACCCAGGAAGAATGCAGAAGGAACTGCGCCCTGGTGCGGCTGTTTGTTTGCTTGTTGACCCCTGCCACCGTGAAACGGCGAGTTCTCGCCGTCGCCGTCGATGCCTCCCCTTACCGGGCTCTTGCTCTTCAGGTGGCGGTTCGATTTCGGTTTCGGATGCAGTTCCGAGAGTTCCAGTATTTGCGGGGAATAAGGATCGTTTTACGGGAGAACCAAAGCGAAGGGGGGCGAGCGAGGGAGACCAGGGGGGGGGGGGGGGGGGGGTTAGGGTAATCCAGAGGTTAGCAGGC
>FN647857.1:308317-325515 GCA_000310025.1 Ectocarpus siliculosus | reverse complement strand
CCGTTAGCCCCATTTTCCCTTCTTCCTCGGGCCTTTTCATGGAAGCAACGGGACGCCCACTCATTCAGCAAAATTTGTTTTTACAAACCATTGAGCCTGTTTTTTTGTGTGGAGTTATTTTGTGTTTGCCGCCCCCCCCCCCCCCGCCCCTCCCCGGTGTTTGCCATCGGGGTTTGGGTTTTCATCGCTTGGCAACGACGTTGTAAAACAAGCCGCCCCCCCCGGTGTTTGCCATCGGGGTTTGGGTTTTCGTCGCTTGGCAACGACGTTGTAAAACAAGCCCCCCACTCGGTGTTTGCCATCGGGATTGGGTTTTAGTCACTTGGCAACGACGCTGTAAAACAAGCCAATTCACTTCGTGAACTCGGCAACCAGGTTACCGGGTTTTTTTTTTTACCTCGTTTTTTTTTTTGGCGGTAACCATAATGGTGGTCGAGTAGATCATGTCGTGCGGGGTGGAGAAACCTCACTCCGCGCAACGGGGGATGATCGCACCACGTTGTGTTAAATTGGTCAAGCATCCTCGAGGCAGTTACACAGTGCTTACAACTGTCTCTGGATGTGAAAACACCAGAAAATAAACTAAGTCATACGTAGCTGTCATCCGTACGCAAGGAAGTAAGCACAAGATGCCGAACACCCTTAGCAGGATGCAGCTCACCCTTCATGCGACTCGCCAAATACCTCACGGCGCTTCGCGCTTGGTGATGTGAGAGCCTGGTCCGGTGAGAACCCGGCGTGCTCCGTCCCGGCTTTGTAGGGATGCGAGGTCAATGGTCTAACGACTACGGCATGCACGACTATGAGTACACCCCCCCCCTCCCCGTGGTGGTTTTATTAGGCGCGTGGAAATTTCAGGGACGAGGAGGTGGCTTGCGTGATGGAACGACACTTCTTTGACAGCGCCCGCAACGCCCGCGCTCGCGCCGGAGCGGCCGAACAGCAAGGCCACAAGGAAAAGTTCATGGTGGCCCCTGGCGACTGCGGGGCCGCTGGGGCGGTCTGGTGGACTCGACGAGGTGCGGTAGGAAGGGGGAAGAAACCGCACGAGACTGGCAGATGGATGGGTAGATAGGCAGGCAGGCGTAGATATCGAGACATAGACGAGCAGACAGGCTGATGTGCAGGGAAGCAGATGGGCTGGCCGGCGTACAGACGGATAGACAGGTAGACAGAACAGACAGATAGACAGGTAGACAGAACAGACAGATAGACAGACAGGCGGACAGACAGACAGACAGACAGACAAATAAATGGACAGAGAGAGACAGTTCGCCAGGCAGACCTGCAGGCAGACTGACACACGGACAGAGGGATGGGCAGTCGTTCGGACTGACGGAAGGAGCTCAGGAAAGGGGGAGAGGGTGAGGGGAGGGGTGGAGCATGGCGTGTTGATAAAACGCTCATACTCTTGAGGGCATCAGCCGGGCCCCATGCCGACGATTGCTTTTGACCCACCACCACCACCACCACTGCGAACAGGGGAGTGACGTACAACAAGCTCTTGGGAATGCGGTTCAGCCGGTGTCCAAACGTGCTCTCAGGCATCCCACCGTATCTGCCAGTAGACTTGCCCCCGACAAGTGAAGAGCATGATAACCTTCGGGCGGGCTCGAATAGCCTTTGTGATCTCACGAAGCTTGTTGCGAACCCGTCCCTTCTCCCCACCGCCGTATCTCTGCTGTTCGCTCGTTACACAAAGCTAATCCCGTAGTTTTTCTTTCTACATTGCTTGGCTCTACCTTTTACCATTCTACAGCCCGGCTTTCTCCCCACCAACCCATATACATTCAACACCGTCACTTGTGCTCTCTCTCGATGACCACCCTCGGCGGATGTATGTAACTATCCAGCGCATCTGGACGGAGGGGCGGCGGTTTCTGGCCCCGGGGTGCAGACGCTGGACATTCTCGTCGTCGTCGTGCCACCAGAGACTCTGCTCGACCGACTAGGCCGTCCGGGAGCGGGGGGCCGGGGTCCCGGAGACGGCGGCGGCGGCGGCGGCAGCGACTTGTTCCGGGGTCTGGGTCAGTTCGTGGACGGCATTAGGTGTGTGGTGTTGGAACAGCAGCTCTCATCGGCGACCGGTCGAAGGGGGGGGAGGGGGTATCAAGACCGTAAGCACCGGGACCCTTCCCCCCCCCCCTTATCTTGGTAGTCGGGGTTGACTCAGTCCAGAAAGGGGGAGGGAGCTTGTTGGACGAAATATGTTCGTGGATATGAGCCGGGTGTTCGAGTAGCGGTTACTCCTCGGGATTTTCCCGCACATAACAGTTCGCCTCCTTTCCGGTTCAGTACGGTACGATATGATACGGTACAGTATGATACGGTACGGTTCGGCACGGTTCGGTATGATGCGGTATGCTTCGGCGCGGTGCGGTACGGCACGGTTCGGCGGGGTGCGGTTCGGTACGGTATGGTACGGTGGGGTACAGGCGCAGTGCGGTACGGTTCGGTACGATACTCACGCTGATAGGAATAGACTTGTTGGGAATGATGAGCAAGGAGGAGCTGCACGACGCTGTTATGGACAGGAATGTGGTGTTGTCCTCGAAGGACAGCAGTGTGGAAGCTGCTAGTTTTTCTTGGTTTGCTTGGGATTCCGTGTGGTATTATTGCGGTTCGACACTCCCCCCCGAGCCCTCTTCGCATCTTCGATAGAGATTAGCTCGTAAGTTAAATATTGAGGCAAGATCGAAACAACAACACATTTTGTCCACATCTGACCCCCCTCCCCCCCCTCCCCCCCCTTTCTCTCGCGATTTCTCGGATGCGGTGCTCTGCCCTTGCCGTCGTAGATCATCGGCCGCGGGATTCAGTCGCTTGGTGCTCGTTCTTGAGGGGGCGAAGGCCGCCATAGACAAGCGGTGGGCCGCCTCGGCGCATAGGTAGGTGCAGTTTTTTTTTTGTAAACAGCAACAGCAGCAGTACCGTAGTGGCTATTTAGGCACTGCTGTGTTTGGTGGTGTGGTTGTCAGCTCGGGAACCAATAATTTGTGTAGTTATATCTCAGCGTGGGGAGACCGGGATGTACACACCCCAACCGGATTTAAACATCCTTCGTTTCTTCCGATCTGTTGGCGTTTCTTTTGTCTTTCTTCTTTCTGTGTTGCCACTGCTGTACTGCTGCTGCTGATGATGGCGATGATGATGGCTCGGGTGCCCCACCTTTTGTGTGCTTGATGTTTGCCTGTTTCGGCGGGGACCAGCAGCAGCAGCAGCGGCAATGGCAAGGGGCCCGCCGGACGATGCGCGAGAGACGACGAGTTCGAGGACGCGCAGTGCTGGCTCCTCATCCACAAGGTGGGGAGGGGCTAGATTTCCCGCTCTCGCTCTTGCTCGTGGTATGCAGTTTCACAGGCTTGTATATCCTTCCCTTCCCCCCCAAAGGCGTTCCCGGCTTCGAAAACTGCGGGGTAAAAGGAAAGGCGTGTGGCCTTTCCCTGTGGTGGACGGAAAGATCCGGGGGATGGGTGGCGATAGCCGCGCAGCGTATATGATCTTGTAGTTTTTTTTCGTGCGTGCATTGAATATTAATTGCATGCTCCATGTTTTGTTCAACGCGTAAGGTGGTGTCCTGAACGGTCAAAGAGAGGGGGGGGGGGGATGACGGAGAGTCACAATCGTTGGCGTGAGTGCCGTGCGGCACTTTTCAATTTCCTGGTTTGCTGCGGACCACGTCTGTCTCCTCTCTCCTCTTTTGTCGGCCTGAACGGGGTGGGTGCTCGCTGATTTCGTGCGTCTTTTTGTTGTTGTTGTTTTGCTCGGCAGGAAGTGGAGACTCGGCTTACCAAGAACAGCGAGGAGACCGGCCAGTACCTCTGGGACCTCACCAAGTCTCTCTCGAGCATGCCCTACAAGGCGAGAAGATTATTGTAGCGCGCAAGACTATTTGCGCTTGTTTGGGCTTATTCACGTTGTTTAAAACAAGGCTGTCCTACTGGTGCATCTGCGCTTCTTTCTTGCGTTTGAAACCTCCCATGTGATGGGAACTGCCTGCCGGCCTCGCGTGTACCTGCCTGCCTGCCTGCCTGCCTGCCTGCCTGCCTGCCTGCCTGTTCACAGAATCGTCTTCACACGAAATTTCAACATAAAAAACAAGGAACCCTTCTCGCGACGACCGGCGCCAGTCCTCTCGTCCAGCGTGGAATCCAAAGTGAACCCTGGAGCATGATATCCTTTTATTCCGTTCTTGGACTTTCTTCGGGTGCTTCCAAAGCAAACGAAACACGCTTTTTCATGGTCCTTTTCTGAAAAGTTCACGAACGTGACCTGCTGCGTGTGCGCAATGAATTCGTTGTTGATTGCTCTCGTCGATGTCAAAGGATGATGTGACGGAGCTCCACTGCGTCGCTCGGAGCAAGACCGAGGCGAGAGGGTCCGAGCGGTTCCCCGAGAAGGAGAAAGAACTCATGGACACCTGGGTGAGTCGGTGAATACCACAGACCTGGAAAAAACCGAAGAACGTCATTTTCCATCTGTTCTTTGACAGTCAAATTCTCTGTGGCCTGTTAGAGTGGAAATAGCTTGCGCCGACGACACGGAGGTCGGATGTAATACTTTTCGGTGTTGTGACACGGGGAAGTTACGCCGAGAAAACGTATGTTGAACAAGATTCCTCGTCTTGGGACCACCAACTGGGCCAATCACGCTGTTGCAGCAGTCTTGGGCGATTGGGCATCCGAGCGGTATAGTACAACCCCCCGCCATCAAACATTCCCCGATGTACGGCATTCCCACCTCCCTCCCCCCAAGTAACCGAAGACACGTATGAAGAAAGAGGCGTGCCTCACGAAGACGATAACATAATACTACACCCTTCCTTACCTGTGCTTGTGTACGGAAGAACTGTTGTGCTTGTCAAAACCTATGCACGTTTTCGGATGTTGGCCTCAGAAAAGTTGTTTTTTTTGCAAAACTTGTCTTTCATGCCGCGTATACCCGCCAACAACAGGTGAGAATGCTCGAGCAAGTGCAGCACGTGAGCGGCAACAAGGCCGTCGAGATCGCGGCGCACTACCCTCTCCCGCGCGACCTGGTGGCCGCCCTGTCGGACCCATCCGTGCCAGAAGGGGATAGGGCCGGCCTGCTGCAGAGGAAGATGGGCAGCAGCTCGGAGCAGCGGAAGTGCGCGCGGCGGGTGTTTGAACTCTTCACCCAGGAGGACGGAGATTTCGTTATCGATTGAATCGGTTGGCAGCAGCTGGACTTGCGGCACTCGCAGTGTGTCTCCAGCGCCGCCCCCGCTGCCGCTACCGCCGCCGCCGCCACTGCAGCGCCGCCGCCGCTCCTAAAAAGCGGAAGGATAAAATCAATTTTTCGTGGTAGTGGCTGCTTTGGAAAACGTTGTCATTTGCCTTGTCGTTGCGACGAAACTATTGTAGGCGCCGCGCAATCACCCGTGCCGGGCGTTCGAAACCTTGAAACAGCATTTGTGTGTAGATATTTTCAGGGTGAAGGCTGTGGGGCATGGCGGCCGCTCGACGTTCGCAAACGCGGAGCAATGTGTTACGTGCTGTAGTTTTTTCTTGTGTAGTCCACATGGGGGAGTGACGTGATGTACGTGTACTTGGGGCGACCTTGTACGTGGTTGCTCCGCCTGGTCTGCCCTTAAAGGCCTGACCCGGCCTCGACTGTCTCTCCTTCCCTACCGTTAACACTGCGGTTGTTGATGCGGTTATTTGTTTGTAGGGTTGCACATCTCGGTGTCCACGTGTGTATGGTGAGACGAATGCCTTTGGAATGTCAGTAAGTAACAAGGAAGTGTTTTTCGTTTGGAGGCTTCGCGCTTTCGAAGGCCGTAGTAATGCGAACGTTTTGATAACAAAAGAAGTTCCTTCGTTTGGAGGCTTCGTGCTTTCGAAGGCCGTAGTAATGCCAACGTTTGGGGAGCGAACTGCAGCCGGCAAGCCGTCCTCGTGTAGTACCTGGTAGGCGGTGGTGAACTTCCGCGTGCCCCGAGTAAACCAACGCTCCGGGCTGATATTTATCGAACGCTGGTAGATGTTTTTCTTGCGAGGGTAGGCCCTGTTATGTGTGTGTGATTCTTGTTTTTTGTGCTATGTTTAGCGATCACATGAGGATGTACGAGTGGATGCCAATCCGGCATTTCTGCAGAACGGGTGCTATGTACGACCGATTCGGCGTTGATACGTGGGGCGTTGTGCCTGTATTTTTACTTCTTGGCTGGGGCAATCAAGCACACCCACTCTCTTTCAAACATCTTGCATGATGCTTTTTTCATTTTCAGGGCTGCGTGCAGAGATGTCACAATTTTGTTTGAGCTCAGACATGCGCGGTCCATTTCCCCCCCTGACAAGCAAGCATTCTTCTTACGGTATTTACCGCGATTTCCCCCCTCTGCCGTCGTGCCAGCCCGTGTCGGTGGGGACAATACAAAGATAAAACTTTGTTTCGCGGCGACACTGTCGAGCAGCCTAGGCGGGCAGATTCTTGTTGTTGGCCATTTCGCACTCTCTGTGTGCATGTGTTAGAGATAGAAGAGTGCTGGATCTCACTCCGCGTCCTTTTATAGCCTTCGCCCCCTTGGTTGATGTGCTCAGCTTCTTGTTCGGCGGGGTTTCCTGTGGCCGAGGGCATGAGGTTTAGGGAGAAAGGGACAAACGGTGTCCAGAGGCCCTATGCGCGACAGCGAAACGAAAATACAACACTCGAACCAAAAATATTTTGCAATTTTTGCGGGGGTGGGGTGGCCTCGTGGTGTTAATGATGGAGACGTGTGCTCCATGTTATGTGGTACCTGCCGTGAGGACCGTGAGGACCGTGAGGACCATTTGTCCCTTTCCGAACACGAGGAGACGCCGGGATTAGGTGCAGGTCTTTGATCGGACCCACATCGGCGGTGGTTTCTCGCGATGGGAGACGGCCATGGGCCATCCAGTATGTTGCTCTTTCCCTAGGCACAGCTACCTCTCCATGGGGAAACAATCCCGCCGTCATGCGAATCGCTGGGTGTCTCACTGTCCCGTTCAAACACCTCATTCTTCCCTACCACACATAATATGTCTCCGCACGAGTTAAAGTATATTGTACAGTTTTCCCTGGAAAACAAGCAAACATCAGGAATTTTTTTCCCGAACCCGTGTGTGTTCGAACTCGAGGTACATCGGGGCTCTCTCTCCTTTCTCTCCACGCACAACGACGCGGGTCCTTCAAACTCTACCGACTTTTGCTCCTCCATGCACGAACGTGTGAAAGAACGTGCTTGCTTGGGCACCGGTGTCGCCTCGTTTGAAAATCCCCGCGACGGAAGTCGAGGTCTAGGTCGCGCGAAGGCACCGCCGAGATCTCGTGCGCGTAGCTTTCGTGAGGGTCAGAGAAACCTCTACCGAAATAGAAAAAGCGACCTAAAAAAAAACGGTTCGCTTAGGCTACATTTTCTTGTTTTTTAATTGCTTTGGGAGCAGAAACCAATCCTTAGCAGGATTAGAAACGATGGATGCTAGCGTCCTTCCTTGTGCGTGCTACATGCATGTGGGTACATATTATCGATGCATGTGTTGACAAGTGATAGATAGCGGGTAGGCCTAGAAGTAAGTGTGCCTGTATCGATCCTTTGAGCATGGTGGCTAGACCCGCCGAAACCTGGAAGGCTTGGCTATTCTGTGATTCACGGCACTCCCCCTATTCTCACTGGCAAGATTTTGACTTTCGGCTTTCATCCGTCGTTCCGTCTTAGGGCGTCTCATTCCTCGACTCTCTTCTCAGTCTCTTTCCCCCGCGGCTGAAAGAAAAAACACTAGCTGAGGCCGTGCCACCTGAAACCTCTCAGCCCAACAACAAATGATGCGTAAAGACCCGGCAACTGGGTAGATTCTCCATCGATAGCCGTTGGATTGACACCTTGTCCAGGCCCGATGTACAGTAGGTCCTTCGGGCACCGAGTAAGGTACGGCAGCGTCGGAAGGGCCAGAGACCGCTAGGGGATCCAGCACGGGAGCTCTCCCGTTCGTGTTAGCCAAACACCATCACTCGGGCTTCGGCATTCTCGTTCATGACAACAAGAGTACGATATTCATCACGCGCCATCCACAATATATATTCTACCGCACCGTTAAATACTCTACCCACCACCAAATACTATTTCCTCGTGCCTCCTGCAGCTAACCACACGAGACGCTCTATCCCGGCGACATAGGCCTGCTTCACTCGCAAGCGCAATTTTGGGGCCACAATATATACATCGCAGGGAGTTTTCGCTGGGATACGCGGGAACTCACCCTTTCGTAACCCTTAAGAAGGCCCCTCATGCACACACACTTATTCGATCAGCACCGCCACCCCTGCTCTGATTCCAGCTAGTTCCGCTAATATTTGGGCCACAACGTGCACTGTGCGTGCTCTATACGATCAGGCATCAATCTACGGTGTTCTTGGAGATAAAACAGTCGTCGCAGACGCCTACACCTCGAACCGCGGCTGTGGTCCCTGACGCACCAACGCCTCGGGGATGGGTACGTTCTTCCACCACGCACCGTTTTCCTTAGCATTCTCTACCTCCAGCCAGGATGGCGCTCGGCCGCCGCCACCGGGCTCGACCTGCCCGTCCGCCGTGAAAACTATGCCGTGGTCAGCAGCATCATCGACGACGGAGAGCAGGCGGTGGATGCAAGCGGGCAGAGTCCTCACGTCGAGGGTCGTCTTGCCGCCCGCGTTACCGGGAGACGGCGATGTTGCCGCGGCCGTCGAAGCCGCGGCCATTTCTGGCGCGTCGGCTGAAGCTGCGGCTTGAAGCGCAGTTGTTGTCCGAGCCCACAGCCGGTGGTGCTCGAGGCAGAGCCCCACAGTTCTCATGTTGATGCGCTCCCGAGGGTCAGCAGCCAGCATCGCGCCCAACACCTTTCGCACCTGCGTCGTGTGTTGTTGGTTGTGGGTGTCTAATTAGTGTGCCGCGAGGGTGATGTTGTTTTCTGGTTCTGTGATCTCTGCGTTCTACCGCAGACCGACCCGCTTCTGGGATCTTCCAGGGTCGTGCGGGGGGGCATCGTGATCATCTCTTGGCATGGACTTCTCAATGGAGATGATCTTGTCCCAACGCGTTGAATGTCTTTGCGTCGTCATACCCGTGGAATCGAACAGTCAAGGTTTGATGAAGACAAACACATGCAACCTACTTGGGGCAGGTGCTGGAAAGCCTCTTGGTCTGGCCACACTCGCGGGGACAGAATGAAGTCGTCTAGCTTTGCCGTCTTGGCAAGCATGCCCAAGTACACTTCCTGGGGGATCAATCAAGCACAACAACGCGGGGCAAAAAAACGGAAATGTTTCACCGATGCGCAACGTGGGGGGGCAAAAGGATTGTTCTTGATCGCGTCATTCCAGGTTCGTTTGTATACGTCAGAGAACTGCGGGAGCATTAAAGGTTCTATGCAACTTGGGAGCAAAATGTGTTATGAACACTTTTTTCTTCGTTCGTGCAGCCAGGTACTGGCGAGATATTACCAAACTCCGTCACAGACTTCTTCGTTTCTTCAACTCCTAATAGTCGGACTGTCCAGCCGTACACGAAGTAGCGGAAGTACCCTTGCCTCCCGGTGCCTGAGAATGCCGGAGTTGCGCTCCCTGTTTCAGCATCGAGACCCTTCCTTCAAACTGACCGGTGTTGATACCGAATCCCATCCAATCAACTTGCAAAATAAGCATCGTGAGGCCTGTATCTGTTCCACAATCCTGAAACGTATTCATTGTCCAGACGAAAGCTTCTGAGAGCCACACTATCTACTCCCAGGAAAACTCAGCAATCCACGCTAACGGGCTTGGTGGGGCGGCGAATACGTCACCAGACGGTGGTGCGGACTCACCCTCATAAAAATGAGCGCCGCCGATGCCATTTCCTGCCTGTGCTTGTTCCTCTGCTCATGGGTGATGTAAAGGTTTCGGTGCGCAACCAGGAAGGCTTCTACGGCCTGGCTTTTCCAAGGCTGGCAATCCTTGAGGAAGAGGCGGTCGAAGTGCTGGTTCAGCGTCTGCGTGCGTGTGCATTTGCGGCAAAGGGAAGGGTGCGTGAATCGTGAGCCTTGGGTGCTGCAGGAGAGAGAGATGAAACGACGCCTGCTTATGGTACGATCGGTTCGTGGTCAGAACCGATGAAAGAAATGGCGTGCACACCACAATACATGAGCGTGCCTCGGTTCTTCTGTAGATGCCATTCTGCCCGATAGATGTATATGCCCAGAATCGCAGGCACAAGGGATTCCGAGAAGTAGTGCATCACGCGTTCAACTTCGTAGCTCACCAAACTCGCCCTCACGAATACTTGTGGGGATAACTGACGCAATCGGACCTACAGGAGCAACTACCGCAACGGCCTCCCGCTCACTTCGTGGTGGGTTGGCAGAAAACTCAAGCGTGAGGTTGCCCGCAGCACAACCATGCCCATGGACCATACGTCCATCGATGCTGCCAGGGGAATTTTCTTCCCCCAAAAGATGCTCACGGCCTCGGGAGGCGTGAACGGCAGCGTCACGTCTCCGACGTTGTCAACCCCAAGCCCTGTTCGCGCAAAGTCGAACATGGGGTTAGTATAACTGACGGTCATATGGTTTTGGGGGCATCGGCGCTGACACAGGGTGAGGTCAGGATGCTCTCACGTACGATAGCAGTCAGAGCTAGACTTCACCTACACACGCCTCGGACGATTGGTCGGTAGATTGTTACCGTCGACGTCCTTCCTTGCCTGGGTTGATCAGACTACCTGCTATCCCACAAAGACTGTCTGTTGTGATTTATTTTCGCCGTCGGGTGGACGACGATGGACGACACAACAGTCGCTCCCAAACTTTCCATACACGTTTTGTCCGGTGTTTTGTCGTATGCATGTCCCACTTCTCTCTCTCTCTACTCTCTTTACCAGAACAGTGCGACAATATCATGCTCACTTCCCGCAGCCCCGAAGTCGGATATCTTGCACTGGCTGAGGTCTTGGGACACGAGCATGTTGGCAGGCTTGACGTCGCCGTGCGCAAAGCCCATCTCGTGCATGTACGCCAACCCTCGGGCCACACCACAGCAGAGTCTTTACGGCGATGTGGAGGGGAGCATTGGTCCACCAGAGGTTGGAGATTGCGTTGGTGTGGTGTTGGGGAGGGAGAACACCACAAGGAGTACGGGCAGCACGGGGGCGGGGATAGGGAAGGCGGGGGTGGCAGAGTTTTGAGAGGACGTGTTAAGTTATGCCGTGGTTCATTCGTGCGGCAGTTGTTGGGAAAGTGGGAAGAAGGACGGGGGGTGGAGACGGGAACATGGGAATGGCGTTCGCATACCCTTTTGAGGCTGATGCGGCTTGATCATTTTTCGCTGTCTGTTCAGGGCAGATATCCAGATGGGGAGAGAAGAAGAGAGAAAGAAGAGTACTTCTTGTGCTGTACCAACATACCGATTTCAACAGGCACAGTGGACAACCGCCACCGATTTTTTTCAAAACAGTCGAGATTGTTGACTCCCTACTATTCTCCCTTAGAGCCTTGTCAACTACATGTCAAGTGTTCGAAGGCATAAATAAGCGCGTTGCCCACTTACCCGACCATCTCATCGTGAGACACCCGGCGGAGCTCTCGGATTGTGCAGCTGAGGAGTCTCTCCAGGTCTATGCCCATCTTCTCCATCACGATGCTCCGCGTCTCTACGTTTGTTGCGAACACGTTGACGATGTTCGTGTGGCAGGCAGGCATGAAGCTGTAGGGGGTTGAAAACCGGGGGTCGTCGAGCAGGGGGAGGGTCCAGATGGTGGTTGGGAGACTGAGATTGTAGGTTGGACATACCACGCAATTGAGAGTTCTGCGAGTCTCTACGGAGTCTTCCAGCAAGCGTTAGCCTCGCAGAACCTGCTGCTCGAGTAGTTAGATTCAATAACGGAAACAGCGGCGTATGGGTCAGACCTTCCACGTACCAGCCGCCCGAGGGTGCCGATTCGCAGTGTCACGTAGCGAATTACAGGATCGCCCCTCTAGCCGAACCCGTACGCATGCTTTGTGATAACGTACGCATCCGGAATCTGCGCAAACAGGGGTTTGGTTCGCGGGTCGTGTTTTTCAAGGGTTGGGCCAACATGCTAGGCTCACCTCGCCAGAACTCTGATCTCCCTCATTCCGGTGTCCTTGTGGCCTTTCGCTGGCTGCCGTGGCATAGAACGTTTAGTTGGGGCGAGGCGTTCGAGGCAGCACCGGGACGAAAGAGGGGCGGAGGTAAGCGCAGAAGCGGGGGGGGGTGGGAGCAGTGACGGCTTGTGAGACTTTCGTTGCGTGTCTGAGCGCCGCATGCAGTGCCAAGTACATGAGGTTGTCTCTCCGCCCACGAAAGCATCTAACGACCAAGCCCAACGCGATCATTCATCCCAAGAAAGTTCAATGCCTCAACGCACGTCTGCTAGGAGGCGTCACCTTGTTGAGAGTCTTCAGCACCAGTCCCTGTCCCAAGCCGGTCCGGGCGAAGTGGCCCTGAAGCTGTTCGTCGACGATCTTCAGGTCGAACACGTTTCCGCCTCCTCCGTCGCCCAACACCCTTCCCTTCTCGGTGGCTACCATCCCACCGCCGTCGCGGCCGCCGTCGCCTCCTGCACCTCCGCTTCCTCCGTCGCTACCGCTCAGTGGGAGTAGCGACGCCAGGAACCCGGCCCCGTTGAACCTGTCGAGAACCTCTCGGCGAGCAGACGCCAGGCAGTCTTCGGCCCTCCAGGAGGGGGCGCGGCTAACGCCTTTACTCTCGAGGCCGATCGCACCTCCCTGCTGCTTCTGCTGCGACGGCGGCGGCGGCGGCGGCGGTGGGAGGGAGAAGGGGGCGCTGGGCCCATCAAAGCCATCGCCAGGGTTGTCGCCGGCGTCGTTCCCGTCATACGTGAAAGAGCCATCGTAGGAACTATCAGATACGAGTGAGGGGCAGCCTGAAGAGACTCCTATCGAAAGCTTCTCCCCCCCGTTGTCGTCGTCATCGTCATTGCCTTCGTCGTCGTCATCGTCGTCACCATCGTCGTCGTCGGTGCTCCCCTCCTCGCTCCCCTCAGACGTGTTCGAGCCAGAGCACGAACCGGACGCGAGTGCGGGGCTGAGCTTCTCGTCGCGGTCGTGGCCGTCAGAGTCGTCGTCGTCGTCGTTGCCGCGCTTATCGTCCCCGCCGCTGCAGGAGCCAGGTGAGACAGGAGAGGGAGGGCCTGGCGAGATGCGTTTGGAGGGCTCTTGGTGGTGGCCGTTATCGCCGCCGCCGCCGCCGCCGCTTTTGTTTCCGACCTCCTCGGAACGGGGACAGCCCGAAGTAACGCACGTGGGCTTGGACGACTCGTCCTTGTCGGACTCCGTCCCGGATTTCTGCCCTTTAAGCTCGGCGATATCACCGTAAGCCTGCAACAGTAGAACTTCCAGGCGGCTTCGCTGTCCGCCCAACTCAAGGTTCTGTTGGTGCGCCTGTTCGCGGGCGAAACACGTGTATTTGTGTAGGTGAGTTTCGCGAAGCGGTATCGGCGGAACTTGCACATTTCACAAAGCTTCAGGGGGTACCACACGGCATGGGCCAGCAGAAACATTACCTCTACCTGCTGTTGCCTTTCGAACTGACTCCATGAGCCCCATGAACCAACCGCAACGCGACGGTCGCAGTGGTGCGAATCCCAACTAAAGCCCAAAGGCATTGAGTTAACGAACGCCTTCAGTGCAAGCGAGCTCTACAACTAACGCATTGGGAGGGAACGTAGGATACGTACACTTTCTTGTTTTCTCGGTATCCCATGTGCATACGTGAACGGCAATGGACCGTTCTTCCCAACCGTACGGTCTTGCATATCAAAATGAAGCTCCGACCCCGGGGTCACGAAGGCAAGAATTCCTCTCTGACGCAGGCCTCCTTGAGCCCGAGAAAATGGTCAGCTGTTCCCTCCCGCGAGTGTGCTCACAGACAACAAGTGGTTTGTTTTGCTGACCACGAAATACGGACGGATACCCCTCGCTGATATTGGAACTCCGGACTCTCAACCCGGCCTCTAAGAACGTGTTGGAGCGGACTAATCACACCACGCAGAAGCGAGGTACGCGACACTTGATCGTCTTCGAAAGCAAGAACCGCCGTCCAACTACCCTACCCTGGACCTCTCTCTCTCTCTCTCCGCTACACACAA
The DNA here is from genome assembly GCA_000310025.1 of Ectocarpus siliculosus. NCBI lineage: Eukaryota > Phaeophyceae > Ectocarpales > Ectocarpaceae > Ectocarpus > Ectocarpus siliculosus. The sequence continues at coordinate 311,393 of FN647857.1, read as the reverse complement.
AGAGATCACCTTTTGCAACGCGTCCTCGTGCCTCTCGACGTCTTCCTCGTGCAGCTTCCGTTGCTGAACAAGGGCCGCGGCTAGCTTCTCCCGGTCGTTCAGGGCCCTGCTGAGGAGACCCTTGGTCCGCCTTAGCTCGGCAGATTTGTTAGTGCGAGGAAAGTCTTGCTGCGATCGTTTGCGAAGCGGACAGTCAGCGGGGCGGGGCAGCTGCTTTACCGCCGGGCGTATGCGGTGGTGGTGACTTCCTCCAGCATTCTCGTCATCGCGCTAAAAGGCAACGCAAGAGACCACAACGGGAAAGAGGCGTCGGAATTATCACCTGGTTGTTCACACAAAAAAGACAACGCTAGTGTATTTTTTTGGAGCTAGCTCACCTGAATAACAACAATAATACAGCAACAATAATGGCAGTATCAACAGCGGTAAAACCCCGGAGGAGTAAACAACACCGATCAGGTTGAATCACCTTCGCCAGGGCAATGGTACCCGCTGCAGCTGCTGCAGGTTCCATTGCCGCCGCCGCCGCTGCTGCCGCCGCGACAACGCCATTATGACCAGGCCGCGAGAGCTCGCAGGCTCGCTTGCAAGTGTCTCCTCCACGCACACCCCGTCGTGCCCGATTTGCTGCCGCCGCCTTCATCTGACCGTCACGTGGAACTCCTCGTTCGCTAGCACTACTCCTGAGCGGCGCCCCGCCCGGGCGAGCGATGAAGGCTAAGCCCCGCGATCGTACTCTTGCCACGGCGTTGGCGCTTGCCTGCGCATTTGGTCGACCGGCATTGGCAACGACCGGTTTCTGGCGGTTGCTGCCCTGACAAACCGTAGAGCTGCGACCATCCCTAGTTTCCACCACGTGGCCTTCCTTCACGAGGTGTCCACCACCTCGCCCACCTCCCCAGCCCCCCTCTCCCTTGCCCACCTTGAGAGCAGAGCACATCCTGCTGCTGCTGCTGCTGGGACCGCCTGGATATGACGCCGCCTTGTCGGCGGGGGCGGCGGAAACTGACTTGACGCCAGGTGCAGGAGTGCCAGTCCCGAGAGAAGCAGGCACTACGACACCGGGCGTAGCAGCGGCACCGTCGATGTTCTGCTCCTTGTGTGAGGATGCTGATGCTTTGCCCGGCTCGATCACGTCGCCTGCAGTCGCACCGACCTCGGCTGCGGTCGCGGTGGCAGGGGAAGCAGGGAACTCGTGCTTGCTTTCGTCCGCCGTAGTCGTGACCGCGATCGCTATCGCCGGTTTAGCTTTTGCCCCCTCGAGCGAAGACTTGACTCCTGTGTCTGCCCCGGCCACTTCTCTCGCCGTCGAGGCCGGCAGTCCGCCGTGAGGAGTGACGTCTTCTGTGGCGACGGCGGCGACAGTGGTGGCTGAGTCGGTAGCTGAGGTGGCCACTGCCTTAGCCGTGCCGCCTTTGTCGCCACTGGTCGCCGATGAAGAAGAAAGAGAAGGAGAATCGCTTCCCGCCTCGCCGTGCAGCTCCTTGACCAACGCCGTGAGCAGGATGCTAAGCTCCTTGCACACGGACGCCGGGTTCGATCCCCCCATGCCGAAGCGTTCGAGCAGCGTCTGCTTCGTGGCGGGAGCGGCTCTCGCCGCGTTGTCGAGGAGCTCGAGCACAGCCTGGTCTTTGTTCATGCGCTGGTTGCTGACTTGCCTCGCCCATGTAGAAATGGTGTTGACGGCGCCGCGGCTGCGATCGGCAGCAGACGACTGTTCCAGCTGCCGCACCTTCATGGAGGTGGGCGAGAACCGGTGGGTCAGGGCGAGGAGGACAATAGCCTTGCCGATGTCGAACAGCCGACTGGAAACCTTCGCAGGCCTGAAAAGAGAAACACAACAAACAGGACGCGGACGTGCGCGCGGGCAGGCAACGATCGTGTTTGTCACCGGAAGCGAACGAAATACTTTTTCTTCATGGACTGCGACCCCATGTGCAACTTCCGCGTTGTCACTTTCACGCACGCAAGTTAAACTTCAACTCAGGAAGACATTGTAGTTGCTGTCGGGCATCAAAGACACCGCTCAACACCAACGTCCGGAGAGTTAGTACGGCAAGAATCAACCAGAAAGCCGCCCGGAACTAATGCACGCCGCCGAGGGTAAGCGACCCACAATGATCAGAAAATCGTAGGCTGTCCTTGACCGCCTGATGGCGGTGGATGGCAGCTTGTCTGCGCTGGTTGCTGACGGTAGACGATGAAGCATACGTCCGTGTGAAAGCGGCGCTGTCTGTGGTATTCAGGAGCGTTCTTGGAGCTTGGGACTCCGGCGCCCACGGCGAAACATCGGCGCTGCTTGCTTGCAATGCGACGTTAACGGTGTTACTGGCGCTTAGTCGTTTCAATAAATGTTTACCGTACTACGACCCCCACACCGCAAAACCCTTTGTCGGTGTAGCCTACGGTCGGTAGACATAGTGATTGGTTTCTACAAACTACCGACATTTGACAGGAGAAACTAATCCGTCGCGAAGAATCGATTTTTCCTAGACAGCAGGGGAAGTGCGAAAGGCTGAAGTGCTCACGATTTAAGAATGTTGGCGACCACCGAAAGGGCCTTCGTCAGGCGACGGACGTCGTTTTTGTGATGAAACCGGGACACCGTTGTTGCCGTCGGTGGTGCTGCCGGAATAGGTCCGGGGGCGAGACGGGGGCCCGCCGGAGTACCGGTCGAACGGGGTGTAGCACTGTCGGACGTCATCATCCGCTTTGACAAAATTTCGTCGCGTACCTGAGAGATACGGCGGTGTGTGGGATGAAAACGGCTTGACTAAAACATGTGCGTGCATGCTCTATCTACACCGATATTGGTTGTGGCGAACGGACGAATCATGGTTTCCCAGGATGATCGGGTGGTGTCGAATTCATGCAGTGTCGTTGAAAATGCGTACGTACGTAGAACACTGGAGACTCTCGTCCTATGATACCATGGCGGAGTCAAGGGCACGATGCTGATCCTACACAGGTGGAGGTCGAACCCCCTCCCCCAAAATGTTGGATGCCCTCGCCCCCTTTTGGAGACCTCGACAAGGTCGAACACCTCGGGGAAGACAACCAACACCTGAATATGCTA
>FN647857.1:294032-305221 GCA_000310025.1 Ectocarpus siliculosus | reverse complement strand
ACAAAGCCGGGACGGAGCATGCCGGGTTCTCACCGGACCAGGCTCTCAAACACCGGGGGGGGGGGTGTACTCATAGTCGTGCATGCCGTAGTCGTTTGACCATTGACCTCGCATCCCTACAAAGCCGGGACGGAGCACGCCGGGTTCTCACCGGACCAGGCTCTCACATCACCAAGCGCGAAGCGCCGTGAGGTATTTGGCGAGTCGCATGAAGGGTGAGCTGCATCCTGCTAAGGGTGTTCGGCATCTTGTGCTTACTTCCTTGCGTACGGATGACAGCTACGTATGACTTAATTTATTTTCTGGTGCTTTCACTTCCAGAGACAGTTGTAAGCACTGTGTAACTGCCTCGAGGAAGCTTGACCATTTTAACACAACGTGGTGCGATCATCCCCCGTTGCGCGGAGTGAGGTTTCTCGACCCCGCGCAACATGATCTACTCGACCACCATTATGGTTACCGCCAAAAAAAAACCGAGGTAAAAAAAAAAAAACGGTAACCTGGTTGCCGAGTTCACGAAGTAACCGGGGGGGGGGGGGTGCACTCATAGTCCTGCATGCCCTAATCGTTTGACCATTGACCTCCCATCCCTACAAAGCCGGGACGGAGCACGCCGGGTTCTCACCGGACCAGGCTCTCACATCACCAAGCGCGAAGCGCCGTGAGGTATTTGGCGAGTCGCATGAAGGGTGAGCTGCATCCTGCTAACGGTGTTCGGCATCTTGTGCTTACTTCCTTGCGTACGGATGACAGCTACGTATGACTTAATTTATTTTCTGGTGCTTTCACTTCCAGAGACAGTTGTAAGCACTGTGTAACTGCCTCGAGGAAGCTTGACCATTTTAACACAACGTGGTGCGATCATCCCCCGTTGCGCGGAGTGAGGTTTCTCGACCCCGCACAACATGATCTACTCGACTACCATTATGGTTACCGCCAAAAAAAAAACCAGAGGTAAAAAAAAAAAAAACGGTAACCTGGTTGCCGAGTTCACGAAGTGAATTGGCTTGTTTTACAACGTCGTTGCCAAGCGACGAAAACCCAATCCCGATGGCAAACACCGAGTGGGGGGCTTGTTTTACAACGTCGTTGCCAAGCGACGAAAACCCAAACCCCGATGGCAAACACCGGGTGAGGGGGGGGGGGCTTGTTTTACAACGTCGTTGCCAAGCGACGAAAACCCAACCCCGATGGCAAACACCGGGGGGGGCGGCTTGTTTTATAACGTCGTTGCCAAGCGACGAAAACCCAACCCCGATGGGAAACACCGGGGGTGGGGGTGGGGGTGGGGGCGGGGGGCGGTAGCCAGTCCGTCAGAGAGTAGGGGCTATCCAGGGTACTGGCCGGTGAGGAATCGAGATGACTTCGCAAAGAAAGCGAGGACTCCAGCTCGCAGAGGGTAGACGAATGCAACTAATACATACGTCGGTTGGTCAATCGCGTTGGACTTCCTGCTCCAGCGTGGCGCCTGCCTCAATCTTTCCCCCCTCACAGCTAGCTCTGCCGAGGGCTGCATTGCTCTTGATGGAAGGCCTGCTTCGAACGAAGGGGGGCTTCAAGAGATGCTGCTAACTACAAGCGTCCGCCCCCCGCGTACCTACTTTTGCATCGGGGTGGGTAAAGTGTTGTCAATGTTGATAACCGTAAATCAAAACACTTGCCTGGCGTAGCCCCCCTTGCCACTGTCCGTGTTGGGTGCCGTCCACAGAACCACCCGAGTCTCCGTGCGGTCGAAGCCGGTGATCATGCGGAGCTCCAGCACAAACGACCCGTTCTCCTGCATGTGGGCGTGGGCGTTGCTGCCGAGCGTGCCCTCTGCCTCGAAGAGGGTGTCGACCACGGCACCGCTGTCCGCGTTGACCACTCGCAGTGTTTCTGTTGAAGCCCCCCACAAATCGCGAAACACGGAAAAAAAGGGGATTTCACACGGAGGAGAGAGGGGAGAGTCGCCTTGGTTCGGTGACACGTGACGCAAACGCAAGACGTGCAACTCCGCTACACCTTGCGCGCGCGATTTACACGTGCATGCGACTAGGATCACCCCCCCCCCACCTCCCGCCATCCCCACCCGCGCGGGTCTTAATCTCTCATGTGCTCGGGCAATCGCGACAGCTCCTTTGGACGTGTGTCTGTATACCCTCACAACGATACCGTTTTTAACGACGAATTGGGGAATACTGTATCCCGCAGTTACATGTTTTGTATTCCAAGCAAGAACCCTCGCTCACTTCCTGCGATCTCGAGGCGGTATTTCTCGTTCACGCTGACCAGGGGTTCCGTTATGGTCACAACCTCGCCCAGCCTCAGGGTCGCCTGTGCATCATCACCACAGGGAACACGACGAGATGTTGTTAGCATTTCGCCGCTCGGAGTTTCAAAAGACGCAGTAGCAAATGTCCGAAGAAAATTTAGCCGCGGCCGACGACGGGTGAGCAGAACAACGACCGACAACCTGGTGCAACAGAATATACGACGGGGGCGTCTTGTGGCATTTTAGCGCGGCGCATGGTCATTGCTGAGGGCTGACCTGTACGCCCTGCAAAGCCGTCGTGATACGGATTTGCTACACAGACATGTGCGCGCGGGCACTCGATAGGCGGCCTCTGCATCAAACGCAAGACTAATAGGGCGTCGGGCGATTCTAACCCAACCCAGGGCATACGCGGGGAAGCTTCCACCGTCTGCGTCGTATGTCTGTAAAACGTGCGAGTCATCGCACACCCGCTAAACGGACTATCATATCTTGGTTTCTTCACGGCCTATGGGTTGCCAATACCGAAAGGGGTAGTTTCTTCCTCGTCGAGAGCTCTCCTTGTTTGAGGAGCATTTGAGCCTTGAATGTTAGTGGAGGGGATGTGCGATGACTCGTACCTTTACGGTATGTCGTGATGGGACCTTCTTTTCAGTAGGCATAGGCCAAGAACTATACTCCCAACAATTGTAGCAAGAACTTGTAGCGTTTCTGTCAAGAACTATACTTTGCAATACTCCCTCATCAAAACTCCCCAACAAAACAACCGTGACGCGCGTGCCTAACCGTTTTAGGCGGTTACAAAGGACCGACCTCCTCGAACTTTCTGTGATGGTCGAGGGCATCCTTCAGGGCGATGTTGCCAAGCCGTTTATTCCAGATGTCATCGAACCCGACCCAATCCGTCGACGACAGCTGCCTAGCACTGACAAAGGGTCGTGGAGGAGGGGGGGGGCACAACACGCGGAAGAGGACGGGGTTTACCGCGCGTCCATCTGTACGGTGACGGCTGCACGGTAGATTCGAAGGTCGCTACGTTGTGCATATTTCTTGACACGCACAGGCAGCCGACGAGGCCGGGGCCGGGGATCATAGCTTGACCGTTTCATGCGCCTATGACGACACATGCATCTCGTAACATATGTGTCATGTGCAAAATCGAGAAGAACACACAAAGCGTGGTGGCCATGGATCTGTGTCTCACGTCTTCACGGGAGGAGTATCTGTTCGGCGCAACCTTCCACTAAAATGTAGCCAGCCCCACCCTGCCTCAGCTACAGAACTCCTGACGCGAGGAGCGCTGTGCTGGTGGACAACAAATATATGTACAGTGTAGAGGAGACTTGTCCTCAAAAGCCCAACACAATGACTAATTAATTATTAGACAACATACAACATCTACCTGAATATATATTTAAGCTTCACTTACAAAACCTATTCGTTTCCCCAATGTCAAAACGTCCTCCACGCTTCATAAACGCCGGCACACCTCCTTGCCGCGGCCTCGTACTGGGTCGTGCCGGTCTTGAAGTCGAACTTCCCCGAAAGCTTCGGCATGGCCCGCATGTTGGACTGCAGCGCGTGGAAGAAGTCGGCTTGTCCCGGCGGGGCGGTCTCCATCTCCTTGGCGGTGGCAAGAACAGCGCCGGACAACCTCTCCGCTGCCTTCGCACGAACGGGAGGAAGAGACAGGGGGAGAGAGAGAGAGAGAGAGAGAGAGAGAGAGAGAGAGAGAGACACACACACACACAGACAGACAGAAAGAGAGAGAGAGAGAGAGGCAGACAGAGAGACAGACAGACAACAGAGAGAATCGCTTCGACCGATAACACGGATGTGGGGGGGCAGTTCAGCAGAGTGCTCGGCGCGAACAACACTAAGTAGGTTTCTAGTCGGTGGTGGCTGCGCGTATCTGTTTTCACCGGGACGTGTGGACGGAACGGCACGCGGTTCGGAGAGCCGTTTCGCGGATTTGGTGATTTTCCATCGCCCTTTTCGGACACCGAAACCGGCAGTCGCATCCCCATTCACAGTCGGGACGGACCACGCCCATCGCGTTTTCGCCACCCATGCAGGCGCTAAATTTGTCCGGGTATGAATCGCCGCAAGACGATGAGAAGAGAGAAAAAAAATCGGTTGTCGTCTCAAAATGTCTGATGAGGGCACTGCCCAAGGTGAGAGCTGGCCAGCCTCGTCTATCACCTGTCATTCCGCTCGTTGTCTTTGTGGAATAGAAAAGGCTACATTGAGACGTTTCAGCAGTTGGATAGGCCTCCATTAGTCGTGGTATGGCTCGAGGCGGTCTCGCAACCCAGCAGCTAGTGCCGATCAATGCAGGCGTTTTTTTTTGTTCGAGGCGTCATGAAAGCTAGCGAGAAGGTTGTTCGAGGCGTCAATAAAAGCGAACAAGAAGGTTGAGCTTGACCCAAAGAGCCCCCCGCACGTCAACGTCATAGCCTTCCCGTCGAAGTTATCAAAAGTCACCTCTTCGGTGTTGGCCTCGAGCTCGAGCTCCAGGACCTCGAACAAGTCCACGACGGCCGCCCTGATCTTGTCGTGGGCGTCCTCGGTAGCGAAGGAGCGCCCGATCATGTGACGCAGGGACGCGGGAACCTGTCGATCGCGTGAACAAGACAAGAAGAGCGGAAAACGAAACGGCGAGTCGCGCTCTCTGCAGTCTAGCCTCGCGTCGGTACGGCGTGCACTCGTTGGAGCACAGCGTCAAACCCGCCCTGGAGTTCCTTTGAGGCGGGTGCGCGGCCGGGGTTGTGTGTGTATGTAGTATGAAATACAAAGTGCGCCAAGAGGGCGGTAGCTGGCACCGCAGTGATGAATCGATGGCACAAACTGAACCAGGCGTGACTGGCGACTCAGAATCACTTCCGAAGAAGACAACGGCGTGTGAATACGTGTTACGTCGGCATGGCTTTCGACATCGATTTACCGGAAACGCGCACAAAGGGTCAGCAAAAAAGCGGCGTGGCCGGTGTCCAGAGAATGGTCAGCAGGTCGTGGTTGGCGCTCACCGCGGGGTCTTTCTCCAGCGGCTTCCACGCCGAAGCTCGTTGCTGCCACGCCACCGTCAGCAGGTTCATGGCATTCTGCACATCACGCAGATGGGACGAAGCGGGTCGCACGGTCTCGTCGTGGGGGGAAATACTCGCGTCCTATACCGTGGCGTGGGCACCACGACGCAGAGATCGCGACTGGTGGTTGCACACAATAGTTGGATAGATCCGTAGGTTTTCCCCCATGTCTTCGAACAACGTGGGAATGCTTCCTGATTGCAATGTTAACCCGGCGAGGTGTCCCTTCGCCACCACACCCTAGGGCAATGGACGACTCCCCTCTTCCAATGTGCCAGAGGACGATGGTGCGGAACTGAGCGCGCGTGTCCGTCGAGGGCGTGAACACAATGTTGGACTAAGGGCTGACCTCGAGCTTCGTTTTTCCGGGGGACGCCGGGTCGAACGTGTCCACCATGTTCTCCAGCACGCTGGTGATGGGTAGAAGCGCCTCCATCGGCCCGCGGTCGATGACGGTCCACGAAGAGGTGTCGGTGAACAGCGCCTCCGCAAACAGCTCAGGCGTCGCCACGTTGGGTCCCATGGACTGCAAAATTGACGGGGGTTTGGCGTGCCATATAGTCCAGTTAGGGCTTTGTGACGGGGCTGCGGTAGTACTCATTGGCAGCGCCTGATGAGCAATGCAGTGTACGCAAGGCACACCCTGGAAGATGTCAAGGTGTGTCAGCGGCAGCAACACGGGCTGCTGCTGCGGCGGCGACGACGAATACGAATCGCGTAGAGATGAAACTGACGCCATGATTGGGCGAGGCAAGAAGGACTGAAAGCAGTGTTTCAGAGCCCTTCTCCTCGCCTACTTCCTGAAAGCACACGTGTTCGGTGTATGCCAGCACGCGTGTACGCACATAAGTAAGAACCCATCGACAAACACCAAAATGTAGACAGACAGAAACATCGACAATTGCCGACAGGACACGGCACCTGGGCGTTGTGCCCCTTCTACACACAAACGGCACTTGCCCGAACGTAGGTCTGGAACATGGCGCGAGAGTCCTCCGACTCGCTCTCGTTCTTGCCGGCCGTGCTGTGGAACTTGACCACCCCCGAGCTTGAGGCGCTCTTCATGGTCGCCGAGGCCGATGCCGTGACCCCGACGGCGGGGCCGCTGCCGGACACCCCGGTGTCGTTCGACTCCGTCCGACTCTCCTGCATCTGGGTGCTCGCGGCCGACAGGAGGGTCGACGTGTCCACCTGCGAGGAGACGAAACCAGGCGCCACGCGGGCGCGCGTGTTGTGCGACGGTCACGAAACGCGGACAACACTGGGCGCGGTAAGACCCCCGGTGGATTCTAAAGCTTAGCGCGATGTTCGCTTGCTTGGTCGGCCGCGGTGGTGGGGGCTCGGCCGTGCTCTGCTGCATCACGACAGTGCGACAGGGGGACACGTGGCCCCCGGAAACACTCAACGCGCACGCAGCCGATTGGGGCAGACGACCGTGGAAAAGAGCGCGTGCCGGATATGAGCCATGCTGCCCTTTCGAAAGGCCACCACGAGCTACTCCCCCCCCCCCTGTCCCCTACCTCGGATCAATACTACGACGGACGCCAGATTATTCCACACCTCGGATTCCGTGGTCATGGTCATGGTGCGGAAGAATATTCCCCCGAGGAGGTGCCGGCCGTTGGAGACGTGGGAGCCGAAGGTGTCGAGGAACTGCCCGGCCTTGAGGAGAGTGTCCACCTCCATGGCGTGGTCGAGAGCCTCTTCCGTCATCGTCATGGTGGACACCGGGATGCGGAACGACTTCATGGGACACGTGATGGTCTAGTTTTCACGCGTGCGGCAGCCCAAGTTTCCAGACAAGGGGCGGGGCATGAAGGGGGGTGGGTGGTTTCACCGGTCGGTCGGATGGGTTGAGAATTTCGCCCGCATTCTCATTCTCTACACACAAGAGCAAGCCCGCCGGGCACAAACTATGCCGAGACCGATCGCTCGACGGCTGTTGGACAACCGAACAAACCACTTCCTCCGCGTCTGTCGTCGTCCGCGTCGAAAAGGGGACAGGTGTTGCTGGACCAGGTGCAAAAAAAACAATTTCTGTTATTAACCAATCGAATTGTTAAGTGTGTGAGAAGCAATCCCACGGAAATACGGGGCCCCCGAACGAGAGAAGGGGAAAAACCGCACCTCGCTTCTACGACAGGTGGGCGGTGGCGCGTCACGAAACAAATTCCGGAAGCCAACCCGAAATTCTACGCCGAAATTACCACCGTTCACGCGTCGAACGACACGATGGGTGCGGGTGGGGTAATAGACATCGACGCCGGCGGCTTTTTTAGAAAGTAAACATAACCTCACAGAAAGACTACCCTTTCGAGATATAACCCCGGCGGCTTTTGGTCTCGGCGGTGCGAGGTTTCGGGGTCCGCCCAGTCGACAGACGACGCGAAACGCAAGTACATTGGCCCGGTCTACTTTATAAGTTCTTGCATCTCCGTACCTCCACCATGGTCGCAGAGGTCGTCGTCTTCTTGTTGTTCGCGGAGAACGCGTTGCTCGTCTTGGATTCGTTCTTGTCGTCCTGCACCCGGGTCGCGGGGGAGATGTGCAACAGCAGTTCCACAGCGGACACGTGAGAAAGGCCGGCAAGCCGAGTTTTGGCACAGAGGACGCATGCACGTCGCCGGAACTCGGTTTGTGTGGTGCGCGTGGCTTCACCGCGACGACACTCAAAAAAATCCGGAGTCGGCTCTATTAAAGAAATGGACCGTTTTCCGCTTTCCAGACGGATTGAAAGCCTGGGGAGCGTCTCTCTCTCCCTCTCTCTCTCTCTCTCTCTCTCTCTCTCTCTCTCTCTCTCTCTCTCTCTCTGAGGTGCGAGAAAAGCTCCTTCTCTTTGGCTACCACTTACCAACACAAGAAAACAAAGTCTGCGCTGCTTGCCTCCGTTTCGCCCGATTCTTCAGACACGCTCACGCCCACGGCGCCCCCGAAGGACGACACGCTGGTGCTAGCGCCCCAGGAGGTGGAGGAGGACTGTGCGATGCTGATGCCGCCGTTCTCCGTGGTCTTGGTGAAGTTGGAGGCCATCGACTGCTCCGTGGAGTGCAGCACGGAGGCCTCGAAGCTCGCCGACGCGCCGGCCCTGCCACAGAGGAAAGAGACGCAGTTTTTTCCGCGTGTCGGTTCGACGAGAGGGGGAGTCAGTCGAGGAGGGCACCACACACCGAACGGCGTGCTACTTCGAAGGCGAACCGCTCGAGAGAGGGCTGTCGTGGGGGTGGAAGGAGATCGTGGATGCATGATGATATGGCTTTCGTGACGTTTTCCGAAAGATTGTCGTGACGAAGGGAACAAGCGGACGGCGCGCGTGAGAACACCATTCCAAGGCCGCCATCGCCACCGACCGCAGACCATCCGCCCCACCATACCGGTTCTCACATCTCGACGAAGGTGGGCTTCTTAAGGATGGGCGCGTAGGGCTTGAGAGTGACGTCGTTCTCGTTGGGGAAGAAGTTCACGCCGTACAGTGCCATGCCGCCGCCCGCCGCAGCGACCAGCTCCTCGTTCGTGTCGTACGATCTGTTTTTTTGTCATTTGTTCGATGGATGCTTACCAGTAGCTGATTGCAGCAGTGCAACAAGAGTCTTCCGCATCGTGTGTGAAACGGTAAAAAAAATGCGTCAATCTGCGTTGGCAGCCCTTTTGAGTTCTCAACAAGCTCAATTTTACCGCGGTGTGTTTTGTTTTTGGAGCAAGCCGTAGGAACTCCACGAAGGGATGGCATCACGCTCAGGGATGTCTAGCAACACAGCTGCTTGTTTGCACCGTCAGTACCCTTTCGAAAGTCCCGGAACAATGGGGGGCCCATCGGGACAAGCACATACTTCGTGCGAGAGACCCCCACCGACCAAGGTTTCTATCAGCTGGGCTTTACGGTGCTGTGGATCCAATCGCCTGAACGAAACGAGCTTCTCCTGGTTCACTTCTCACCAACAGCGTTGGCATACATAGCCATTTTCGTTTGCAAAGCAACGTCTCTGTTCGTGTTTCGGGCGCATCACACCAACCAACATCGCAAACGACCGCCGTGTTGGTGCAACCCCATGAGGGACTAACAACGATTTTGGGGGACAAGAAAGGAAGGAAGCCCTCAAACTCACCCGAAAAACTGGTCCTCCTCCTCCTCCTTCTCTTCCTTCTGATCGCCAGGCGCTGACGATTTCGCTCTCTGGGACTTGTTTGACGCCATGGCCATCAGCGTTGACTTTACCCCGGCCTCGCTCTTTCCTGGCACCTGGACGTTCGGCGATCGTCATCGAGAACAGAGTTACGAACCGAAGACCAAGGGAAAAACTTGTTGTACGGCTAACGCATTCTGCGCCGTCCCGATAGAACGCATGTGGTGCCCATGATGCCGCCTGTGGGTGGAGAGAAACCCACCAAACTGCCTGAAAAAAAACTCCCTCCCACGCGAGCCCGGCCAATATGAGGAACTCGCCGTGCGACAACGAGAAGATGGGTTTGATTGCCGGAAGCCCACCCCCCGCCTCGCCCGTGCCCCCGGTGTTTGCCGTCGGGGTTGCCTTTTCGTCGCTTGGCAACGACGTTGTAAATCAAGTCCCCTCCTCGGTGTTTGCCATCGGGATTGAGTTTTCGTCGCTTGGCAACGACGTTGTAAAACAAGTCAATTCACTTCGTGAACTCGGCAACCAGGTTACCGCTTTTTTTTACCTTTGTTATTTTTTTTTTGCGGTAACCATAATGGTAGTCGAGTAGATCATGTTGTGCGGGGTCGAGACCCTCACTCCGCGCAACGGGGGATGATCGCACCACGTTGTGTTAAAAATGGTCAAGCATCCTCGGGAGTGTTTATAACTGTCTCTGGAAGTGAAAGCACCAGAAATTAAATTAAGTCATACGTAGCTGTCATCCGTACGCAAGGCAGTAAGCACAAGATGCCGAACACCCTTAGCAGGATGCAGCTCACCCTTCATGCGACTCGCCAAATACCTCACGGCGCTTCGCTCTTGGTGATGTGAGAGCCTGGTCCGGTGAGAACCCGGCGTGCTCCGTCCCGGCTTTGTAGGGATGCGAGGTCAATGGTCAAACGACTACGGCATGCACGACAATGAGTACACCCCCCCGCCCCCCCCGGTGTTTGCCATCGGGGTTGGGTTTTCGTCGCTTGGCAACGACGTTGTAAAACAAGCCGCCGCCCCCTCCCCCCCTCGGTGTTTGCCATGGGGGTTGGGTTTTCGTCGCTTGGCAACGACGTTGTAAAACAAGCCGCCCCCCCCGGTGTTTGCCATCGGGGTTTGGGTTTTCGTCGATTGGCAACGACGTTGTAAAACAAGCCCCCCACTCGGTGTTTGCCATCGGGATTGGGTTTTCGTCGATTGGCAACGACGTTGTAAAACAAGCCAATTCACTTCGTGAACTCGGCAACCAGGTTACCGTCTTTTTTTTTTTTACCTCTGGTTTTTTTTTTGGCGGTAACCATAATGGTGGTCGAGTAGATCATGTTGTGCGGGGTCGAGAAACCTCGCTCCGCGCAACGGGGGATGATCGCACCACGTTGTGTTAAAATGGTCAAGCTTCCTCGAGGCAGTTACACAGTGCTTACAACTGTCTCTGGAAGTGAAAGCACCAGAAAATAAATTAAGTCATACGTAGCTGTCATCCGTACGCAAGGAAGTAAGCACAAAATGCCGAACACCGTTAGCAGGATGCAGCTCACCCTTCATGCGACTCGCCAAATACCTCACGGCGCTTCGCGCTTGGTGATGTGAGAGCCTGGTCCGGTGAGAACCCGGCGTGCTCCGTCCCGGCTTTGTAGGGATGCGAGGTCAATGGTCTAACGACTACGGCATGCACGACTATGAGTACACCCCCCCCCCCCCCCCCCCCCC
>FN647857.1:252323-262369 GCA_000310025.1 Ectocarpus siliculosus | reverse complement strand
GAAGAGGATGCATAAACGAAATAATACATTTTCGAATAGATCTCGACGAGACGGTTCCAACGCCGCCGTTTTCGGCGATGTGACTCTTCCTGTTGTTGAGAAATCGAGCTTTGAAAATCGGTCAAGGGGGTGTGTTATCTTGTGTCATATACGGTAGTTTGTTTGGCAGGTACACACGAGAGAACGGATCTTTCTTCCTGCATCGAGTGCCCGCATGAAAATCTTTTAGGCGAATCTTTTTTCAGTTTTCAAAACATGATTACTGTACTGCTGTACTCTTGTGTGTAGCCAACGCGGCCTCGTGGGTCTGCTGTTCTGTCATGTGTGTAATTCTCTCACTATCTCCATCCATGATTTGGGCAGGAATAATACACCCAAGAATCCGTCGGGAAGCCACACCTACATTCCTCTCTCTGGTGGCACACAACCCATCTATTGCATACGCATGCATATGCATGCATTTTTCTTTGATCGCGGAGTGAGCGTGGAGTGTGCCCCCTACTGATGTTACTTGTCTGCAAAAAAACAAACCTACTTATCCCATGACTGCTACTGCTGTATCACGCTCATGCGCCACAACCGGTGGCCGCTCTGGGCGCGCGACACGGGGTGCCGTGTTGAGACGCACGATGACCACAACACCACTAGTCATCGCTGACTGGTGGTGTAGTGCGGTCATCGTGCTTCTCAACAAAAAGTGATTGCCCGTGGCCGGTCTGGCTTTGCAGTCACGAACACGTCCCCCCAGGGTTGCCATCCCTGTGATCAGCGCTGTCTTGCCCGGAAATCGCTATTGGTACAAGAGGTCCATCGGCTTGTTTTTGCGAAGCCTATTTCCCCAGGATTTTTCTTCCTCATAGATTCGGGCGCAAAGAAATTTATGCTCAAGGGGAGACTCGAACCCCGGACATGAGCTTTTGTTGATGCATGCATTTTTCTTTGTTCGCGGAGCGAGCGTGGAGGGTACCCCCTACTGCTATTACTTTTCTGCAAAAACAAACCTACCTATCCCTTGACTGCTACTGCTGTATCACGCTCATGCGCCACAACCGGTGGCCGCTCTGGGCGCGCGACACGGGGTGCCCCGCACCTTGCGCACCTCGGACTCCCTCCGCGCGGAACGAGAGAGAGAGAGCTGCATTGGTTGTTGTTAAAAAAACAGCAGCACTCCCCCCCAAAACCGATTTGACATTTGTTTTTGTGCGCCCCAGCCGGTTGCGCCGCCACCTCCGCACGCGCACCGCGCCATGACCGCGGCCGCGCTGGGCGCGAGACGCGGCGGGCAGCACCTTTAGTTTCGTCGGTCTCCCTCGACGCTAAAGGAAAGCACTGGATTAGTAGCCGTGAGGTTGTGCTAGAAGAGACCACACAGCAACACAAGCAGCAGCACCACACAGCAGCAAGCAGCACCCCAAAACCGAGTTGACCTATTTACTGTGTTCCGCGGATGTTGCGCCTCTACCTCCTCACGCTCACTGCTCGGTCGCGGCCGCGCTGGGCACGAGACACAGCGCGCAGCATCTTGTGTCCCTTGGCCTCCCTCCTCGTGAAAAAGCCGGAGGCTGCAACAACCAACAGCGCGTTCTTGAAAAGGGACCACAACAACTACTACTACTACGGCCAACAAAGTTTTTTTGTATGCAGACAAGGGTGCCGGGACTATTTTCTGACGTATGTACCCTAAATTCATATGCATGGCGTCAGCGGAAAAACTACCTGTATTTCTACGGTTTCCCGAGCAGCATGCAGCGATCGCTATCTCCCGTGTGGGCATTATTCTCCCGCACTACTGGCAGCTTAATTGCCCATGAGACATCCATGGGGCACCCATGGGGCCGCCCATGGGTACTTCATGGGCGGCCAATGGGCTGCACATCCATGAGCTGCCTTCCCGCGAAGTGCCTACCGTGAGCACATAAGAACTCGCCACCGGCATCAACCTAGAACTTAGCTATCGGCACATCAACCTAGAACCTGGCCAGCGCCAACCTGGCACGCGTCGTGTGGGCTTGGCGTTGGGGTTCGGATAGCGTTCGGGTTATTAGCCGTTAAAATGAGACCACCCCCCCAGATGGTGGTCGAGGAGATCATGTTGTGTGGGGTCGAGAACCCTCACTCCGCGCAAAGGGGGATGATCGCACCACGTTGTGTTAAGTTGGTCGAGCATCCTCGAGGCAGTTACACAGTGCTTATAACTGTCTCTGGAAAGTGACAGCACCAGAAAATAATTTAAGTCATACGCAGCTGTCACCCGTACGCAAGGAAGGAAGCACAAGATGCCGAACACCCTTAGCAGGATGCAGCGCACCCTTCCGACTCGCCGAATACCTCACGGCGCTTCGCGCTCGGTGATGTGAGAGCCTGGTCCGGTGAGAACCCGACGTGCTCCGTCCCGGCTTGTAGGGATCAATGGTCTAACGACTACGGCACGCACGACTGTGAGTACCCCCCCCCCCCTCCCCTGTGGGTACACAACAGAACAGGCTAAAAAAGACAGCAGTTTTTGGTAAGCCGTGTTCGTGGTACCTGGTCTCTTTATGTTATGCTGGGAAGGTGTAGAAGGAACGTATTGGGATGAGGTGTTGATCCGGTGTGCCATTTGTGGCACCGTAAAGAAACATGTGATAGGATATATAGGTGTTTGGGACGTGATATTACGAAGTACAATGCATATCTACACGGTGCAACAAAAATTTTTACTCCCCCGCCGCTTCCGGGTGTCGGTCCCTCTCTTTGTAGAAAATATTTTACTTGAAATAGTTTTTTGCCATGTGCACGACCCAAACAAACAGTAGTTTCCGCTGCTGCTGTGTTCGGCTGCTGTGTTGCACCTGCATTGAGATTGTTCCGGAACCTGAAGAAGCAGCATCACTACCAGGCGGGTAACAAGCGCGTCACGGGTTCAACCAAAGAAAAGTCGTGCTGTCCATGCGTGCAGCCAAGGGCAACTACGGATGTGGAAGGTCGTGTGGTACAACCTGGTGTTTTGTCAGAACGGTTAGAAAGATCAAAGGGGGCACCGTAGGTAAGAGATAATGGATAGGTAGGTATGTATAACGAAAGGAAAAGAAAAAATAAAGAGATGCACCTTGCTCACAGCAGAAGAAACATCTGAACGAAAGAGCAAGACAACAAGCAAACAAGAGGAGGAGTAGAAGAGAGATAGAGGAGGAAGAAGAAGGAAGCGAGTGTACGGAAGGGAGGAGACAGACAGAGAAGAGAGCAAGAGCATCGTCGGTTCGTTTTTTTTTTAATTTTTTGAAGCCGAGGTAAGCGTGTCTCGGGCGGACGCTAGACATGGGTAGCGTGTTCTAGGCTGAAGCAGGGCATGGGAAGGCAAATGATGGTGTACAAGTAGGGTCAAGGTAAGCGTGTCTCTGGCTGCTGAGCAGCAGGGCACGGAAGGACCGGTTAAGCCGAGGCAAACATGTTGTTGGCGAGAGCGAGACATGGACAGACCAGAAGGTTGAGGAAGCATGTTCTACTCTTGAGCAGGGCATGGGAAGGCTGAATAATGCGAGGAGTGTGGTCAAGTAGCGTGTCTCTGCCCAAAGGGCAGGACATGGAACGATCGTTAACCCGACGTATAAGCGTGCTCGGGCGAAAGCGAAGGCTTGAGCAAAGCATGGAAAGGCATGGAGGTTTGTGTCCAAGCTGGGTGACCAGCGGAATGTGGTCAGCCTGGTTCTTATTAGTTAAGGAAGCGTGTGGATTCCTTAGTAGGCTTGAGGGCCGGGAGGGAGGGGGAGAGTTCCACCTCCAAGACCCGGCCTTTGCGGGGCGACACAACAATAAAAAAATGGCATTTTTCGGAAGTGAGAGACAAAAGCAGTTTTTCGCCATGTGCACGATCCAAATAAACAGTAGTTTCCGCTGCTGCTGTGTTCGGCTGCTGTGTTGCACCTGCATTGAGATTGTTCCGGAACCTGAAGAAGCAGCACCACTACCGGGCGGGCAACAAGTACGTCACGGGTTCGACCAAAGCAAAGTCGTGCTGTCCATGCGTGCAGCCAAGGGCAACTACGAATGGATAGGT
Source organism: Ectocarpus siliculosus (assembly GCA_000310025.1). Classification (NCBI taxonomy): domain Eukaryota; class Phaeophyceae; order Ectocarpales; family Ectocarpaceae; genus Ectocarpus; species Ectocarpus siliculosus. The sequence continues at coordinate 258,333 of FN647857.1, read as the reverse complement.
TACACTTCACTTGTGCGTACCTACCTGTGGATGCGAATCCCACACGTGACCTACACTCTGCTTTGTCATAGCAAAAACTGCGCAAGAGACTAACGGAACATCAAGGGACACCCAGGCGAACAATTGCAGCGAATTCTGGTAAACAATCTGACTCCTGTTGCGGCGACAGCACGGGCATATGCAATAGTACGTCTCTCCCGTGCGTGATATACGACGAGCGTCCTCCCCTCTTTTGTCACACCTACAAGTTCTCCCGCAAGCAGCACCTTGTGGCTCCGCAACACGAGCAGATATAGCTGTCTCCCACCAGCTCAACCGCTTCCAAGTTCCGGTGATGCCGGAGCGGTTGAGAAAGAGGCCGCAACCTTGGTTGTTGCACCCTCTGCACGGTTTTCACTCTCTCTGCACGTATTATCACAGGGCTGCATGGATGGCGCGCATGGGGTGATTAGAGTATGAAGATTCAGAACCTCGTGAATCGAAATGTGAACCTACAAAGTCGAGCTATTTCCCCGCTTGCTTGGTCGCACGCCCGATGCTCCACCACTCACTCTTCGCTCAAGCTTTACTGGGCACTCTAGTGTCTGGTTTCTGCTGTTCTCGTGTGCTGCGAGTTTTGTGGCGCTGTGCAGTTCCCTAGGTGTGCTCTGTTTTCGTGTTGTGGCCTCGGCACGCTCATGTTCTCATCATAGCAGGTCGAGAAGCGGGGACACGGGGAGCGAGCGGGGTTACAGGGACAGCGGGAGAGCGGGGGAGAGGAACCTGCCGATTGAGCCCATCGGGTCCCCCCAAACACCGCCGTCATGGAAGGGAGTTCTATCTTGAGCATGATCTCAGGGTTCCTCCCGCCATCGTCCGATCCGCCACCCAGTGCTCCATCCTCGCCCCCGCGTCGCCCCTCTCCGACCATGAGCGGGAGGTCATCCACAGCAGCGGACGGCAGCGGCAGCAGTTGCCAGACACCGGCCGACGCTGCTGCCTCTCGCTCGGCGGTGCCGGGGCGGCGACTCGTGCACATGATCTGCTTTTCGAAGGACCGCGCTTTTCAGCTGGATCAGCTGCTGACGTCAGCCTCGCGTCACCTGTGTCTTGCGCAGGAAGGCGGGAGGCAGGGGGGAGGAGAGGGGGGAGACGACCTGGTGGTTCCACCCGTCCGACTTCGTGTCTCCGTGCTCTATCTCGCCACTGCTGGTGTTGCTGCTAGTGCTGCTGCAGCGGCGACGGTGGCGCCCGTGCCACGCGCAACGGCAGCGCCAGCAGCAGCGGCGGCGGCCGAATCTCCAGGAGAAGGAGGAGGAAGAACAAGAGGCTCATCCCCACCGCATGAAACGATGGAAGAGTCGTACGATCTGGTACGTCGGAGGCATCCAAACGTCCGGTTTCTCCGAGAACGACCAGGGGAGTTCTGCACCCAGCTTCGTTCGCTCGTCGGAGAGAAATGGGAGGAAAGAGCGAAAGAAGGAGAGGGTGGCCACGACGAGGAGGGTGGCGAGGCATTTGTGCTGTTTGCTGTGGATGACATGTTCTTCTACCGCGATTTCAGGTTGCCCGACGCTGTCCGACTGTTAGCAACAGGTGAGAGCTGGACTGCGTACATTTGTGTATGCATGCGTTGTTTCGCGTGGAGGACGATACCTCAGCGTCCATCGGAGCGGGAACCGCTATTCAGTGGGAAGGCATGCTTCTTCCGAGATGCGACTGTGCGACATGTGGACGACCGGACGAAGCCCTCCCGCAACGAACAAAACCGTGGCCTTATCGCCGTGATGCGAGAGACACTGCTGTTTACCTCTATACCAGTGAGAACTTAGCGCCGGATTGTAGAGCTACCGTACGCGATGAGGTTGCCGAGTTGCGACCACGTCTATCATCATCCGCAGCTATAATAACACGTTTCCCCGTCCTTTGCCCTTGGGGATGCATATACTTACTTGGCCGTCGCTCTTCGCGCCTTTTCTCTCTACCGTGCCGCCCGACTTGCCATCCCCCCCTCCCATGGCCTCTACGACGGCAGACCGGTCCGTGTTCTGTGTCCACCTCCGCCTTCACCCGGGCATCACTTGGTCGCACACCGCGGGATCACCGTGCAGCGTACCCCCTCTGTCGCCCACCCTCGGACACGTGGTCCAGTCGCAACAGGGCGTCGATCACGGTAGTGGCGGCGCCGAAGGCAGCGGCAGCGGCAGCGGCAGCAGCAGCAGCAGCAGCAGCAGCAGTCAAAGGGGTAAGGTTGGGGTTGGTGTCGGTGATCTGGGCGGAAGAGAAGAAGATCGCCCCGTGGGAGAGCCCATCGGGAAGGCGGGCGGCAGCGAGGCCTGGTCGCGTCGGCGGCGGCGGCGGCGGCACGCGCCTGTCGTCGCCGCGGCGGAGTTCGGGCTGCTAACCTTTACCCGGGCGCAAGGCACGGGCGAGTGGGACTACCCTTGGGATCTCACGGGGGGTCTTTATAGGTGAGAGCCATTTTTGTTTCAGCCCTCCCTCAGCGAGTGGAATCAATCGTCCCGGTGTAATTCCTGGTCTTGTTCTTCCGAGAGGCGAACGGGCTCGCGGTGTCATTGGTACCGGATGGTGTTTGCCGCGAGACGGACATACGTTAACGTTTACCTTGCTGGTGTACATGCATCCTTCTGTCCCCGCGGCTGCTCCTCGTCTTCTTCTCCTGCTCAGGCGCGACGACGCCGTTGCGGTGTTGGACGGGATAGTGAGCGCCTACGGCGCGGGGGCTGCGGCAAACCCAAACCTTTTGGAGCATCACGGGCACACGTTGCTGCTACAGCAGCAGCGGGGGCTTCCACAACGAAGTGAGGCCACCGAAGTCGCGACCGCAAGCGAAATTTCTACGAGCAGAAGCGATACCAACAACGCCGTCAGGGATCCAACAGCAACGCCTTCTTCTTCTTCTCGCCCTGTTCTGGCCCCGCTTGGCTGCGACAAATCAGAGGCAGTCGCTGGTGCACCCCCGTCCCGCGGGGACCCCGAGACTTCATCCCCTCCACCCGCTACGACAGAGTCTGGTTCTCGTCTCGCCGCCGTCGCTGCTGCTGCTTCCGCGGCCACTTCTGCCGCACCTGCCGCAGCAAGCACCGTGAGCGCCGCCCCGCGGTGCGGCTGCTCGGGGAGGGCGGTGGTCAGCTCGCTCGCCGTGAACCGAGTGCAATCCACGTACTCGACGCCCGTGTACGCTTCGCGGGAGGGCGGCGTGCTGGACCTCAACCGCAGGCTCTGGAGTAGTAGCGTCCGACGCCCGTTACCGTCGTCGTCAAGAATCACAAGATGTGACGCTGCTGACGTCGAGGCCGAGGACGGCCAAAGTACTGGCCCAGGAGCAGAAATGGCAGAAGTAGAACCGGCGAGAGGAGAGAGACAGGACCTTGAGAACGGCGACGGCAAGGCCGGGGATGCCGCTGCAGAAGCCGGAGGTCGATGTGAGAAGAGGGAACGAAGAAGCGGCCGGGGGGCAGGGTTTGACGGCCGAGCTTACCGCCGGCGCGTGTTCAACTCCGTCCACGTGGGCGAGCTTTGGTTCGAGGGCGGCGGCGACTCGGAGGAGGTCGAGGCCAACTGCGGTGGCGACGACGGGGGTGGGAGCGACGGCGACAAGAGCGGCGGCGGCGGCGGCGACGGCGGCGGCGGCTGCACCGGCCAACACCAGCGCAAGCGCGAAAACACGGTGACCGTCCTTCTTCCCGTCAAGAACGGCGGGGGCCGCCTCCTCGAAGCCGTCGAGAGCGTGGCCGCCTGCGCGCGCCGAATGCCTCGCGGCTGGTGCTCGGAGCTCCTGATCGTGGACGACGGGTCGGAGGACGGCGCGGTCGACCGGGTCGTGACGGCGGTGACAGCCGGGGCCGGTGCTCCTGCCGACGTTGCCGGATGCGGACGGCGGGAGCTGGACGGATCTCGACAGCACCCGGAGGGTGCAAGGAGGAGGGCTTGCGACAAAGAGAGGGGCGTGATAGATGGATGCGGGGGCGGGGAAGGCGAAAAAGAGTCGTCGGAAGCGGACGAGGGCGGGGTGGGGCACCCAGAAAGTGGTTCGAATGACTGTTGTGTTGACCGCGACGGTAGCAGCGGCGGTGGCGGCAGCGGTGTTTCGAACGATGCCAGAGCGGTGGTCCCTGGTGAAGGCGGGACCCCGGGCGTCACGGTGAAGGTTTTGCGGCACGATCGTACGGTTGGGCTGGCGGAGAGCCTGAACGAAGGGCTGAGGGAGGCGACGAGCGACCTGGTGGCCAGGATGGACGCGGACGACGTGTGCATGCCCGGTCGCTTGGAGCAGCAGGTACGTTCGCCTGCGCCACGTACGCCAGAGCTTCCTAGCCCTAGAACTCCAAGCCCCACAACCTCCATGCCGGCCCCATTGTGTTCATCGATGGCACGCCTACTCTCGAGTGCGTCCTTTGGCTGCATGAGCTTGTATTTTTCCTGCGGTGTGTTTTGCCTGTCTCCGTGCTTCGACTTCACATAGGTTGCCTTCATGGTCGAGAACCCGCACGTGTCGGTGTTGGGCTCCTCCGTCTCCATCTTCAGCGGCGATTCCGTCCGGGTAGGCGGCGAGCACAAGCGTCAACAGCAGCCGGGCACGGACGCCGCGTCGGTGCGGCGGCACCTCCCGGCAGCGGGCGTGCAGCGCATCGCGAGGCACCCCACCGACCGGGCCCTTCTAGCCTGGTCGTTGCTGTTCGGCTGCTGCGTGGCCCACCCCTCGGTGATGCTGCGGCGGGATCGCGTGATCGAGGCCGGGGGCTACGACCCAGCCACCGAGCCGGCGGAGGACTACGACCTGTGGTTGCGTATGGAGGCGTTGGCTCCTGGCTGCGTGGCGAACCTGGGCGAGGTGCGGGTGCTGTCTGCATGCATGAATTGAATTGCACCCGGATGTTTTTTTTTTTCCTCCTTGTGGTGACTTTTATTTCGCGTCCAGGGTGTTCTGTGATTCGATGCTGTTTGGTGAATTGCTCCTCTGGCAGCTGCAGGTGAAGGCCCAGGGCAAAATAGTGCTGTTTTTTTCGTCTGTTGTGCGTTTACGAGGGTCTCTCCATGTCCTCCTCAGTGTCTCGAAGTCGTGGAACTTGAAGCCCTTTTTTTTTTGTGGCCGCAGCGATAAAGACCGGTGCTGTCAACAAACGTCAAAGCAATCGATTTTTTTTGACTGCTGGTTTTTATCCAGCATCTCGCATCGAACTGGAGGACTCTGACGTATCCCTCTTGGTTATGCCTTGCGATTGGTCATTTTCGCTTTGAGGAGGAAGGGCGGCGTCGTTGTGTAGACTACCAAACTTGAGGCAACACACGTGTGACCATGGCTCCCATAGACCTGTTGCATCCAACGAAATGACAACTCTTCGGCCTACACGGCTCCCTCTGGCGGGGACAGCCTGGGAGCAGGGGGACCACTGAGGTTGTCGAAGTTACGTTACCGTGTGGAAAATTTCTGTCGACCGGCTGAAAAAAATGGCCCCATTGTCGTGCCCCGGGGTAGTTGCGAAAGGTGCACATTTTCACGGCAAGGCATGGGAGCCTAACACACCCTTGTAATTATGGTGGGGTTACAAGGCACATGGCTCATTTTGGGTCCAAGCTTCTTCGTGACGGTTGATCTCTCTTGTCCTCAAAGTTGTGACCAAAGCCCCTGGAGCGAGATCTGTGTGCCTTGAGGTCTTTCAGGGACATGGCGCTGGCGGAGACAGGGCAGAGAGTGTTCTGTGGATCCGCTTGACCCTTCCGAAATTGTCGCCAGTCCCGGTCTACAAAATGTCCCGAAATGAATTGTCCTTTCCTCAACAGACAACGATGTTGCGGGTCTACAGCAATTCCCTCTATGATTTCCTATTCCACCGGCTCTGCGTAATGCGCGACGAATCCAAGCTATCACCCCCCCCCGCCCCCCGCCCCTCCCGGAACCGGGTCCGTGTTTTGCGCCCTCTGCGCGCCTCCCGGCACGCTTCGCTCTGTTTTTATATCAAGTACTTCCTTGGGCTGCGGAAACACCAGGCGAACTTGTCGCGAAAAA
>FN647857.1:218864-252199 GCA_000310025.1 Ectocarpus siliculosus | reverse complement strand
CGACGGCGTTGGCGAGGGGTGCCGGACAGAGAGGGGCCCCCGGACACAGACGTGACAACGGCGCAGGCCGCGGCGATCAGGCGCCCCGAGTGCGCGGCTAGCCCCGGCGACCTGGCGGCGGCGGCGCGACTGCTGGGAGATCTCGGGGAGGCGGCCACGGCGGCGGTGACCGGGGCGGGGGGCGCCGCAGGCACGGATGGCGTGGTGGTACCTTCGCAGGTGACGTGCTTGCTGTCGGGGTACGAGTGCTTGCCGCGGTACATAGCACCGGCGACGGCAGCCGAAACCTGGTGGTGGGGGGGCGGGGCGGGACGTGGTCAGGTAGATGAGAAGGGGGGCAGAGATGGAGATTGTCTTGCTCAAGGCTATGGAGGCCCTATTGACTGCGCGGTTGAGGGCTTGGCCTGGTATTCGAGAACGAACGAAGCGAGAGAGCGCGCGCGCGCGCGGGGGGGGGGTGACAAGGGACGTGCTGTTTCGTAACCTTGTGTCGATACTGGTGGTGCTGATACCTGATGTGCCCTTCACTTGAAGTGTTGTGGATAACGTGCTTGGAGTCAGTGCCATACGAAAGTCCGGGAGCGGGTCGGAGAGCGGGGGCAAGGTCAAGGGCAAGGCAAATATCGTGAAAAGTTGATGTGGTGTCGTCCGGCAGGGAGGTATTTCCGAGTGCAATCCTGACACGTCATGTACACTGCCGTACTTTTCCCGCGGGGTGATTTTTCGTGTTGGTGTGGGACGTGTCTGGGAGAGTTACAATGCGGTATTCCAAGCACGCCGTTGCGCCCCCCGACCAACCGACCGCAACACCGCCGCTCGGCCGCCACAGGTGCGGGACCTCGGCCCCGACGAGGATGGCAGTCACAACGGTCGAGGCCGCGGACACGACCGCGACTATGGCCCGGATGGTGATGAACGGCGGTGGCAGCAGCGAGAAGAAGAGCTAATGATCGCGAGGGACGTGGAGGCTCGGCTAGGCGCGATGGCGGTGTACGCCATGAATCGCTTCGGCGAGGGCGCGGCGCCCGTGCTTGACGAGTGGAAGAGGCGCTTTCCTGACCGGCCTCTGCTCTTCGTGCTCGGAGGGGGTGGGCGTTAGGGGTTGTTGTTTTGGGTCTCTTCCTCTTTGGCTCCTCGCTTGGTTAGGGACGGCTGTGGTGGTGGTGTTGGTGGTGGTTGCGCTGTGCTTTTGTGCTGGTCCTGGCGGTACTGCTGGCGTTGGCGTTGTTGCCATCCGGACACTGGCAACAGAGAGAGAGAGACCGGTAGCGGGAGATACAAGATACATATATATATATATAGAGAGAGAGAGAGAGAGAGGGAGAGAGAGAGAGAGAGAGAGAGAGAGAGAGAGAGAGAGAGAGAGAGAGAGAGAGAGAGAGAGAGAGAGAGAGAGAGAGAGAGAGAGAGAGAGAGAGAGAGAGAGAGAGAGAGAGAGAGAGAGAGAGAGAGCCTTTGGTGACTTGTCAATGCTTCAAACTTCCGTACCTGACCTGTAGTGACATTTGTACGTAGACGCGCAAGATATGTCATTTGGAGTGATGAGGGCTTTTCGAGCGTCCTAACTTTGCGGGTGAGGTTTTCAGAATGTACTATACTGCTATACATGTACATGGTCTCACGTCTCACCGGAAGACTATAATACATACCCTTTCGAGATAGTCTACAATACACCGGTGGCCACTCGGCTAACCTTGGGGACCCCTTGGCAAGGTGGTCAACCCTGTAGGCACCCTGTGGAGGGGTTGCACAGGGTGCATAGCGACTACAAGGTACCGGAAAGGACCTTGGTAAGGTCTTCGAGGTTGTGGGGGGTCGAGGTCCATCATCCCATTCTACCTTGCACCTTACGACACCCTGGGGTAGGTTCTCGTCCATACCCTGTTAGGGTCGGGGTGTTAGCAAGGTGGGGGGCTCGGGTCTTGGCAAGGTGCTGCGCCGTGCTAGGGTTGCCAGTCATGAACCTGCTACACATCACCACCCCCTGTACGGGTTGGGTCATGGGGCCTTGTCAGGGTTGCGCCTCCTACAAGGTAGTATGGGTTACACAGGGTTGACAATGAAGACCTTGGGCTACCCCCCCCCCCCCTGTGCGGGGTGAAGGGGACATCGCCCTGCCATCATTTTATGCCTTGGCAAGGTTAAGGGTTGCGACAGGGTTGAGAAAGGAGTCCTTGGGCACCCTCTCCCCCCGGGGCTCCCCCCCCCCTGTCCCACCCCTGTACGGTGATTTTGAGGGTTAGGGGTTCGATAACGACCGATCGATGAAGTTGGGGCCCTCTCTACCTAGTATGCGTAGATGCGGGGAGAGGCGAGGAGGCAGCACGTCACACAGAGGCGAAATTGCTGCCCCACTCGTAGTAACTGGTGTATGATGTAAGTGTGCTCTCGAACGAGAGTATATATATATATATAGTATAGCGCGCGGCCACGGTGCTATCATCAGCATCATCGTTGCTTCATATATATATATAATACATCCATCCATAGGATAGATCTTTCCAACATTGTAGTTCCACGAACTGTGTTAAGTTCGACAAAGAAGGTAATGCAAACAATACAAATCCAGCTATATGCACTGAGCGTTCTCCAAGCCCTACAATAGGCTTTTTTTATGACCCCTTAGATTTTTGGGTCACTCAGACACCTACGATAACACGACAAGGAGCTTTCTCGCATAGGGACGAAAAATAACGAAATAGGTGTGCACGCAACGCCAACAACGATGATGATGGTGCTTAGCTACTCGTGCAAATCCGAACCAATGTGCCTCTCGTCGTGCGCACCTATCACCACCCCCCCCACCCCCATCTCGTCGTGATGTCATGATGTACTTGGCGTCCTTGATGGAGCTCCCTTCTTCTCACGCGTGACACCGAACCACATATGTCCAGGGCGACATCCATCCAGTACGCGCGAAGGGGGCTGGCTGTCGTTAACGAGAGGAGTACGCCCTTCGACACGACGGCTTCGCGGGGGAGAGAGACACACAGTGGCAGAGGGGGGCGGGGGGTTATACAGTACCGAAGTCGACAGAGGATGCTGTACATATTAGCCGCGATGGTCGTGTTGTTTGTTTGTTAGTCGGGACGAGCTTGTGATGGGGAAGGAGACGTCGATTTTAAAGGAGTAAGACGTATACATATACCCATACAGACGAAACAGATCGGAATAGAGTACAAGGTCTCGTCACCAGGCGCTAGTTTTGGGAGTGGTGCAAATGTACAGCAGAGAGAGGGCAGATGCGTCATGACAAAACTCCCACCTTACGTCGCTGCTGTCAGGTGAACGTATCTTGGAAGATGCTGTGATGGTGCTCGTTCAAAAGATACTTGTCGTACTCGGTCGACAACGGGTCAGACAACTTGTATGTGTGTCTCCAAACTTGGCCACCGCCTGTCGATGATGGGGTAATGGAGCATGTCCGCCTCGATGAGGCGCGTACCTCCTTGCCCTGCGCATCGACTTCCTTGCCGTCCGAGTTGACTGCTACGGGACACAGGTGGTAGAGGTGTACGTGTCGCCTGATAGCTGACACAGGCCAGACCGATGGACGCCCCCTCCCGCGTAGCAGCATGGTAGGATGCTGTGTCACCCCGTCCGGTCGGCGTTTATTTCCAGCGCCGGCCGAAACATACTCGAACCCTAAGACGAAGTCCGTCGACGGGCGGTGGAATCCTTTGATGTCTCTGTTTCCAACATGTCGGAAAAAGCAGACGATCTTCACCATAGTCAGAGTGGATACATCGGGGTGGTCGTCGTACGGGGGCTTCCCCTTGTGGACCTCCACATCCTCGCCAGACCCCGCCCCGAAAACCCACTCGTCCGGTGGGTTGGAGGAAGCTGCTGCTCGCGCGTCCCCCCCTTTCCAACGCCCGCTGCCGCTGCTGCTCCTCGCAGAGGCGGTGTGATTGAATCTAGAACACGAAGCTGTGTCGCTGTCCAGCGTTAGTGGGTTCGTCCAACAGAAGGGACAGCGACTGTCTACGCAACGCTCTGGTCGAGACCGCCGCCCGCATCCGTAGTAGGTTTTGTACGCCGTGACCACCTCTGCACGGCCTGGACGAAAGCGTCCCGTAGATACGACCTCCTGCCAAGACCCTGCGCAATTCGTTGGTTGTCCGGCCTCAGCAAGAAGAGTTGCCCCCCAAAGTGCCGAACCCTGATGGGAGCCTGCTAACATTGATGTAGTTGGCTCCGATGCAGCCGAAAGGTCGCTTGGGTCCCCTAGTCCTCCCGGCAGTCCTCCCGGAAGCTCTTTCATCAACTGTTGTACGACTCGGATACAGCCAACTCCGGGGCGAACGGTGACCTCCTCTCGATTTTTTGTCGAGCGGTTGTACTTCATCACAGAGTATGGTAGGCCGTTCGCCATGGCATGCCATGCGCACATGGTATTCATGTGACGCATATAGTGCGCTGGGACGTCTCTCCCGCTGCTAGATTTGTTTCCCCTCTTGTGTTTCTGGTGGGCGAATTCCCCGCTAGAGGCGTTGGGCATATGTCCTGACGCGTCGGCAGAAAAGAAGGAGGCAATTGGGTATGGAAAATATAATGAGACCTTTTTCATGGTGTTGGCACAAAAGATGTACAGTGCTACACGACGTACTTATTTGGAGGGACGTTCGCCCGTACATGCAGACGTTACGGTGACGCCTCCATGTAGAAGTAAAAATACCACAAACTCACCGTGGTTATTCACAGCATCCGAGTAGTGGAGGATGCTGTGCATTGAAGGCCTCACGCCGTCCCTCCCGATAACTTGCTTCGCCGTGTGTACCTATAGATGCGCAAGAAAATTAAATTACAAGACATCAAAAGAGAGGGGGCGTCGGGGGCAGTGTAAAGGTACCACACCTGAACGGCATCCCAAACGAGGGAGGCCACGATGAGGCTTCAAGGGTCTTGGCGTTGTGCAGACTACACCCGTCAAGAAAATTTATGTCCCACAAGCAATATTTGAGCATGTGAGGTTAGTTTACGAAAAAAATAACGGAGTAATCATACGTCGAAGAGGGGATATGTGGGTAATATGCCCACACTCACAGACCATTCGTTAATACATGAAGCCACGTCTCGTCTTATCTCACCATATCTAGCGCATGCGTGTGTAGCTGTTTTAGTTCCTCATCGTTGTGGGAAGGCGCTCGAACTGCAAACGACAACGCAGATGCGGATTGCACGAGCGTCAGCATTCCCTCCCACGCGGCGTTTTGCCCTCTCCACTCTGAGACCAGAGTCTTCATGAAGTCCTGTTTAAAGTGTTTCGCCTGTTGTGGGTGGGCAGAGAGATAGAAGGGGTAGTTAGAGAGAGAAAGAGAGCCGAGACAAAGAAGAATTTCAATTTGCACGCGGAACGTAAAAGAAGCGGATGAAGTGGTGGCGTAGCAGACTATTATATATATTCTATTTCTCATGGAAGGGCGACGACCTTAATAACCTAATCAGGTCTTCTGAGCACACACGCGGTCTCACCATGGACCACGAGCTTTGAAGAACCGGTCGAAAGACAAGCAGCATGATGGAGGACAACAGCCACTTATTGCTGCCCGTCAGGGAAGAGTAGTTGGTGACGATATCCTTTAGTGGTGCCTCGCGTGGTGGATACAAAGCGTGACCGTGCTCCCTGATGATGGCGGACACGAGTTTCCGGCCCGCCGGATTCAATCTCGTCAGGATGAAACTCTGAACGAGGGACTGGACGTTCTACGTCGCGCAAAACGATGACACACACGTTAAAGAAAACAGAGGAGGAATGTGCATGCCAAATATTATTACGACGGAGCACAAGTAGACATCAGACAAAAAAATACATAATAATCTCTCGCACGAACATAAACACGTAGGTACGTTAAGCCACGGCCCTCATCACCCTTTCCATGCACTCGCTTCCTCCACGGCGACATCGCGCGAACGCGACTCCCGAATGCCTTTTTTCTCCACGCGGCGACGTCATTTTGTTCTCATGAGGGTTTTTAGCCCAGGTGTGATGTCGCCCGATGATACAATAATATTTGTATATACACTCTCAATTACCCGAACTTACCAAGGCATCCGCATGCAGGCTTTCGACTGGGGTTGCCTTGAGCGCATCGATCTTGACGATGTCGTGCAATGGCCATATTGGTTGTTCCGGTACTGGAACCGCCACACCGAGTGGCGTGGGGGCCAACTCAGCAAGAGTACGTCTCCCCCTCAAAATCTGTCCTCTCGTTCTCCGATTCGATTCTATGTCATACTTTGGTGACCCCAACTCTCCACCGTCGTCTCCAAATTGCCCCACGAGGCAGTAAGGGCACGGATGCAAGGTGGAAGCGTTGGGATGCTTGCAGTATAGAATGAGCGCTCGTTGTGGCGAGCCTGCCACGATCAGCAACACCCCGCCTCGGACAAACACCTGCTGAAGCCGAACGCACGAAGAGGATGTTATTCGGTTGGCCAGAGCAAATGCAAACGCGCGTGATTTGGGCATGTGTAATGAAGTACCGACTGTTTTTTTAGGCAGCGCCCAACACAGCACGACGCTATTCTTAGTTGATACATTTGTTGTGCTTGTGGACATGAGAATACATACTGAGAGGAAAACGATATATATATAAGCACCACAAGCGACATGCCCCGAAGGTATGGGGTTGACGCACCTCGACTTCCTTCCACCTCCCATTCCGATCTTGCACAAAAGCTCTGGCGATGCACCCCTTTTCAAGTTCATGCAGAATCTTGCATTGCAGAAGCATTTCCCCCTCGCACGACGCCCCCGGAGAAGAGACTGTGGCAACGTGTATCTCTAATTTCCTTCTCTGCAGAGCTAAGCTATTCCACGCCCAGCTCAGGTACGTCCCTCCCACCGATTTCTTGTTTCCGAGACCGTGGGCATTAAATCCATCGATGTGGTAGTTGACTGGCACGCTCACAAACGGCCTGTTCGAGACGTTGTGAAAGTATCCATCCCCGCGGATGGTATAAAGCGGTTCATCCAGAGTGCCCTCCAGCGTCCACGGCTCGGACCGTTGGTATGGCGGCGATGTGGATGATGCTGCGCCACCGGGTGCGTTTCGCTTCCGGTTTCCGCCTCGTTTTTTGGCAGGAGTAACAAACGCCACACCGACACAAGCTAACGGTTGTATGTCGCACACACGTTCCCCTTCTTTCCAGTCCGGGATTCTGTCTTGGCGAGCTTTGACGTCGGCTTCCGGGTAGATTTCGCACAAGTCCTTGATGTCAGCGGTCCCCACCTCCTCCGTGATGGACTTGTCTGTGCCTTGTGGCTCCCATACGCTCATGAATTGCACACCGTAGGCTGTCAAAATCGCACCCCCACCATCAGTTTCATCCTGGGCGACATCGATCGCCGGTTTGAACGGGCGTACTGACGCTACCATTTTTTTCTTCTCAGCATCCCAAAAAACCTCCAAGACTCGGCAAACGCTATTATTGTTGGTCGCACCAGTACCACCCTCTTGTAGTGCGACTATTGCGACGTCGTTTACGTGAACTGTCCTCCCCTTCGATCCAGGCGGCCTAATACCGTCGTAGCCGTAGTGAGGGTTTGATCTAGCTAGGACACCGTGCATGTTTGCACGTCTCCGGTTGCCCACAGGTCTCTCGGGGCCACAAAAAATGTGCTCAGAGGCCAGATTGGACCCAACTGCCTCGTTTCTAGAAAGTTGCTTTCCTCCCGGGTTGCGTAAGAACGTCTTCATCGACGACGAAGCTTCCAGCTGGCGTTTGAGTATCAAGTTCGCCGGGACATCGTACACAATCGAAGTGCTATCTTTGCCCCCGGCAGCGATGGCGGGGGGCGAGCACCGCACGTCTCGCTTGTACACTTCGTACAAGTTCATACAGTCGCGCGTCCTTGCAAAGAAGTGCTCGGCTTGTACGCCGTCTAGGTCTTTGATGTCAAATCCACCCCCTGTTTCAGAATCTTTGAACCGAAGCATAAACAATAACCCGGCCAACGTCGCCCGTGACATCTGCTCCTTTGTGACTAACTGCATCAACAACAAATGGGATTGGGTCTTGAAGGGATACCACGGTGACTTTTCCGCCTTTGTGTTGTACCTAAGGTTTTGGGCCCCTCCTTCCATGAGGACTGCACCGAGCGCTGCGCAAATAGGCTTGTGGTAAGTTCCTAGGCGCGGCATGTGGCTGTCACTTGGTTCTGAGATCGGTGCACCCGCCGCACCGCCTATACCAGCGTCATCAGTCGGTTTCGCTTCTCCTATCTCAGCACCAGGCGAATCCAACTTAGCGTCAGAATCGTCGTCGACATGGCCATGGTCTACGTTGTCGGCATTTGCCCAGCCTATGTCACCACTCCCAGTAGACCCTTCGCTGCTGCTGGGGTAGTTTCTATCGTCTACAACAAATTCGCAGTTCATCATAAACCGATCCCGCAAAGTGTCTTCGTCCTCGTCGTTCGGACCTCGCCTTGCAAGCTCTGCGTTTCGGACAACTTCGTCCAAGTTGGTGCCGGACGATACCACGCTACGACGTACATCGGATGAACCACCCGCCAAACCTGTGCGTCGCGAGTTAGTTGTAGATTGTTCCTTCTGTTGGACTTGGTTTCGGCAATACTTGGTACAAAGAGTTTTTAGAGGTGGGAGAGCGTTTTTACGTTTGCGCGAAATGCATCAACCTACTATTGTACTCTATCAAATGCTCAATCCGTTCTCTGCTGCAGGTGAATCGAGCTTTAATCGTCGGGACAGCGTCAGCTAGAGGGAAGTGTGTGTGTGTCTCTCGTGCGGCATAATTATGGCTCTTATAATTTTAATTTTGTCAATGTAAAACTCTCAATACATATAACACACCTTCACTAGGAATAGACCACATCTACTCGTGCCCCGACCAGTCGATGCGTGGTCGTGCCGCACATGCTGCGGTCCTGCTGTGCCCCCCGCCGCCCCCGTAGCGCTACGCCTGCCGTCGTGTCTCGCATTCTGATGTTGCCTTAACGACCTCGCGTCGCGCGCCTCGTGTCCGCAGAAACAAGTCCACCGTCCCTCTGAAGGGTGGGGACGTGCACGCCTTGGGTCGCGATTGTACATCGTTTATGTGACACAATAGACCCCCTCTCCTCCATGCTTTGGGGGTCATACACCGGGTATGCGACACAGAACATACCATACACGTGCGCACAGCGCGTCGAATTTGATATATAACTGCGGCGCAATAGGCTCCGAAACCGCAACATAACGCCTTTTGTCATTGAAACCCTCCGATGGTTAAAGCTCTGATCTTGAACATAGATTTGCTGTTAGCCTGCCGTCACACACTCCCTACGCACGAGAGATCATGGCACGGCGTGCGAGCAGCGCCGGGGCGCCTCCCTTGAGGGACTACAGCATCCAGGAGGATTGGATCGCGCGTACGGGTGGAGGCGTCCTGTCTGCATCGGCCTTCTCCAGGTCGAAGCAGAAGGGAAAAAAGGGCAAAGGAAAGAAGAAAGCGTCGACGCCTCAACGCCATGATCAGCAGCAGCGTGATGAGATGAATGTGAGTTCGACTGACAACGGCCAAACATACTCTGCAGCGGCTCTCAGGGAGGCTGAGCGTTACCTTGGTCCTTTGGACGAGTTCGACGATGACATCCTGGGTCATCGCAGTGAACGCCGCCGTCGTCGCCTGCGCCGAAAGCCCGCTGTCGGGAAGGCGGCTGCCGACAGCAAAATATTCCACGTGCGTTTTTCATGTAAATTTGATCAAATCGAGGGTTGTTTTAAAGGGGGTTGTTTTGGAGGGCTATCTCCTTGGCCCGCACGCCCACCTCTTCGTGTTTTGTACGGTTCTTGCCTCGATGGATGCTTCATGCGTAGATCTCGGGACGAATTTATTGTCTATAGGGGTACATGTGCCGGACACGTCTACTGGATGATTGGGAAACTTGTTTAGGTACTTACAAAAAACCAACGGCAAGTTTTGTTTTTTTCGGTTTTTAAATGCGCACATAACCGTCTTGACCGTTGGCCCCTCGACCGTACGCAACCTAGCCCTGACCAACTTGGCCCAATTACCACATAGGGCGAGGTAGCGTGCCGCGCGGTGTAGCCGACTAAATTCCCTGCGGTACGTTGGTGGAGGTCGACCCCCTTCCCCCCATATATGTAGACAATATCCGCGCCTCCTTGTGAAGACTTTTGTCGAGGTCGGACACTTGAACCCAACCCGAACCTCAAAAAGGGCAGAAATTCAGTTGACAAAGGTCTCCACAAGGGGGCGCGGGCATCCGACATTTTGGGGAAGGGGAGTCGAACTCCACCTGTGTAGCGTCATGTATCTGCGCTGTGTTTCGATCGTGTACACGGAGGGTCGTCGGTGTGTGTGCGCTACATACTTTACTCGTATGCATTACACTACCAATACCGTGACCAGTACCGTAGTGGGTGGCACGAGATACCGTGACCCCTACATCGCGGGGGGCTCAACAACAAATATTTTAGGGAAAACGACACAACAGGGTATACCCTGGTCGAAAAGCGACACACCTGGGTACACAGTCATTAACAGCAGTAAATGCATTCATATGATTGGTCAGCGCCCAATTTCACCCCGGTACGTCCGAAAAGGCGCAGGGTATACGCTGCTGTGTCTACTTTTCTCACCAACTGTACCCTGTTTTCGGAAGTATACCCTGACCTAACGGGAAATGAGACCCATTCATCAATCATTTCCCCCGCAGGAATTTTCCCAACTCCTTTTCCCCTCCAACCATGGGGTACCAAACGGCGAATCTTCCCACCCAATAACAACCATGGCAACGCGGCAGGAATCCGTTTCCGCCCCTGCCAAACAACACCAACCATCAACTCTTCCGCTCTAAATCAACAATGGCCGGGCACTACCCCAGCACAGCAGTTGTTCCGTTTGGAAACATGCACCCGCGTACAATACCCCGTGCACCACTGCTTGCTGCAGTCTATATGCGACATGCACGGGTCACGCTACGAAAGCGAGACCGATCCAGCATGGTTGACATGCATATATATATATGCATGTATGGACACAGCACTACACGGGTAACGTTGGGCGCTGCCACTCCCTCCTGCCTGTGCCGTGTGTGCGTGGGTGTGTTGTCTGTTGTGTCTCAATTGCGATGTGTTTGTTGCTTGAACTACTACTACTACTGCTGTAACAGCAGCGGTCGCGCTTACCAGCCGACCAAGCCGACCAACCAATCAATGTATGTAGTAAGAAGACGTCAGGCTTCAGCGGGATGAGCCGATGAAATACACCGCGAGCACAGGGAGGGTGATTGAGTTGGACGACACAGTCCTGCTGCTAGAGTTGTTAGCGCTCGCTCCTTCTTCCATGATTGATGTCAAGGGCGTGTCTGTGTGTGGTGTTGCTGCCTCTCTCCTCCGCCCACTCAGCGCAGCGCCACACATCATGGGCACATACATGCATATATATATATGCATGTCAACCATGCTGGATCGGTCTCGCTTTCGTAGCGTGACCCGTGCATGTCGCATATAGACTGCAGCAAGCAGTGGTGCACGGGGTATTGTACGCGGGTGCATGTTTCCAAACGGAACAACTGCTGTGCTGGGGTAGTGCCCGGCCATTGTTGATTTAGAGCGGAAGAGTTGATGGTTGGTGTTGTTTGGCAGGGGCGGAAACGGATTCCTGCCGCGTTGCCATGGTTGTTATTGGGTGGGAAGATTCGCCGTTTGGTACCCCATGGTTGGAGGGGAAAAGGAGTTGGGAAAATTCCCTGCGGGGGAAATGGATTGATGAATGGGTCTCATTTCCCGTCAGGTCAGGGTATACTTCCGAAAACAGGGTACAGTTGGTGAGAAAAGTAGACACGGCAGGGTATACCCTGCGCCTTTTCGGACGTACCGGGGTGAAATTGGGCGCTGACCAATCATATGAATGCATTTACTGCTGTTAATGACTGTGTACCCAGGTGTGTCGCTTTTCGACCAGGGTATACCCTGTTGTGTCGTTTTCCCAATATTTTATTCATCTTGCTCTCTTTGCGTCGTGGTCCCTTGTCCGTCGTCCTTTGCAGGAGGAGGAGCCCGAGGAGGAAGAGCAAGAGGCGGATCTCTCGTCCGTCAGGAGCGCTAAGGCTGCCGAAACGGCTCCTGGGTCGGCATCTTCGCAGCCGTCGAGCCGCCGGCCATCACTGCCAGGATTTTCCAGTATGGACGACGGTGGCGGCGCCGCCAGCGGTGCCGCGGCCACGGCGTCGCCTGGCGTGACGGCGCCGCGTGCCTCCTCCACTCGAAGGGTGTCGGCGGAGTTCGGCGACATTTCTTCGTCCGCGCGCCCTGCCGCTGCCTCCAGCTTTGGAGGTGTCAGCCACGGCGACGGCACAGCTTTCACGGTGTCGTCATCCATGAAGCCTGAAAACGCCATGGCTAGCGTCATGGGTGTTTTGGGCCCAGACGCGGCCCCACGCGTCTTCATATACCTCCTGCAAGAGCACATGGCGGAACATGTGAGTTGAATCTTTGTGTCCCTGTCAGAGAGAGTGTTGCAAAACACATACATACGCACGTCTCGTTATAATTTAAGCTTGTGCTTTTGTGTTTCTTGCGTAGATGCGGGTGCATTTTTTTGTGGTGTTGACTGAAATTTTGCCGCCGAAGTCCTCGAATCGTGAGTTTCCCACCATCCGGTCGGTCAATAATATAGACGCACCACCTTCCGTAGGTGGCACAATATGCCACAACCCCTGGGCCGATTATAAAAAGCTAACCTCAGTCCAGGACCATGAACATGCAGAAATGAAACGCCACGTTTTCGGAGAGCTCTCGACGAGATGGTTCATGCCGCCGTTTTGGTTGGGCCAGTTACTGTGTGGCAAATATCGATATTGTTCACAGCAGCAGGGGGTGCGGTATCTTGTGTCACCTACGGCGGTACATAAGGGGCTTGGCGTCGTGTGGAGGTGGAACCACAACTACTAACTTATATGTATCCTTGGTAACCCAGGATCGTCGTACATGCCGACTGGTGACACGAGTAGGAGTATTGTGTACATTGATGTCTTGTGCTCGCCGTTCAGCCCGAGGATGATTGATGGTTGTGTTTGCACCGACAAGCGTGGTTTCAGCATTCCCATCGTCGCAGACTAAATAGCATAGAACCCACGACTTCTCTCTCACGCGTCGCTGGATTTTCCGCCCCCGATCTTGTGCTATACGGACGATATGCATCTCGCAGGTGCAGCTGGTTTTCTCTCCCATGTTCGGCGGCAGCGCGGAGACCGCGGCGACTCCTGCAGTTCACAGCGGCAGGCAGTCCGGAGGCGCAAACCGAGGTTTTACCGCCGGCATCTCCGTTGTCTGGAGTCACGCCATCATCGGCGACCAACAGCTGAACTTCTCGTTTGGGATGGGGAGGGCGGACCCTGCCACGAATCCGTGGTGCCGGATGTCCTACGGGTTCTGGGAGCCCGGTGGGATGAAGTGCGCGGCGTTCATGAGTGAGTGCTGTGTCTCTGTTTAGATATTTTGGTGGTCTTGTTGACGACTTGCAATGGCACAAGGATTATGGCTAGGCCATGACGTATATCGGCTGTGCTGTGATCGTAATATATACTATTTCTCCCGTACTAAGACTGACGTGAAACACACTACATTTCGCCTCGATGTCGAACATGGACGTTCACGCCACGCAACAAGCCTACCACTTTCGTAGGAGTCGGACAAACGACCTGCTCTAATCGCACATGCGTCCGGAAATAGACTTACCTTGCTTGTGGCGGGCTGTTTATTGTGGCGACTAGTACACGAGCGAGTATCAATACTGTCGGGTGACTCATTACAGATGTCTCGCTGCAGCGCTACACCCGCGATTCACCGCCGTGGAACGTAACGTGATGCGTTGCGCCGTCTGCATTTTCGGGGGGGGGGGGGGTACTAGGTATCATGCATGCCGTAGTCGTTAAGACCATAAACCTCCCATGGGAGGGGGAGGGGGGGTGTTCCCAGGTGGCAGCTACATTCTGTTTGTTGTCCCCCGGGTCGGCAAAAGGTTCTTAACAGTTTTGCCCTCTTTGTCCCTGCGTGCCTGACGAAGTCCGTTCAAAACCGTCTGTCATTTATGTCTTAACGCCCTCCAAACACAGAGACCTTTCGGCCCGCGCTCCAGTCCGCACGTGGCACAAGGCCGTGAGGCTGGCCGTCATGATCTACATCCTCTCAGTGCTGGAGAGTTAGTCGGACGAAGACAGCGACCAGAGCACGGACGAGATCCTGAGGGCAGCGTCCCGGGCCGTCATTGCATTTGACCCTGCGGTCGTGGCAAAGACCGACGTGAGTACGTACAGATGTGTCATGTCGCGCGTGGTGGGTCGTAGAAACACATTATCTCTTGCGCCACCAGCAGAAAACGGCAACCTGCCGACCCCCGCTTCGCGTCTAAACGTACCAACCCAATCGGTCGGTCATGTTATTGTTGTTGCGTGGCATATGTGTGCAGTAGTTTCGCGGCAAGTTTCAAAGCGTGCCCGGAATCGACGATCCTCGATTATATACAAACGATGGCTAATACCCTCTTTACTTCCTTCGACCCCTCTTCGTGTCTATTTCTCCCTAACCCACGCAGGACATGCGCATCTTAGTCGGAGCCATCCTCGACTTGCCCCTACAGGCCCACAGGACGGGAGGGTGGGATTCCTTGGAGCCTGACGACGTATGGGGGGGGGGGACTGTCCTGTTCGTTGACAAGGTGAGCACAAATTTGGACAGCCTAGCGTGTAGCCCTTCCAGCCATGTATGAAAATTAGTTTGGTCATGACTTGAAGACCGTGCAAGTTTGGACAGCCTAGCGTGTAGCCGGTGCAGCCACGTCTTGATTTTTCTTTGTCTCATGACTTGAAGACCGGTGTTTATTATGTCCTCGATGCCGCGTACTCCGTTCGGTCGCCGCGTGTGATGCATTCTATTATTCTACTCACTCACTCCCTACACCTCTCGTACCTGTTGTGGGGTCGTTTGGCTTCCTTGTTGTCATGGCAACACACGCACAGGTAGCCCTGCCAATGGTGGAGGTGGCCATTGGGCTGATGAAGGTGATCATCGACGACGAGGAGTTGGACAACATGGCCATGGCCATCAAGCGGGTCAGACGCTGGGCCGTGCTCGAGAAGGGCGGGTCGTCCAATACCGTGTTCCAGAAAGAGTGAGTGCAACGTAGGTCCGGCGTGTAGGCAACGTTGAGACCACCCAGATACAACATGGTATTTTGTTTAGTGTGTGTGTGTGCGTGCGTCCGTTGGACCAAGCTTGTGTTCCATCACGCCCTTGACATGTGGGAGCCAATTTGGTCCACACCGGTCCTTCCCAGCAGCAAAATGTGTTTGTGTGATCAACATTACTCTGTCGTCCTACAAACCCGTGCATTCCACCGGTGTTGCATGTCGTGACACCTCCCTCTTCTTGTCTACTTTGCCCTCCGTCTTGCCAACTATCCTGCAGGTTCTTTCGGCGCGTGTTCCTTTGGGCGCATGGAGGTGGCCAGAACCTGGAGGGCTGCCTCGACATCACGATGGAGACGATCGGCTGCACCGATTACGAGGCACTAGCTTGCCCGTACTTGAAGCCGGGTACGCTTTTCAAGTTTTGCTGTAGCACAGTGTTATTTCATTCAGACTCTTTTTAATGCTGGGCGAAATATGGATCTTGGGAGGGGTGGTGGGGTGGGTTGGTTCGTCTGCGTGGGATTGCTGTGCATACCTGATCTATTGTTTTAGTAACCCATTCACAACAAAAGGACGCATCTGCTACTTTGGTCGCGTTCGCTTTTGTACCCCTGCGTGCATGTGACGAAGAATTTCACCTCTTGTGTATAGGGCTTTTGTGGTGCCTTGATGCTTGTTCACATGGTAACGGACGCAAACAGCGACAGGCACATTGGTCAGCTCCCCTAACCCTTTCCAATCGTGAATACAATTTTGTACACGCGATTATACTCCGTCCTTCACCTTCCGATTTTTCTCCTTGCGGTGTCCTCAAACTTAAACATGTGGCAGGTGCACGCAAGGGCCCCGATGTTGACTCCTGTGACGAGGTGCCCGAGACCCTCGCCCCCGCCAACTCCATGCTCTCTGGTGGTGACGACGGCTCGGACGGCGACGCCGAGGGTGTGGCCATGGAGGAGGTTTCGACCTGATCTTCTCTTTTTTGCCGGCGTTCTGTCAGGCGCGGGTGTCGATTTCATGTAGCTCCTTCATGATGCCTGACATGTGTGTTTAAATTCAGGCGTGCGTCGCCGCGGTTGTATTGTATGTAGGTATTCTGACCGCCCTGGCGAGTTAAATCAGGCACAAGGTTGTAGTGTTCTCTCTGGTGTGTATTTTCCGAGGTGTGTCTTGAACGACACAACACACGCCAGATTTGCAGCAATGTGGTCTAGAGACCCGGTGCGTCCTGATGGTACTAGTAGTTGATCTCTGTAGCGCCACCATTTAATCTTAGTCTTGGGTGATTTATATAATAGTGCATACGTCACCTCCATAGCCCACGGAGGTGTCCTGTAGAAAACACCTTTGCAGAATACGTCCACGCTTACTAGTTGGATCATGGCTATATGTTTGTTTACGTGCACCCTGTTTAAATTCAGGCGTGCGTCGTCGCGGTTGTATTGTATGTAGGTATTCCGATCGTGATGATGAGTTAAATCAGGCACACAGCGTAGTACATGTAGTGTTATCTCTGGTGTGTAATTTTCGAGGGGTGTCTTGAACGACACAACACACGCCAGATTAGCAGCCTTGAGACCCGGTGCGTCCTGATGGTACTAGGACCTTATCTCCCTAGCGCCACCATTTAATCTTAATCTTGGGTGAATTATATGTGGTGCATACGTCACCTCCATAGCCCACGGAGGTGTCCTGTAGATGAACACCTTTGCACAATACGTCCACGCTTTTGTTAGTTGGATCATGGTCGGATGTTTGTTTATGTGCACCCTGTTAAGCAACGTGCGTCGTCGCGGTTCTGATGTGCCACAACAGTTTGATGGTGCCCATAATGGACTGGATGTGGAACCTATGACTTTTGTGGAGGTAATTTGGAGCCCACTCTTGTCCGAGATCTATTAGTAGGTAGAAGGTCATGTAGGCCTTTAGTTGGGTGTTTTGCTATGCTCGAAGACTAGCATTATAGCTCTATGTAGACGCGAGGGCGTGAGACAATTTTTTGCGCTTGGCACTTGATGGCGTGCTTGTTGTAGGATGGACGCTCGGAGAATAAAAGGGCTGACGCGTGTATGTGTGCAAGTCTCTGCACAAGGTTAGCGGACGGCTGCAACGAACATGTAGTCTTAGGGCGTAAAGATTGGAATATATATGTGAAACACAAGCAAGCAACACTTCTCAAAACTGTCGTCGGCCTATCAACGGCCCGTACCCAAACCTAGCCCAAGGTCGCAACCTTCCCAAATAAATGGCTACGACCTTGCCAGGCCTATTAACCCTGCCGCTGGCGTTCAAACATCCTTCCTTGCACAACGTCGACATGCGTGGCCAAGGTCGATGTGGGTACCTTGGCAGGGTCTTGACCTTAAACAAGGTGGCTTTCAAGCCGAACCTTGCCCCGGTACCGACCTTGTGCAGGCTACCAATGATGCACGTTGGCAGGGTCTTGTGCAAGGGCAAGGTGGCTTTCATGCGCACCCTGTCCATGTCCCGACCTTGTGCAAGGTTGGGTGGGGGGGGGACCTTTCATCTTTGGGGGCGTAGCTACAGGGTCGACCCCCCCCCCAACCTTGTGGCTGAGCCGAATGGCCACGGGTGTATGACCCCAGTCGAAAGGGGTGTGCTGAAGTATTTTCCGTGCTCCACCGTCCGCCCTGAGCCGACCCGTCCCGTCATATATTCCATGCAACACCAGGTCATCATGATGACCTTTGGTGACTTGTCAATGCTTCAAACTTCCGTACCTGACCTGGCCTGACATGATTTCGAGCGTGTGCGTCGTGTGTCGGAAGTCACGGGGCCTGTCTGTCAAGACGTTTATTTGATCAAAACACCTGGCCAAACGTAAGTATTTCGTGGTGCGTAAGCATATGAACCTATGTATCACCCAACGCACAAGCAGAAGTGTACGTACGTGGTCTAGATCTTTGTTGGATCTGCTGATTGCTGCAGATACATCTGAACCGTTGTGCACCGATCGAGAGTTCTTTCCATTGGAGCTGAACATTACATGTACATAAGAGGAGACTGAGAGGTACCACTGCTGTAGGGGGACACACACAGCGCCATCTGTTGCGGTTAGATCAAAATCGGATGCCATGAATGCAATATTGTGTGGACCGTTTGCGAACAACCGTTCGAAAACTATTACTGGTAAACAATACAGACACCTGGAGCTACACACAGCTTGCTGCGTTGTTCGTTGGACCCCAGCGGTCGGACTGCGGACACAAACAACAATGTGAGAACGGGAACCAAAAAAAGGATACCACCGTTTACGCACCTCTGGAGTGTGCGAGACTTACGTATCCATGCTTACCATTATATTGTTCTTTACGTAACGCGCAGCTTCTGCTGCTGTGGTCTCTCAATAAATATATCTACCAATCAACGCCATGTGTACAGGTATTCGTGTTCTAACCAGCACCCTCCGTGTATACACGGATCCATCCACCGGACAGATCGGGAATTTCCAGGTTGGATCTTTCCCAGAAAAATCTCTAAAATATACCGGTAGAATCTTCTCTTCTCGCCTCTCACAACCCCCAATCTCACAACTAACTCATCATCCCAACCAAAGAAAGCTTCCCACACCATCACACAACACGGCAGCCCCCCCCACACCAAGCCTTCGAGTGTTTTCCCACACGACCCTCGCTCAGTGTGTGGTCCGGCGTTGAGCAATGCTTCGCCGGGTGCTGCGCTCTGCCGCGGCGGTCCTGCCCGCCGCCCTAGCGCTCGCGCAGCAAGATCATCACGAAGTTGCCCCACGGCAACAACGGCTAGGTGTTGTCGTTCCGGCCTACAAGGGCGACCTCGCCAGGGCCGTATCGTCGCTCGAGCGATGGCCCGCCAAGTGCTCGCCCCTGACCCTCGAGAATGCCGACCTCGTGCTGTACTACGCGGAGGAAGAGAGCAGCGCCACGGCCTCCGCCCTTGAGAGCATCTCCACCACGGCCGGCCGCTGCTTCTCGAGAACGCGGATCGTGTACGCCAACCTTGCGCAAGAGGTGAGAATGATCGATTGTTGTTTTTTAAGCTTTTCTTGGAAAGAGAGGTGTGTCGCGATTGCGATCTGCCCTCTTGCGCGCGTGTCGAGTTGGTAGAGGCGGCGACTCGTACAGCAGCGTCCTCTCTCTCGTGTTACCGCTTCCGCATACTGCTGTTGAATTTGATCACTCGTGTGTCTTGCCGACAGCAGTAATGACAGAAAGCCGATACAACGTGTCGACCAAACCCCACCAAACCTTGGGTTCGCACATATTTGGGACACACACGCGGGAAGCTCCGTCGGGGGACCACCGAAAATCTCTCAAAAACGTCTCACCCCAACGACATCTGTTCAAGTCAAGAGTTCGAAAGGACCATATGCCCGTCACCGCAACCGCCCCGCAGCTACCTCCCTCTCAAGCGCCCGCACCTGCCAACAGCAAGAGCGTGAGACCAACGTATACCTGAGGCGTCAGAATCTGTCTGTTGTGGTGCGTGATGTGACAAAATTCACTTGGGGCATGCAATACGTATTTCGATCTCTTCCTTGTTGGAACTGTGTGTCGCTGACGTCAAAGTGTTCCCGCACACCAGGACCGGCTAATTTACCGTTTTGCATACTTGTGGTAGTCTCAAGCAGTCTGAGGGTTGGTGCCCGTCACTCGGCGGCGAGCGTTGCATCCCACCTCTTCGGCCTCGTGTTTTCTTCGATGTCTCGCTGAGACGTTGAACGTTCGGTGCGGCAATTCACGCAAAAGTTAGGGGATATTTGTGAGAGGAGAGCGGCGGTTAAAGAGCTCCGAAACAAGAAACAAGAATTTTTTGTCTTGCTACATATACAAGAGTCAATCCACATGGTCGATCGTTGTTGAGGAGTCGACAAGGGGACCATGCTTACTTGCTTGTGGGTTACCCAAGGAGTGGCTCTGATGTGCAGACCCTGCGCTGATCGGTGCACGGCGGGGCAACAAGATTGCCCGGAGAGTTTGGTGGACGCAGGTGCTCCGACACGTTGTTTTTAAAGCATCGGCAAGGGGCCCAGCGGCCCAACAATGCGGAAGCGGAGAGCTCTCTCGATATGTGTGATCATTTGTGATGTCGAGAGGCACGAGCGGCAACTTATAGCCGTTGCCGAATCCGGAGTCGGAAAGAGCAGGCAGAGATCAACGGGAATACAACTCCCTGACGTTCGTTGTTGGCACTACATTAGTAGGGATTGCTGCCTTTCGACCATCCCCTGTGTCGCAGCGCTCATCCACACATTCTCTTCTCAAAAATCATTTTCTCACTACGCTGTGCACGAACAAAACCGACGGGGAATCCGAACGGGGATCCGAAACAAAACTGCATTGTCGCGCCATATGATTCATTTTCTTGGCTTGGAATGATCATCCGTGTTGTGGAGACGTACACCACAGGATGGGTGGCTCGTCACCCATTTCGTCACCCATTAAGAGGGGGCGGGCCGCGGCGTTTGTGAACCTGTGAGACACAGCAGCAGCCACGCAGCCGTGTGAAGACATGCGACAGAGTCTTCTTCACGCAAAAATTATCGTTCTCGCGATGTTGTGTATCGTTGGTCGGCGAACCAAGCGCAAACTTGGCTTGTTCTAGACCAGTGCCGTTCAGTGTTGAAGGAAGAAGTGAGAGATTTGCCTAAAAGAGTAGAAGGGTCCGAACGAAAGACCGACAAAATACTGTGAAGTTTTATCCAACTGGTACAGGATGCACGACCCGAAACTGTAAATGAAGCAAGCACGATTCTTGTCTTTGTATGCAGGGATATCTACCTGTATATTGTTTGTGTTCGCCAATCTTGAGCCCGTCTGTGGTCTCTGACACACGTTGGTTTCTGAGGCAAGCTGCCGTGCACCGCCGATGACGCACGAGGGAGCGCCCTCGTCGCCGCGTGTAAACTACGACGAAAGTATCGCGTAAAATATCGCGTTACTTCTCTATGGGTGGTTAAAAGCGCCGCAAGGACATCTGTGTCGCGATTCCTGTGCTGTGTGGGTATTTAGTTGAACAAAGTCCTCGTCAGTTCGACGGGAGGCCGATCCTGAACGCTTTAAAGCGGAGGCCGGAGGGTTTGAAGTCAAGACAACACGACCATCACCATCACCACCAACCACAACCAACTGCTCTTGCGGGCGCGTGTTCGTGAATGTGTTAATTTTCGTTCATTCCTTGGGCAAGAATTACCCCGAAGAGAGAATTCAACCACATACTCCAAAAACATCGATCTCATTCTATGCCTTACACTAGAAAACAAACAAGCAAGCAGTCACAAAATTCTATCTCTCTCCACTCTCTGCGCAAGTACAGGGTGACGTGACGAACGGAATTGTATTCATTGCGGCAACGGATAAACCTCTCCTTCAGTGTCTACCGTATATGACACAAGATAACACACCCCCTGGACCGATTTTCAAAGCTCGATTACTCCACGACGAAGAGGATGCATAAATGAAACAATACGTTTTCGAACAGCTCTCGACGAGACGGTTCCAACGCCGCCGTTTTCGGCGCTGTGACTCTTCCTGCTGTTGAGAAATCGAGCTTTCAAAATCGGCCAAGGGGGTGTGTTATCTTGTGTCATATACGGTATGCTTCTCAAAACGGCGAAGTCCCTCGTCTGCGTTTGTGTCACTGATGATTGCCTGGCTTCTCGCTAGCTGCTGTTCTTGTCTTAATCGTCGAAGCACACGATAACTTACGCCATCTTTTTTTTGCCCCGCTGTGTCTACGTGTACTTTTCAAGGATGACATATATCCCCGAGGCCCCTCCGTCATGTTCTACAACATGTTCCTCGACGAGAGTGTTCGCTCCAGCCTCTCCGAGTACGACGCGCTCTCCATCATCGAGTGGGACGTGCTCGTCGCTAGTGACAACTCCTTCGAGGAGCTCTACCACGCCGCGTTCCGCGTGAACGAGGAGTTCTGGGTGAAGGGCAGCAACCTCGAGGGCACCTCGTTCCACTCGACCGCTGAGGCATCGGAGATGTGGCAGGTGCTCGGCCACATCAACGGCAACGCCATCTACAACAACGACGACCCCGCGTTCGTCGAGTATGTGGAGTACACCCGGTCCCGCTGGGGATACGAGCACCCGTACGACGTGGCGCTGTGGATGACCATCTCGGACTTCCCGTACAGCTGGCCTCTCTACCAGCGGTACTCGAGCAAGTTCGTCGTGACCAACCTGGTGGGTAACGGGGGAGGGTCGCATTTTGTCTTTCATTCGTTCTGTACAATAATACGTGTCCGGAATGCACACGCCTTTTTTACTGTCAAGCTCTTTTAGGGCAATGCTACCTGTATTTGTACATGGAAGGAAAGTGCTCGGTCGTGGGCACAGGGTAAGTTGCGGGCTAAGGTAGAGGAACCGTTGGGTGAGATCACAGGTCGGAGAAATCGGTACAAACGCTGTACGGGCCGAAGTGGTGTATCCTTTCGCGGTAACCCTACCCCAGTCCAGGTTCATCTGTGTACCAAGTACTTGCAGCATCATCTTCTCAGGAGGGTCGTGCGCGATGAACCGTTGGGAGCGCGCTCGAATGAACGGCTTCACCTACAGCAGTATCATCCCAATGTCCGCCGAACGTATGCATGAAATGTGCCGTTGAGTACGTAGTATCGTTGGATTCAAGCCGGCCCACATTCCCCGACCTCGTTGTCCATCGTCGTCGACCCAACTCTTCCTTTCCTTGTCCTTTTTTTTCCCTGCCCGCTTCCCCGTGCACCGTTTTCCAAGATCTCCTCCGTCGGCTTCGAGCACGTGGGCCACGACATGGTCTCTGACGCGGTTGCGGGGCAGACCCTTTTCATCCACGGCAGCAGCGTTGAAGAAGGCAACGTCGCCTCCTTCAGGGCCGCCGCCGCCGCTGCCGTCGCCGTCGAGGAACCCCAGCCAGCCCAGCAGCGCAGCCGGAAGCTAACAAGCGTGCCGAAGTGGAAGACGGCAGAGAAGTGGAGGAACAGCAACGGCGACGGCACCCCCAAGTGAGTTTTTTATGTTTTTTTACCGGTGTTTTTATTTTGTTTGTGGATGGTTGGTTGGTTGGCGCGATTTCGGTGACCGACGAAACCCGGTTGCACTTCTTGTCCCGATCATGCGCTTCTTGAGGGCTGGTGACGTACCGGACGACGTCAAGTTTTTCTGTGCCGAAAATTCTTTTTGAGTTGATGCCATTTGAGGCGAATTGTTTTCACCATGCAAGGTTTTTTCGTCTTTTGTTGTCGTTCATTTCTCTCGCTTGTTGGCGACTTCGACAAACGCTGTACGTCCGAGGCTTGCGAAACAGGATCGTGTTTTGTGGACGATAGCGTTGCGGCGTCGCTGTCCTAACCTTTCCCTCGTCGGTCGATGCTTGGCCTGATCGCGCCACACAGGTGGAAACGGAACCAGAAGTGGAAGACCAAGGACGACGGTAGCGAGCCCAAGTGGCGGACCAACCAGAAGTGGAAGAACAGGAACGACTCTTCCGACGACGACTCGTCTTCGGATGCAGGGTGAGTTGGATGGATCCGTTGTGTGTTCTTGTTTTATACGTCTTGTTGGAGAACCCGGTCGTACTTCCTAGCCAATGTTCACAAGACTGTTTGGTGTTTATCGTGGCAGTGAAAATCTATCGTTGGTGTCCATTTGACGAGTGGCAACCGATCGCGGTCGGCGAGCCGGGGGCATATGGATCCGTTGTTTCACCCAACCCAGAGTGTGATGGAACGTGTTTCTTGTCCGCCCTCTTTTCCGTCGGCTCCGTGACCGTTGTGTTATCCCGACCGGAGCAGGTGCTCGTCCCGCTGCGCGTACACGAGCAAGGACGGCACCAAGGGACGCGTGTGCGACTCGAACTGCTCCAGCCCGAACGTGTACGGCACCAAGGGATGCAACGCCAAGCAGGGAATCTACGGCGCCGACTGCCGTGTCTGCTACAACAACGTGGACAGGGCCCTCAAGCAGGACTCTCCGGACAACCGTGCCATCATGTACGACGCAGTTGATGTGTACTTGGTGCGAGTTTGTTGCTGTATGCATGGCACCCACCGAGCCTGAATGTTGGACGCTATAAGCGAATGACGGTCTCCGTGTACATCTTGGCCAGGCCTTTTGCGCTTTCACTCGATATTTCAACTATTTGGTGGTCCGTTGTGACGGCTGAATACAGGTGCTCGACCGTGAAGCCGGTGGACGTCTACCGCCGCCGTATGTCTGCCGCGGACGAGAGCGAGCCCTCCCGAGTTGCACGTAGCCTGGAGGCGTTGAATGAGGAGGCATCGTCGCCGTCGGAGGAGGTGCAGTCGGCGGTGAAGGTCAACCAGGACCGGAAGCTGACGAGTGTGCCGAAGTGGAAGGCAAATGAGAAGTGGAGGACCGCGAACGATGACGGCGTCCCTAAGTGCGTTTTACGACGAGTGACACAAGATTGTGTGCAACGGGATCGACCATTGGTCGTGTTGTCGGCTGCGCACTTCGTGAAGGATTCGACGATGATTGTTTAATACTCGCCCAATGCCTTGGAAGTGGTTTCTGTTGATACATATTGCTTCCATGTCTATTTTTTTTTCTTTCGGTGAGCAGTATCGCCTGTGGCAGTGCAATGTAGATGAAAATGATGTGTTTCCACTGGGGATTCGCCCAACGCCGATGTCAAGACCTTCTGCGCACTCCCCCGCAACACCCCAGGTGGCAGCGCAACCAGAAGTGGAAGACGAACAAAAACGACGGCAGCGAGCCCAAGTGGCGGACCAACCAGAAGTGGAAGAACAGGAACGACTCTTCCGACGACTCCTCGTCTTCCGACCCAGGGTGCGCGGCGTGACCTGTTTTTTGTCACGAAAGGCGGACGACAGTCGAAGAACGAACTGGGTGTTGCTGAACCGCCTGTCGCTGTTTTCAACACCAAGCTCTGTGAATGAATTGCCGACCAGACGTGGGCTTATGCCCTTAAACATTCCTTGGTATTTCCCTTCCTTTTGCCTACTTTCCCTCCTCGCCATGACTAACGACAGCGTTCTTAACAGCTTCGGCTCAAATATTTTGTCGGGGGTTCTTTGTATCGACTCCCTGATTTTCCGTCCGCATCACCTGCTTGTTGTGAACCGAGGCAGGTGCTCGTCCCGCTGCACGTACACGAGCAAGGACGGCACCAAGGGACGCGTGTGCGACTCGAACTGCTCCAGCCCGAACGTGTACGGCACCAAGGGATGCAACGCCAAGCAGGGAATCTACGGCGCCGACTGCCGTGTCTGCTACAACAACGTGGACAGGGCCCTCAAGCAAGACTCCCCGGACAACCGTGCCATCATGTACGACCAAGTCTGCAGAATTGAGTACAGTAGAGCTTCGAGTTGCATGTGGGTTTTCCGCCTTACATGTGTCCATCCTCCTCGCCCCCTCTGTTGGGCGATTGTTGTCGGTTAGTTTTTGACATGTCCCGTTTTGCTTTGGTTCCTCGGTACGAAAATTAACGACAGGTGCTCAACCGTGAAGCCGGTGGACGTCTACCGCCGTCGTATGTCGGCCGTGGACGAGAGCGAGGCTTCCCGCGTGGCCCGTAGCCTGGAGGTGTTGAAGGAGGAAGCATCGTCGCCGTCGGAGGAGGTGGAGTCGGCGGTGAAGGTCACCCGGGACCGAAAGCTGACGAGTGTGCCGAAGTGGAAGGCGAATGAGAAGTGGAGGACCGCGAACGATGACGGCGTCCCCAAGTAAGTATTTCGAAAGTAAGACTTACTACGTACCCTAGTGTTTCCGTTGGCCTCTGTTCGTGTTTCTGTCAGTTTCTGTCTGAAGTCGTGGAAGTGGTTGTGCCATTGTACACGGTGTAGTTTGAGTTTTCCGAGCGTGCATTAGGAGCTCCCGACATCTGTTCGGTGTAGGCGTAACTCGGTATCCTGGCGCTGCGTTTCTGACGCTTCCCTTTTGGTTCACGCCGTCGCCGCCCACACTATACCCTCGCATCACACGCCAGGTGGCAGCGCAACCAGAAGTGGAAGACGAACAAGGACGACGGCAGCGAGCCCAAGTGGCGGACCAACCAGAAGTGGAAGAACAGGAACGACTCTTCCGACGACGACTCGTCTTCGGACGCCGGGTGAGAGTTTGACATCGTTGATGCGTGACGAATCTATACTTTGTAGGTGGGGCCGTGGTGATCAGCCCGGAAGTGGTGGTAATGTGCTGTGCTGGAGATCTCATCCCTATCGAAAGGTCTTCATCGATATTCGACCATGAACGAATTTTGCCCCCCTCTCGCGGAACTCGTCGGCCATCGGCACGCGTAACATTTTTCTGATTCGGCTTCCCCTTCGGTTCACTGCTGCCTGCTTCAACCGGGGGAGCAGATGCTCGTCCCGCTGCACGTACACGAGCAAGGACGGCACCAAGGGGCGCGTGTGTGACTCGAACTGCTCGAGGCCAACCGTGTACGGCACCAAGGGATGCAACGCCAAGCAGGGAATCTACGGCGCCGACTGCCGTGTCTGCTACAACGACCTGGATAGGGCCCTCAAGCAAGACTCACCGGACAACCGTGCCATCATGTACGACACACACCGCTGACAAGAGTAGAGCTTGCCTTGAGTTGCATGCGAGGGCCTAGCAGCGGGTATTTTTTGGCTCCCTTTTGTCTTGGGCGGTTGTGTTGGTCCGTCTGCTAACAAGGACACCTTTGTTTCTCTAACAGGTGCTCGACCGTTATGCCGGTGGATGCCTACGGCCGTCGTATGTCGGCCGCGGAGGAGGGCCTGCCCTCCTTCGTTGCGCGTAGCCTGGAGGCGTTGAAGGAGGATGCATCGTCGCTGTCGTGGAAGGCCAGCCTGGACCGCAAGCTTACGAGCGTGCCAAAGTGGAAGGCAGAGGAGAAGTGGAGGACCGCGAACGATGACGGCATCCCGAAGTGCGTACTTCGCAACGGTTGGAGGAGTGTTTGTGCTGCCGTTGGCTGTTGTGAGTTATGTCGAGGTTTGCCCATCATACACAGTGTATCACTTGCTGAAGTCTGGTTCTGGCGTGTTCGACGTTGTTGGTAGGAGTCGTGGAAACAATGTCGCTATTATAGTAGCTGAGCTCTGGTAGCTCTTTGTGTCTGTTTTCAGTCGCTATGACGCAGTGGGTGCGGGGTGAACCGCGAACTTCGAAACTGCCGTTGTCTGTAACAGGCCTTTTCGTTTCGAAGCTGGCACACAAAATTTTGAGCTCCGCCCTTCTGGGCTTTTTCTTCGAGCAATCTTCGCACGTCTTTTTTTCTCGTGCAAAGGCTTACGAATTGCCCTATTCGGATTGGACGTGTCTGCATGGCCTCGGCATTTCAGGTGGCAACGCAACCAGAAGTGGAAGACGAAGGACGACGGCAGCGAGCCCAAGTGGCGGACCAACCAGAAGTGGAAGAACAGGAACGACTCTTCCGACGACGACTCGTCTTCGGACGCAGGGTGAGTGTAAAATGGTCTTGGATATTTAACTAGTTCAGGGTCAAGCACGACTGCATGCAACATCTCTTATGACTGTTTGGGTGTGTAGCTACGAGGGCCTGAAAGCAGGCTGAGCAATATCGAACTCGTTGGTAGCGTACGTCTGCAACAAGCTCTGCTTGTTCATAGTTTTGGTTCACCCATCGAATTGACCTCTTCATCTTAAAACATTTTTACTGTCGAATATTGTACATCTTGCTCACCAGCTCTCGGTCTCCCCCGTGGTGAATTAATTCTCGATGCAGGTGCTTGTCCCGCTGCACGTACACGAGCAAGGACGGGACCAAGGGACGTGTGTGCGACTCGAACTGCTCCAGCCCGAACGTGTACGGCACCAAGGGATGCGGCGCCAAGCAGGGAATCTACGGCGCCGACTGCCGTGTCTGCTACAACAACGTGGACAGGGCCCTCAAGCAAGACTCCCCGGACAACCGTGCCATCATGTACGACCAAGTCAGCATAATGTTGATAGTGGGGCCCGACCCCTAGTTCATTCTTGGGGTTGGCCATGTGTTTCCCCCCCAATGGCCTCTGGGGCGATTGTATTGAGTCATTTTGCTGACGTGCCCCGTTCGGATTGGTTCCTCGGTACGAAAAATAACGACAGGTGCTCAACCGTGAAGCCGGTAGACGTCTACCGCCGTCGTATGTCGGCTGCGGACGAGAGCGAGGCTTCCCGCGTGGCCCGTAGCCTGGAGGCGTTGAAGGAGGAAGCATCGTCGCCGTCGGAGGAGGTGGAGTCAGCGGTGAAGGTCAACCAGTACCGGAAGCTGACGAGTGTGCCGAAGTGGAAGGCGAATGAGAAGTGGAGGACCGCGAACGATGACGGCGTCCCCAAGTAAGTATTTTGCGGTGGCATTTGGTTGTGTTTCTGAAGTCTTAGAAATGGTTTTGCCATGACAGATGCTTCAGTTGGGGTTTCTCGAGCGTGCGTTTGGAGCATCCGGCACCTGTTGGGGCCTAGGGGTAACTCTGCCCGACGGTATCCTGGGGTGACGTAGCTGACCGTTCCCTTGTGGTTCACGCCGTCGTAACCCACGTTTCACCTTCAAACCACACGCCAGGTGGCAGCGCAACCAGAAGTGGAAGACGAACAAGGACGACGGCAGCGAGCCCAAGTGGCGAACCAACCAGAAGTGGAAGAACAGGAACGATTCTTCCGATGACTCCTCGTCTTCCGACGCAGCGTAAGTTTGAAATACACTTGAAAAATGGTTCAAGTTTTGCGTCAAACACGATTGGTTTGAAAACTTGGTAGCGCTGTTCGTGTCCAACTGCAAGGGCCTGGAAGCAGCTTGGGCAATGTCGAATCGTTGGTAATGTACGTCTGCAACAATCTTTTTTGGAATGTTGACCAATCCGAGCTTCAACGGACCTTGCCCGTTTGTTCATACCCTTGGTGCACCCATCGAAGCGACCTTGATGTCTAGAGGGTCTTTTTCAGTCAAACGTTGTCGTGCTCACCAGCTCTCGGTCTCCCCCGTGGTGGATTAATTCTCGATGCAGGTGCTCGTCCCGCTGCACGTACACGAGCAAGGACGGCACCAAGGGACGCGTGTGCGACTCGAACTGCTCCAGCCCGAACGTGTACGGCACCAAGGGATGCGGCGCCAAGCAGGGAATCTACGGCGCCGACTGCCGTGTTTGCTACAACAACGTGGACAGGGCCCTCAAGCAGGACTCGCCGGACAACCGTGCCATCATGTAAGCGAACAAGCGGCGCGTGGTCACCATCATGCGTTGAAAAAAATCTGTCTTTTGTGGTAACGCCAATCGATGGGATGATGAAGTGTTTTGCCGGCTGTGAAAGGGACACGAGAACAGAACCCGGTCTATACTTTACTTACAACGCAGGTATCCTACCGGTGCTGCTTTTCTTTCCATACATGTTCATGTCGTGTGCTTTGCCTTTACGGCTTGATGGGCTTTTGCTCTGCTTTGTCTCCAGTCCGCTTGAACCCTTGTCCGTCACATCCCGTTTCGCGCACCTACTTGACTCGCCTGATTTATCTCGACAGGTGCTCGACCGTGATGCCAGTGGACGTCTACGGCCGCCGCTTGTCTGCCAGCGACGAGAGCGACCCTCTTCGCGTTGCCAAGATGATCGAAGCGGAGGATGTCGGGGAGGAGTTGAGCGTCGACGTCGACAGAGAGCAGGCGATCCGTTTCTTCGAGGAGGCGGCCGAACGATCGTACTCCCAGGACCTGAAGCGCCACAACCTTTGCGCCTTTGTCGGTGGTCGGGCGGGCGAGGAGGCCATGTGGGAGGTGACGGTGAACAGCATCCTGCAGTTCATGCCGGGCATTAGGGTGGCCATCGCGGCTGAGGCGGAGGGGCTTGACGCGTACGAGAGGTGCGTGGGTGTGCGTTGGTAATTGACACTTGGGACGTCTTTCTCTTTTGCACTCTCCGTGCCTCCTGATTGTCAAACAGCGCTCGAGAAACTCGCCGCCTCCCGTGCTCCAGTATCAGGCCTCTTGACGCTATCTCTGCTATTCCTTCCGATGCCGACAATCCTAGGTCCATGGGCGGTCTCCCCGGTGTCACCATTTCCAGCACCCAGAACCCCGCCACGGCGGCCCTGTTCGCAGACCAGTACTGCGGGCCTGGCACCGCTCTCATCTTGTACGTCGAGCCGGGGTCCGTTCTCTCCCGGCCCTTCACCTCCAAGGACACCCACTCCCCGCGGAGCGACCTCCTGGTCGTTTACACGGGCTCTCAGGGGAGCTACCACGACGCCCAGCTGAGGAGCCGCTCGGCTTCGGTGCTCGGGTTCGATGCACCGTCCTTCACGCACGGCACCGACCTGATGCTCCCGGTCGGCACTAACGAAGCCCTCCGGGAGTCGCTCGGGCTAAGGCATGGTGCCAGCCTGCAGCACGACGGCGACGGGGCCTCGTTGATCGCCCTTCAGGAGTTGGTGGGCTTCGACCAAGTCTCCGCTGTTCCCCAGGTGTTATGTCTTTCGTGTGTGGATGTTGAGTGTAGCGTTGGTGTATTGGAGGCTAATTATAGCTCTTGGCGTGTGGCGTTAACGGTCACAAAATTGCGTTCGGTTGTCTAGTTGTGTTAATTCGCGTTTGGGTCCTGGTGTCGGTTTTCATTATATTATGCACATACGCGAGGAATAGGGTGCACGCTCTTTGCAATCGCTCACCGTTCAGCCCTCCGTCGTCTTATACTTATGTATCCACGTTGCAGGTACTTGCCGCGCTCGCCTACTCCCGCGAAACGCCCGGAGTGTGGTTTGTCGACCCCCAGGCTTGGGTCGGTCAAAACCTGTTCAAGGAGGCGTCCATCTGGGACGTCCCTCTGGTCAAGCCCCGCTACACGTGCGCCATCGCTCCCGTCCAGCTGGAGCCTGGCAGCCCCAACACTGCCGAGGTTTTGCAAAGCAACCTCGACTTCTTCTCGAAGGGAGGAAAATGCGCCAACGGCCTGATTGATTTCATGCCTTAGCTTTCATCAACGTTTTCGCTTCTTGGTTTAGTTCTCTCCGTGTGATACGTTTGTTGTTTTACTGCGGGTTGGCGCACCATGGCTTGCCCGAGCTTGTTGTTGTTGCTGGGGCCAATACCTGCTCCCGTCACTATAGTGTAGTGCTGTACTATTTCCGATTTTGAATGACAGATGCTAAGTTGACGCATGTGTGTTGGTGGCAGGAACGGTCTTGTTGTATTATATGGAGCAACATTTTAGCTTTCGGGGCGCGTGGGCGTTGGAGGTATCGGTTGCTCGAGTGGGAACAGCTGTCTGTTGCTGGAGTCGGAACAACCCTCCGTCGTTTCCGCCAGCACGAACGCTACTTCGTGTTGGCCGTTCAATTTTTCACGGGTGTACGGCAGGATGGCATCTGCCGTTCCGGCACCTAGCACTTGCGTTGGAAGCCATGGCCGAAGAGACGAACGATCCGTCACGGAAGGTCGTCACAGAAAGCAGGTTGTACATAAATACCGCTGTTTTCGAAGCTCTTGTTGCTGTCATTTGTGCAACACGGTTGTGCAGATCCGTCTACGGGGTGGGTCTGCTCCAGGATGGTTGTTTCCGTTTTGTGTTTCTGAGCTGATAGCGTCGTAAGGTTGTACGGTGCTACCCCACTTGGTGTTTGTGTTTGGACCATGGTGACGTATATGCACCGTATGTCGCGCATGCTGTTTGCCTTAGGCAGGAGAGGCCTTTGAAGGTTACTCCGAAAAAATTCACTGGGCTTAAGTCTTCTTCGTATTGTGCCGCGTTTCGTTTGTTGCCGTCTCTCCCGACAGGGTCTCTGTTGTTATCTTAATCATGTTGAATCTGGTGTTATACCGAGCATCCTTCTTGTGCCACTAATCGTGTACCAACAGTTGTCTTTCTTGTAACGATGGGGATAACGGCCGCTTGTTCGCGAAGTGCCGCGGAGTTGATTACAGTGGTTTTACCGTCCTGCCGCGTCATTTTGAGTCGGTGACACGTAGACTAATACGCTGGGGACAGCCCCCGCCGGCGTGCGATTAGAGGACAGGTCGGGTACGACCTTGTTGAAAGGACACAATGCGGTCGATCCCATGAGGGCCTCGACAACGATTTGTTGCCTGTCAGAAGTTTATTGGGATCGCCAGGGAGGTGGTTGTTTTTTATTTGTTTTACAGGGAGGCGGTGCGAGGAAAGTGTGACGGGAGGTTCCCTTGCTCGAGAGTATTTATTTCGTGTGCGGTCGTTGTTGTGCGGTATGTCTAGCAATCACAACGTTTTTTTGTTCGGTTTCATTTCACCGTATCTTGCGGGTCTGTCGTTATGACGACGCGTGTATGGATGTGAGGGTGGTTTTGGGGTTATACTTCTCGTTTGCTGATGCGTCTGTCAGGGTGGCGCCGCTTGTGAGGGTGGGGTATGGTAAGTCATACCGGGTATAATATCGAAATTTGGGTTGGCAGGCAAAAAGAAAAGAAAATATTTTGTGTACCCTATCCCTATTTTCCCGTTTGCTTGTTTGCTTCTCTTTACTCGTAGCTGGGATTCTTGGAACGTCCGTGATGCGACAGGAGCGAGACTTCATCGATTGCGTGTCGGTACATCCGGAGGATAATATGTTGATCCTCGTGGTCACCCCTAGGGTGAGACCTCTCGGGTTACACGAAACAAACCACTGAAGTAATCTATCTGGCGAGGATCGTGGTCGAAAACAAGCTGAATATACGAATGGATGCATTGTTTGTAGCAGAAATCCCGGCCCTCTCGAGGCAAACATATACTCCATACATTCTACCTTTATTTGGAGATCAAGAACGATTCTACCTGTCTGTCTGTCTTATTTTTTCCCACGACTTTCACCACACAGAACAGACAGAAAGAGACACAACGAAAGGGGGAACGAAGCATGAGAAAAAGCGGCAAGTTTGTCTCGTGTGATGATACAGTCTACATGTACTGCAAGTTGACGAGAAACACAGGTGAACCCTTTCTCGCAACAAAAAATAAGTCAGCCCCGTTCCACGTTTTTTTTTTTTCTTTTCTTAACATGACACAACGAATCCATCTCTCTCTATCATATAAAAGAGTCAGAGACAGATTATTAGCAATGAATTCATAGCGTCAGAAAAAGCTACCTGTATGTCTAGGATTTCCCAGACAGCCATATATATGGGACACACAAGACAGCTACCAAACTGTTTTGTTGAGCCTGTTACCCGGGGGAGATGTCCCTACTATGTATTTTGTTGAGCCCGTAAACCG
>FN647857.1:184160-218764 GCA_000310025.1 Ectocarpus siliculosus | reverse complement strand
AACAGGCTCAACAAAACAGTTTGGCAGCTGTCTTGTGTGTCTCATATATATATATATATTAATATGTTATTATGTTGGGAAGGTGCAGCAGAAGGAAGGAAGGGTGTTGGGTACTGTTGGTTGGGTAGTCGGGCGTTTTTATCAATTTCATGATGAAGGCACCTACTACCTCCCGTGTGACACGGGTGAATGGCTAATAATAATCCTCGTCGCAATAATACAGGCCTTTGTGCGTCCAGAAAAAAATCGCTTCGGATAGAGAAAGGAAGGTGAGAGAGGGGCAGACGCACTACGCTCTCATGGATTTATTTCTACCAATCAATTTCTACGTGTCTCAAAATTTACTGAATGTGAGACAGGGATCCGAGGCCTGCTGTAAGGTACTACTACAACAACAGACTACATTAATTACATTTGGAGCAGCACGGCTTCGTCCACTGTATGTAGTACTGTCCAATCATAAATAATAACTGAAACACGCAACACGCCGCCCGGAAGATAGATCTCCGACAGTCATCGGACGTCACAATCTTCTACACGACTGACTATATTACTACGCCGTTGTACTAATACTGCTGTCTGGGGTGGACATTCATTCTGCTGTCTGAATGAAATATGCATAGAGTAGTATAGTAGGAAGAGCGTGGCAACCTGCTGTGGTTGTGGCAAGCCCCCATCTGAATTCATCACAGAGCTCGATGAGCAATCATCATGGATGGATGAGGAGGGTGGATGGATCCCCTCGTCCGTGATTACCGTATATGACACAAGATAACACACCCCCTTGGCCGATTTTCAAAGCTCGATTTCTCAACAGCAGGAAGAGTCACAGCGCCGAAAACGGCGGCGTTGGAACCGTCTCATCGAGAGCTGTTCGAAAACGTATTGTTTCATTTATGCATCCTCTTCGTCGTGGAGTAATCGAGCTTTGAAAATCGGTCCAGGGGGTGTGTTATCTTGTGTCATATACGGTATCACTAAATAAACGTATCCCGTTCACGTGAGGCCGCACGGCAGTCTGCGGACCCCGGGGTATACATCCCGTTCGACTACTTACTGCTGTGGGTTGTTGTTGTTGTTGTCTTCACATTAAAAACCGTTCCGATCTCTCTCTACCCAGTACCTTCGTATGTCCGTACTGATCCAACACTCGACGCGGTCGATTCCCGTGGTCACAGGTATATTATCTCGAATTTGGATTCCAGAATCTATCTGTCGTTGATTTCTATTGACTTGCGGACCCCTCGGGGCCAGTTTATTTGAGTGTACCTTTTTAGGGTAAGTTAACCTGTGACCACGGGAATCGACCGCGTCGAGTGTTGGATCAGTACGGACATACGAAGGTACTGGGTAGAGAGAGATCGGAACGGTTTATAATGTGAAGACAACAACAACAAGACAGTAGTGGGCCCTCTATAGCGCCGGTTGAATAGTGCCGGTGCCCGGTATAGTGCCGGTTAAATTTCTGGACACCGACAGCGCCCTCAATAGTGGCGGACCGGCACTATTGAGGGATGGCCCGTCATAGTGCCGGTTGGGCGCCGCTGTGCCCCCCAATAGTGCCGGTTCACTACCTGCTGTAGACACACACACACACACACTACTACCGGTCGCCCCGCCCGGTGGTCTAGTTGGTAGTATCCACGTTAACCTTCTAAGTTTCAGGTCATGGGTCCGAGCCCCGGCGATTTTTTTTTTTTTTCTTACTTACTTTCGTTCCTGAAAGAGTTGGAAGCAATTTCTCCTGAAGAATTCGTTAGTAAATGGTGCCTTGGTGCATCAACTTCACTGTTGACGAGGGTGGGAGTACTGAACCCTTTCGCGATAAAAACAATCATAGGCATGTACCGCAGAAGGGGGTCCAGCCCCCCCCTCCTGTGTGACCCCGGTTGGGTCGTCTAGCTAGTCGTAGTGGAGGATGTGGGCCAGTTGTTATAGGATTCAGATGTGTAGACGGAACATAGAAGAGCTTGGTTCCTTCTAGAAGGCGCGGAGAGATGTAACTCTCCGCGGAAGGATAAAAAGCAGGGGACAGGATCTAGTAGCCCCTGCTTGTGCAGAGGATCCTGTGCCCCTTGGTGTCATTCCTACCGATACCCAAGGCAACAGCTACTGCTGCTGCTGTTCTACAAGAGTAACAACAAGTGAGTTCTTCTTCACGGGTCAACCAGACTTCATCACGCGTGCATACCACTACACTTGGCGTCGTCGGCAGGACTCATACCACTACACAGTGGGGCAGACGACAGAAACAATAATAATAATGAATGGGAGAACAAAACAAACACACACATACATGTATGTGTGGAGCTATGTATACATGTATGTGTGGAGCTATGTATGTGTGGAGCTATGTTTGTGTTGCTATGTATGTTGTTTGAGTCATCTAGCTAGCTGCTGACACGATGATGACTGACTGTTGGATCTTGGGAGTGTACGATTATCAAACTGGGAGATGCAGCATACATACCACGATATCCTGGTTTCGGCTGGGCTTGAATTAACCCTTTTTTTGCTGTCCTCCGCGCTCTTTGCATCATCAGTGGCTTCCTAGGTTCGAGCAAGGGCATGTATGGGAGCTATGGCGGCAGGTGTATGTATGTGTTGCTATTTTGTTCGGTCATCTAGCTGCTGACACGATGACTGTTGGATCTTGGGAGTGACGATAATCAATCATTATCAAATTGATTGGGAGATGAAGCTTACCACGATATAATATCCTGGCTTCGGCTGGGCATGAATGAACCCTTTTTTTGCTGTCCTCCGCTCTTTGCATCAGTGAGTGGCTTCCTAGGTTCGGGCGAGGGCACTTGTTGTTGTGTAGCTGAGATGTATGTCTACATGAAATATATATATATATATATGTAGAGAGAGTCGTATTATATATTTAGCATTCGCATTTATTTAGCGCATTGCGCATTTTTCGAATTTTGGCCCCCTTCCAGGGACCTTGATTTGTACCCGCTGGCACTGACGTATTTTCATTGGTCAGCCGGTTAGCGCGGTCGATGCTATTAGTAAAAACACACACACACCACGACACACCAGAGAGGACAGACGCCACACCGAAAAGAGTGTACACCAGCTGCTGCAGACCATAAGAGCTCTACGCAGAGAGAGGCGCACCATGCCTTGTGCGGAAGGTGAACTGTGCCTTCAACAGGACAGAACGCCGCAAGACCCTCATGGCCACGTCTGCCAGGGAGGATGTGGCGGGCGGCTCCACGGCAATTGCGGCATGCAGACATGATGAGAGAATTTGTTGCTCCTACGGAGTAAGGTTGGGGTACAGCTGTTGTAGCAATGGTTGTTTGCTTTTCTTCCGGTGCGCTTCCTGTCTGTCGTGCTTTTCTTTTTTTTTTTTTTTTCTTCTTCACATCCAAGAGTTGCTGCTACGTCGCGAGGGCGGGGAGAACAGCTGTGTGTGGTGGTAGAGTATGTAATGGCCATCCATTTATTTTCCGTGCGGTGCGCTTCCTGTCGTGCTTGTTGTGTTCTTGGGGTTGTTTTGATTCTTTCTTGCGACATCCAAGGGGGTGCGCCAGGCAGGCATGAAAAAGTTAGTTGCTGCTACGTTGCGAGGGCGGGGAGAACAGCAGCTGTGTGTGGTAGAGTGTTTAATAATGGTCGTTTATTTTTCGTGCGGTGCGCTCCCTGTCAAGGTTCTCTGTTGTCTTTTTTTATCTGGCAACATCGAAGGAGGGCAACGAGGACTTAGACGTCCACTAATAATACACATACATATTCGATCCACGATCCACATCGTACTCTGTTGGCCCCGCAAAGCTTGAGCGCTGCACCATGAACTCAACACCTATGGGGATATTCGAAGCCT
The DNA here is from genome assembly GCA_000310025.1 of Ectocarpus siliculosus. NCBI lineage: Eukaryota > Phaeophyceae > Ectocarpales > Ectocarpaceae > Ectocarpus > Ectocarpus siliculosus. The sequence goes on along the minus strand of FN647857.1, from coordinate 214,929 downwards.
CAATAGTGCCGTACCGGCACTACTGAGGCACTATTCTGAATTCTGCCGGTGCCCGGTATAGTGCCGCTTTTATCTCTGGACACTACCCGGCACTATAGAGGGCCCACTACTCGAATGGGTAGTCTTTCTGTGTGTGTTTTTATTATTCCTTAATACTATACGTTCATTTTGGTTCTCGACGAGATCTGATCTTTCATCTGTCAAAATCAGACAGAGGTGGATTGAAGAAATTATTTTCTCTTGTTCTCTTTCCAGCTACCTCTCGCTCTCGGTCTGCTGCCCCTACAGCAGTAGTAGTACCTCTGTACCTCCTCGTCACGACAAGCTACACCTGCCCTCGTGTTCTGCGGCACCGCACAGCAACAGTCCGCCGGCGGCGGCTTTTCGAAAACATGCGTTGTTGTCGTTGGATAGAATGCTATTTGGCGGCAGCAGCAGCGGTCCTACCCGCCGTCTCGTACGCATACGCGAAGCAGCATGATGAGGGTCAAAATCTTCGCCACGAGCAGTCGCAGCAGCAGCAACAGCAGCAGCAGCAGCAGCAGCAGCAGCAGCGTCTAGGTGTTGTCGTTCCGATCTACGATGGAGACCTCGCCAATGCTGTGCGGTCCCTGGACCGATGGCCCACCAGGTGCTCGCCCCTGACCCTCCAGAATGTCGGCCTGGTGCTTTACACCGCGGAAGAACCGAACGGCCCCGCCGCTCTCTCCACCCTCGACAGCATCTCCAACACCGCGGGACGTTGCTTCTCAGGAACCCGGATCGTGTACGCCAACCTTTCTCAGGAAGAGGTGAGGAGACACACAAAAGCGTTGATTTTTGGGTTGTTGGGCACACCACGCCGCGTTGTTGGTTGTCGCATCAGGCGCGAAGGCCACACACGTGAGAAGCAAGCCAGGCAGGTTCGCTGCTTTCTCCTCGCGCATGGTGTGTGTGCTACTGGCATGCATCCGCGCATGCGTATGTGACGGCAACAAGCACAATTCCGCCGCAGTAACAAACGGCTTTGTGGGGTGTTTTGTTCGTTGACAAAGAAAGACGAGCAACACGGCGTGATGGATACTCCTGAAACCACATCTACCTCTACACCGCAAAACACGTAGACTGCATTCTAGTAAAGAGAAGGTTGTCACCATCATCCACCTAACTGCATACTCTTCGCGCTCGAGCTGGCTGGCCCTCGCCCTCGCCAAGAACAAACGAACCACAAAGACAGAATCGGAGAGGAGATGATGTCGTGCGTGCGTGCTTGCTCGGCGTGCTTGCTGGTCGTGCGTATTTTCTCTCGATCGTGGTACAACTGTAGTCAGTAGTAGTAAATACTTCGGGAAGGATGTGTGTCCTTACAACAATAGTTCTCTCTGCGTTGCACAGCAGTGGTGGGGGTTCGACAAGATGATCGACTTTCGCGTTGTCGGCACGCCGGAGATCTTTTGCTGTGGCTGTGCAGGCTGCAGCCGCGGCGAAAAAAATGCCACCCGAAAATGATCTGATTTACATACCGTTCACAATCCACTGCTGCACGCACCGCCATGCGCACCCACTCCCCTGCGGGTGACCAGCAGTATAGCCCACACCACAATTCCTTGGGCGGCCGGGAGTTTTGGGCACTGGATCTGTGATGGCGCGTACAGCAGTGGATCGTGAATGGTATGCATGTGGCATATCATACGACCCAGACAATAATTCGCGGACAAAAGTTGGACCGCACGTAAGGCTCTCCACAGGGCGCGCCCCCAACATCATCAGATCTGTCGGCGTGCGGACGTGCGCGTCGCTGCTCCGTTATGCCCTCCACTGATTTCCGATCGATACACACTGAGGGGCAAGGTCCTTTTTATTCTTCTTATGCATATGTATATATTCGACGAGTGTATCCGAAGCGGGGGTTGGTTGTGTCCAAAACAGTGGCTGCAGCTTGCCAACGGTCTGTGTACATGTAGTGTAGATCATGCGGTGTACCCCTGGCGTGGGCACATTTGCATGTTGGACCCGCCTGTTCTACACAGAAGGCACTGTATAATCCGCTGTAAGCATCGTCACCACTTTGTTTCACATGCATTCATTTACCAATTGATAGAGTTGATAACAGTCTAATGTTGACCAACGAACGACAACCTTACAATGTTCGACGAGACCACGGGTTGCTCATCACGCCCTAGTCTAGCTGTATCTTGTGTAGACTATCCTGCCCGTTCATGGTGGTCCTGCCTCGCGCTGCTGAGAGGAGCCTTGCTAACATGAGGCACGAAACGCCTCCGCCGTCCCTGGGGACATACGTACTCTGTAGCGGGTTGTCCTCCCCTGAATCTTACGGATGCCTGCTCTGTTAGGGACAACTCTTATAGTTTCCGGAAACCATGTGTGTCCTTGTTTACCACGGTTCGACGGCGTGTTGTGTACTTGTACTGGAGCAGCCGGAAGAGGTCTGCGCCCTCTGAGGGGGCATTACCCTAACAGATATGCTTGCGTCGTTAAAACCCCTAGGAGCAGCTCGGAGGTCTTAAAGAAAATGAAGGTTTGCTTGCGTCGTTGAAACCCCTAGGAGCAGCTCGGAGGTCTTAAAAGAAAGGTCGATTTGTATTCCCATTTCGTGCTTACAGGATGACGTCTACCCGAAAGCCCCCTCCATCATGTTCTACAACATGTTCCTCGACGAGAGTGTTCGCTCCAGCCTCTCCGAGTACGACGCGCTCTCCATCATCGAGCCGGTCGTGCTCGTCGCCAGCGACAACTCCTTCGAGGAGCTCTACCACGCCGCGTTCCGCGTGAATGAGGAGTTCTGGGTGAAGGGCAGCAACCTCGAGGGCACCTCGTTCCCCTCAAGCGCTGAGGCGTCGGGGATGTGGCAGGTGCTAGGCCACATCAACGGCAACGCCATCTACAACAACGACGACCCCGCGTTCGTCGAGTACGTGGAGTACACCCGGGCCCACTGGGGATACGAGCACCCGTACGACGTGGCGCTGGGGATGACCATCTCGGACTTCCCGTACAGCTGGCCTCTCTACCAGCGGTACTCGAGCAAGTTCGTCGTCACCAACCTGGTGGGTAACGGGGGCGGGGTGGTAGGATGACATCGACGAAACCTTGTTGTGATTTCGAGTAGCTTCGCGTTTGAAGCACGGCGACCAGCACCGTTCGTGTTTGAAGAAGATCGCGCTGTACTTTGCGTTCCAGCGGTTGTCTGTGCACACGGTGGCGTCGATGAAGCTCCAGTTACGATAAACAATGGTACGAAGTTAATTTGTCGCCTTGAGGAGATCTGAGTAGGGCAAAGAAATCAGGAAGAATGTAGCCGCCTGGTTGTCTCGAAAATCGTGATGAGAGTGCACCAGTCACTCCTACGTAGACAACTACAGCAGGTACACAACGATTATTCGCCCGCAACCTGGCGTAACGCATGAGACCCAATCCCCCGCCCTTCTGCTGGGTCAGCAATAACACCCGTCCCACCCGTTGACTTCTCCATGCCCGCTCCTTTGCACGTCCGCTACCGCGTGAATCGTCTTCAAGATCTCGTACGTCGGAGACGAGCACGTGACCCAGGACACAGTCTCCGACGCCGTTGCCGGCAAGACTCTTTTCGTCCACGGCGGTGGCGTAGCGGACGTCAAAACCGCCTCCGCCCCCCCCGCCCCCGTTGCCGTCCAAGAAACTGCGCGAAGGAGCCAGCGTCGCCGAAAACTCCAGAAGCGGAAGACGCGGGAGAATTGGAGGAGGGGGCATGCCGGCGATGAAACCCCCAAGTGCGTAGGCCGCAGCAGCTGGTATTGATTCTTGCTGTTGACTTGATGATTTGTTATTATCTTCCGGCCACAACGAACGGAGCAGTTGGCCATGTTCCACCTGCATCGCATTGCCTCGTACAACAGCTAACGTCCCGCCGCCGCTCCCCGTCTCCTGGCGCTCCTAACAGGTGCTTGGACGGGTGCGAGTACACGAGCAAGGATGGGACCAGGGGACGCGTGTGTGACGCGAACTGCTCGAGGCGTGACGTGTACGGTACCCTCGGATGCGGCACCAAGGACGGAGCGTACGGGACGGAATGCCGCGCTTGCTACAACGACGGCGGCAAGGCACACAAGCAAGATACACCGGAGAACCGGGTGATCATGTGAGACGCGTGATGCGCACGGCGTGGCCTTGGGCGACCTCTTGCTAGCGGCTGCGCCTGATGAAATGGAGATAATCAAGATTGCCTGAATCATGAGCAACAGTTTCAAACTCAGGCTTGCATATGGTGACATCCTCCCCTGAACGATGTATGTATGTGGGATACAGCTCGCCTGATGAGACCTGTGCTGCCAAACATGTGTCCAGCGCAGTGCTGTAGCGGTTGCGGGATGACGACGGCGGCTGGCGACTTTTGTTAGACGCTGTCGACCAAGCTTTGTTGGACGCTTTTCGCTTGTCGCTCGACGCCTCGCCTGACGCACCCCGTTCTCCTGCCTTCCTCTCCCGCCCGATTGATCTCGACAGGTGCTCGACCGCGATGCCAGTGGACGTTCGCGACCTTTGGCTATCTACGGACAGCGAGGACCATTCTCTTCAAATCGCGCACGCGATGGAAGCAGAGGATCGCGAGGAGGAAGCGGAGGGCAGCTTCGAGCGTGTAGACGTCGATGGTATCAGGGAGGGCGTGATCTCCTTTTTCGAGGAGGAAGCCGAACGACCGTTTTTCCAGGACCTGAAGCGCGGCAACCTGTGCGCCTTCGTCAGTGGTCGGGTAGACGAGGAGGCCATGTGGGAGGTGACCGTGAAGAGCATCCTGCAGTTCATGCCGGGCATGAGGGTGGCCATCGCGGCTGGGGCGAAGGGACTCGACGCATACGAAAGGTGTGTGTGTCGGGGTGTTGTAGGAACACTTTGTGCTGGCCTTCCGGTGTGTGCTGCGTCGGTCGTCCACGTTGAGGTTTCCCGTGTGTAGAAGGACAATCGGGTTTTAATGAAACTCTCCGTCCGTTTACCGTACTCGAGCATAGGTGTCCCTATACAGACCGTGTGTTCTTTCGTCGTGTTCGTTTCCCTCCTACTCGACCCCGGACAATTCTAGGTCCATGGGCGGTCTCCCCGGTGTCACCATTTCCAGCACCCACAACCCCGCCACGGCGAGCCTGTTCGCCGATCGGTTCTGCGGGGCCGGCACCGCTCTCATCTTGTACGTCGAGCTGGGGTCCGTTCTCTCCCGGCCCTTCACCTCCAAGGACACCCACTCCCCGCGGGGCGACCTCCTGGTCGTGCACCGGGGCGGTCAGGGGAGCTACCGCGACGACGAGCGGAGCCGCCGCTCGGGGTTGGTCCTCGGATTGGAGGCGCCGTCCTTCACGCGCGGCACCGACCTGGTGCTGCCGGTCGGCGCAAACAAGGACCTCCGGGGGTCGCTGGGAATGGAAATGCACGCAGACAGCGTACGGCGCGACGGCGTCGGGGCTGCGGTGATGGCCCTGACCGAACCGGCGGACTTCGAGGAAGTCTCCGCCGTCCCTCAGGCAAGAAACCGTGTGCGTGCGTGCGCAGGGATGTTTGTTTGCTTTGTTGTCGTGGGCGGGGTGCTTTGACGCGAGGCGGGGTAGATGATATACCGTGAACTGTTCTAGCTTTAGGGCGGCGGCGCAAAAACATCTGAACGTTGCTTACCCCGAACACGCGGTGTTTTGAAAATCCTTCTGCTGTGCTCTTGTTTTCTTTGTTGCAGATGTTGGCCGCGCTCGCCTATGCCCGCAACACGCCGGGAGTGTGGTTTGGCGACCCCAAGGTCTGGGTGGGTCAACACCTCTTTCAGGAGGCGTCCATCTGGGATATTCCCCTGGTCAAGCCCCGCTTCACCTGTGCCATCGCCCTTGCCCTGGAGCCCGATATCCTACGCGCTGCCACAACTTTGCAAAACAACCTTGACTTCTTCTCCAGAGGGGGGAAATGCGAGGATGGCTTGATCGAATACTTGAGGTAGCTTTGAACCTGTCCGTCGCTCTGTTTTCGGACTTGTGGCGTGGCGTGTAGTTTGGTGTGCGGCTGGTGAACGCTGGGTCGCACGCGCATGCGAGGTTTCCGGGAGGTACGCTGTCATTCAAGTTGGGGCCCAGACTTGTAACATCGCGATATGCGACATGACGTCTTCGACGCTTTCGTCTGGCACCGGCGCTGACAGCCCCCCGAGGGGGAATGATCCTCCGCCGTGAAGCGCGTGTAGAGTATGTACTACTTGGGACTTGAAACTTCGCTTCCGTTCCATGTAAATAGAAGGCCAAGTAAATACGTGTGTTCTGGCTGGCATACAACATACTTTTGTAATTGTTGGACGTTGATTGTTGGTGAACTCGGTTGTTTTTGCCGGTGTGGTAGTCGTTCTGCCTGATACCACGAAAATGCCTGTATAGTATTGTGCCGCTGCTCTTTGTAGGCATGGCCGGCCAGCAGGTGCCCCCGAAGAGCTTTCAACAGGTATCGTCGCGGCCTTCTGATTGTTGGTGTGTGTACAATGGCGATTTGTTGCCGTCCATCCCGAGGAGTGATATATTTTGTTCACCGCGGTGCTAGCTAGCTGTAGACATGCCGCACGTGTTATCACTGTGGTCGCAGCGACCGCAGTAGTATATTTTCTAGCCCCGAATCCAAACTGTTCATTTTGTGTTGTGTCTCTGAATTGCCAAGCATCGGTGATGATGTGCAGGGGCGCTTATTTTTTTCAAGAGAGCATTCATTCAACTACCCGTTGTTTCATGTCACGTTTTGCGTTTTGGGTCAAAGGGTGCCCCTTTTTTTCAGGAGGGAAGAACCGTTGTTATGTGACGCTATTCAATGTTGCGATCGATCGGAGCAGGTAGCGTAAGCCTAGCACACGACGTGCTCTGTCAACTTCCGGCAGTTTTCGAACGACGCGAGGGGGAGAAGTGTCGGTATTGGGTATGGGAAGGAGAAGGTGGGTGGGAAAAATAGCGTCAGTCGACCGTTGACGACGCGTCGGCGTCCTTTTTCGTTTTTTTGGTCGCAGCACATGGATGGATGGGCGTTACGTCGACAGCCGCTTGTATTAGGCTCCGATTGAATGCGAATTGTCCCCCAGACGAATCAATGGAATAAATTATGCATACATACATACGCTTGCGTATTGGTCTGCTTCCGAACAACAGCATTTATTCAGGATCGCTCGTTCACGAGGGCTGCGTGGCTCTGGTGCATGGTGGTGGTGTGGTTTCCACCATCTGTCCCTCCGGGATTTTTTCACGCTGAAAACTCACAGGAAACTCGTGGTGGGCATCTCGCGTCTCGTGGGTCAACCAACAGCGAGCGTACCACACACGACCACGAGCTGGCTAATATAGTCCAGGGGGCGGGCTTGAGTACAAGCCCCGCTATGCTCATCCTTACACACTGCTGTAATTATCGCTCATCAGTCCCGATGACTTTTGTTTGCGTTCACAAATTGGAGTATACAGCAGCAGTAGTGGGAGGCGTCAATTCTCGCCGGCTGAAAAGCGCGGCCGGCACCGGTGGCCCTGAATAGCGCTGGTGAGTCTGCTGGGCACCTGACTGAATCACCAAGTCAATTTGTACATGGAATACTGTAGCGCCAGTCCCTCTTCAAAGCGCCCGTCGATGCGCCGGGCACATACCGGCGTTATTAAGCCCCCCCAACTGCCTACAAATACATGCATGCATGCTGCGAGAGCGCAAAAACGGCCCAAAGAGGGCACTCACCACATTGTTGTTGTGCATTTTCGAGAACGACGTATTATTGTATCCGACGTGTATCCGACGTCGGAGAATGGTTACTCAAGGTAAGTACAGTAATCACGGGGGGATGCCCCCTCTACTGATTATTATCCTCTGTACAACAGTCATGCCGGTCCCCACCGGCTGCTGCTGCTGCTTAATTCATCTTGTGGTGCAGAACCGGTAACCATTGATGATACTGTAGCTATACCGACACGCGCAAACATGTCCATTCTCCCGACACTCTACTACTACTGCTGTGCTACAACAACATACAATACACAATGGATAGATTCATTCATTCCCGGGCGAAGCTCTCCGCTCTCTCCAGCAAAAAAGTGAAGGAAATTTAGAAATTCCCGTTTCACTCGTGGACAAATTGACGTGAATACCCACGAGTGAGTGTGATAACTGAGGGACGTACACCCCTCTCGCACGTCAAACTTTTGAAGGCAACAAGCAACGGCGGCACAGTGAGAGAGAAGGGAATGTTGTTAATATTCCTACAACATTATGTGAAATATCGCTTCGAGAGTATTACGACAAAGAATAATACGAAGTGTGTATGTACTGGATTGATTGGGACATGCGATAATCTGGGATCGGTTTGTCTTTCATCAGCAGGTATGCATAATGTATCTACTCTCCGCTGTTCCAAATCCACATAAAAAATATTTGCTGTGTTTAATCCTCCAGCAGAGAGCTTGCCGCTGTGTGACCCGGCCTGGCGCATGAAAACTGCTGTAATAATTACCGAAATCAAACAAACGTGGACATGGCGGCGCCCAGCAGAAGAATAATATTTACAACTTTTAGCATACTGTAGTACAATGAATGGATATTGATGTAGATGGGGACGGACGACGTAAACAAACCAACATTGTGATGATGTGCGCAGCGTTCTCGTATCTCTCGGAATCTCAAAACCGTTTTTTTTGGCACACACACTCTACAGCAGTAGTATTAGTATCTGTTGAGCATGAGGCAGAAGATGAATTCATCAAACCCTCTCGGTCCGCACAGGGCAGCGTGCACCAGGCAGGTGAACACACAAGTAAATAATCAACGTTTCTCGTTGCTGAATATTTTCCGTGTTCCGTTCCTCTCCCCATCCTTGCCCCGTCTCTCTCACAACACAACACACGCATCACCCTCACCAACCAATTCTATCCACCACACCATCCCCCCCAGTGTTCTCTAGCACACGGTCTCACGACTGCTGTGGCACGGCGTTGTCTAATGCTGCGCCGTATCGTGCGCGTGGCCGCGGTCTTACCCGCCGCGTTCACGTTTGCGCAAGATCATGACCTTAAAGATCCCCAGCAACAACGGCTAGGTGTTGTCGTCCCGGCCTACGATGGCGACCTCGCCAGGGCTGTGTCGTCGCTCGAGCGATGGCCCGCCAAGTGCTCGCCCCTGACCCTCGAGAATGCCGACCTCGTGCTGTACTACGCGGAGGAAGAGAGCAGCGCGACGGCCTCCGCCCTCGAGAGCATCTCCAGCACCGCCGGCCGCTGCTTCTCGAGAACGCGGATCGTGTACGCCAACCTTGCGGAAGAGGTGGGTTGGGGACGAGAATCATCTCTTGTGATTGTTGACCACGACGTGGTGACGCATGAGCGTGACTACGTTTTCCGTGGTAGACCTGCTTTCTCCCTCTCGCATGACGTTCTCGGTACAACATGCGCCAGCACATCACGGGGCAACCCTTCATTGATCCTGCTTGTCAGTCGTACGACTGCTTGTAGATCGGTAGTTTTTTTCAAAGTGCCTCTCGTTTTCTTGTTCAGTTCCTCCCGGAGCACTTACTTCTTCTCATCGAGCCTGGAAGACTTGAGTGAACCAGCCTCTCACGCATGCTGCGCATGCGTGACACCAACATACAGCGGTAGTCTACAATAGACGCCAAAGGCTGCAGAATGGATTGCGCTACTCGCTCGTAAAACGGATTTGGCGCACTGCACGATAGATCCCGTCATGTCTCAGCCTTCTCAATGGTAGCTTTGCAGCGGCATTCAATTCACGATCCGGGTTGTTGTTTTCTCGATTGGAGGAAAAATTATCAGACGGTGATCAGCTGGTAACTGGAAGGCAGATTTGGATTGATTTCCGAAGCGTTGGAACTTTTCGTTCCAGTCACCACGAGGACACCGATTCCGATTTTCTCTGTGCAATCGAGAAACGATGACATGGCAGAGAGACACTCCCCCCTCGTTGTGTCACGCATGACCAACAAAGAGAGAGGCTGCCTGCCATGTGTGAGAGTACGGGAGGGAGCGGAACAACCTGGTTTGCAGTTGGCCGAAGACTGCTGCTGTGACTGGGTATTTCGCTATTATTTCCGCCTTTACTCTTTTTCCATACGGATGGCTCGTTTCTCCGATTGTTCTTTCACATTTCTACACGTGAACGCATCTACAGCACTATCTACAATTGGCAAGATCCATATAGCTACATACAATGCCGGAATAAACCCTTCGCGATGTGCCAAACGCTGAGCTGGCATTCCTGCAGACGGTCTCCTTCTCGTTCCCATCCATGGTTGGAGGGTTGGGTAATAGTGTTCCCCAATTCAAACCTCGACGTTATGTTGATGCTTGAGCGGCGTCTGGGCATCACCGGCACAGAATTCTGAAGAGGAAGTGATTTTTGTTCGAAGATTCTTTTTTCGCAGAAGAACAGAAGTTCATCACAAGCTTCTTTATTGTCGTGGAGAGACGTGAGAGGAGAATTCGCGTGCTTGCATGTTGTGGGCACAGGGCCACATGTTGCGCACCTTCATATACGCTCGTTTACTGAAACGCAGGCGGCATGGTCTTCAGTACCTGTGCTCTCTTCGCGAAACGTAAAGATGCGCAAACCTGCTACATCAATCTATTCGGTGTGCACGCCTGTCAATCAATTTTGGACCTTGGTCGCACAAAATGTATCGATCGCAAGGGAAATGCGAAAAAATTACCCCTTACCCGTCGCGGCTGCTGTGGTGAATCAAGAATCCAACACTGCCGAAAATAACCCGTTGGTGTAGTATGCATTTGTTCAGCTTCGCAGCAGAATGGAATAGTGTCTGCGTCGGACTTACAACGAGCTCCCAGGACGTGATGGCCGGGGCGTTAGAACCATTACACAAAAAACAGGTCTACAAAGTACAGCGTGTATATCTTGTTGCTTGCATGCGAGTTGGGGCCTTCCATTTATTCCCTTGCAGCAACGTTGCTACCTTGCTACCTGTTGCGCGTTGTGCGTCAGACGAACCAAGGGAAAAAATGAAATGGATCGTTTTTTGCGATGGATTCTCGAAAAAGAGTTCGGTGCGTCCAAGCAGCATTTGTTTTATTGTGTATCATATCTTCGCCACCAAAAGTGCCCATTTGCAATCGGTAATTTTGTGGAACCGTTTTAACCCGTCATCGGGTTTCCGTATCAAGATTCTCACTCCCGTACGCCGCGACTGCTCTGCAGTCTGTCAGGCTCTGTTCATACACATCCGAACGTATTGCCATGCCCCATATTGATCCTACAGGTGTACCAGGGATAAAAAGAGGTGGCATGGCAGTATTTACTCGGTTGTACTGGAAAACCGTACTACACGTCTCACCATATACACTGGGGGGACTGTCGCCACAATAAATAGGACGACAACACATGTCCTCAAACAGCAGTACCGTTCAGAGGATGATATATTGCCGGCAGTTTCTGTTTGTCGACGTCATCATTACTATTCGGTTTTCATTGACCTTCATTCCGCCAATCCACCTCTCCCACGAGCCTGCTACCTAGCTCATCGTCTTGTGCTCTTCAGGACGCGTGTGCACTATAACCAAAACCGACCTCCCTCTCTCCATCGCGCAGGATGACATCTACCCCCAAGGCCCCTCCGTCATGTTCTACAACATGTTCCTCGACGAGAGCGTTCGCTCCAGCCTCTCCGGGTACGACGCGCTCTCCATCATCGAGTGGGACGTGCTCGTCGCTAGTGACAACTCCTTCGAGGAGCTCTACCACGCCGCGTTCCGCGTGAATGAGGAGTTCTGGGTGAAGGGCAGCAACCTCGAGGGCACCTCGTTCCACTCGAACGCTGATGCCATCGAGATGTGGCATGTGCTAGGCCACATCAACGGCAACGCCATCTACAACAACGACGACCCCGCGTTCGTCGAGTATGTGGAGTACACCCGGGCCCGCTGGGGATACGAGCACCCGTACGACGTGGCGCTGTGGATGACCATCTCGGACTTCCCGTACAGCTGGCCTCTCTACCAGCGGTACTCGAGCAAGTTCGTCGTCACCAACCTGGTGGGTAAAAAGGGCAACGTTAGTGGGCGGTTCAATTGGCATTCAAGGGTGACGAAAACGCAATGAGAGCCATGGCACACGGCGCAAGCAATCGACGAGTATCCTCATCTATGTAGCTAGAGTATTGCGATGTGGATCGGGAGTATAACTCACACCGGAACGCTGCACTTATATGCCATGGCATGAATCTTCCAGATCTCGTCCGTCGGGTACGAGCACGTCAACCACGACACGGTCTCCGACGCCGTCGCGGGCAAGACTCTGTTCATCCACGGCAGCAGCGTGGACGAGGGCAACGTCGCGTCCTACGAGGCCACCGAGGGCGACGCCGCTGTCGACGTCGCAACTTCCCAGCGCCAGCTTACGGAGGATGTACCCAAGTGGCAGGCACAGGAGAAGTGGAGGAACACCAGCGTCCCCAAGTGCGTTTGTCGGTATCGAATTTTGATGGGTAGGTGTTGCTGGTCATACATACAAGATCGTTGTGAACCCGTGAGGGACACCAGTCCGGTTTTCATGTAGGCCAACAAACTCATGGGTGCCGCACGGTTCGTGGAGCATTCGTTTAGCGTAGTGACGCACAGCCACCCATTGACGGCGTTGGACGCGAACGATATTTATACCAACACATAGCACGGCCAAAAGACATGTGACTAGCGGGTATTGTGGCCAACTGCGATTGATTGTTTTCAGCGTACAAAGTTCTCTCCGGTTGTGCGTTATGTGCAAAGCGTACCATTGTTTTCACCCTTTTTAGGGATGCGGTAAAAAGATTGTCGTGGCACGCGTTGTACTGCACGACTCGATATAACGAATGCGTGCGAAACTGTTCGCTTTTGGTCAACACATAATATTGAGTATTGTCTGTGCCGTCGAACTTTTTGGCTGGTGTTGGTGCCGTGAAATAACTCCGCCGTGTGTACTCGGACTCCCGCCCGCGCATCGCACTAGGTGGAAGCGCAACCAGAAGTGGAAGAAGCAGTACGAGGACTCTTCGGATGAGGAAGGGTGAGTGCGTGTGGCTTGTCATGCTATCGTCGTCGGTGATTCGAAACGTTCAGGGAACCGTGTCGTGAAAGCCGCTGCCTTCGGCATCCATCCGCAGTGTGAAGCATAATTGGGGTTGACTAGTGTTGCGTGCCTTGGGACGCGCGTCGTGTAAACAATGTCCTCAACACGTTGACATCGCACGGTTTGAAAAAGGATCCGGTAAAATGGTTTTGCGCTCTGAAGACCGACGGTTATCATTAGGCTCGTCCGCGCAAACTATTGGCTACTCGAACGTACGCATCAACAAGCGGTCCTGCGAAGGAGAAAAATGGAGCTTTGAGCCAAAAAACGTAATTGACTTTGGGTTTGTGGCCTACGCGTCCATTCGAAGCCGGTGACCTTTCGTCACGTATTTTATCATTTGCCCCATTCTTGAGGCGAACGTTGCACAATGTAGAACCGAACGTGATGTACCTGCTGAATCGTACGTGATCCACCCTTTATACTACCCCCGTGCGCGGACATGCTCGACAGGTGCATGGACGGGTGCGAGTACACGAGCAAGGACGGCACCAGGGGACGCGTGTGCGACTCGAACTGCTCCAGCCCGAATGTGTACGGTACTCTCGGATGCGGCGCCAAGAACGGAAAGTACGGTGCGGACTGCCGCGCTTGCTACAACGACGACGAGAAGGCCCGCAAGCAGGACACGCCCGGGAACCGCGCGATCATGTGAGACGCATGGTGATGTGCATGGCTAGGCGTTGGGATACCCTGTTGCGGATGGATGTGCCTAGGCCAGCAGGCACGGTCGACCGCTGCTATAAGCAGCCAGTATACTTGAATGTTTTTCATCTTGAATGGCTTGCGGACAAGCTTGTCGGAACTAAGTAGTTGATGCACTTCCATCCGCTGCCGTTGCAGCCTTACCCGACACCCGAACAAGCGGCCTTGCACGACGAAGCTGAAGCAGAGTGCGCTCGTGACTCCGCCGTCTCGTCACTCGATCCTTGCCTGTTTCTCCGTGAACGATTGGCGTTTCTCGCCTCCACGCGCTTCTTTTACCCGATTGATCTTGATGGGCAGGTGCTCGACCAAGATGCCCGTGGACGTGTACGGCCGCCGCCTGACTCCCGCCGACGAGAGCAACCCTCTCCTTGTCGCCCGTGATCTGGAGGCCCTCCAGAAGGACGAGGTGCACCGCCAGCTTTCGGAGGATGTGCCGAAGTGGAGGGCACAGGAGAAGTGGAAGAACAACACGGTCCCCAAGTGCGTATTTCCTTCGGCACACATGAGGTTGTTGAGCGGACGAGTTCATAATGGTTTGTCGAAGCTTGTTGACAAAGGAAGACCTGAACACTATTGACTCTTGATTGGATATTTTAGCGATCGCTGTTGATATATAACGCAGTTTGATATTGTTCGATCGGCGACTATTGGCTGTGCGTCGATCGCTTCGGGACAATGCGACCCGTTCGTGTCCAGCAGGCTTTCGAGCGGCTATTGACCTTCTTGCTCTGTTTTGTTGTGTGCTGTCGCATCGCCGCAGGTGGAAGCGCAACCAGAAGTGGAAGAAGCAGTACGAGGACTCTTCGGATGAGGAAGGGTGAGTGACCTTGGCGTCTCGTGTTTTAAATTCCTTGCAATCTCAATACTGGGGTTGTTTACGCGTTGCGTTCGGAAGATGACCATGTTCCGCCGATGTCCCTGGCGCGTACAGAATCTAGATTGCTCAAGTTTTCTGTTTCTCACCCACGACAGGTGCATGGACGGGTGCGAGTACACGAGCAAGGACGGCACCAGGGGACGCGTGTGCGACTCGAACTGCTCCAGCTCGAACGTGTACGGTACTCTCGGATGCGGCGCCAAGAACGGAAAGTACGGTGCGGACTGCCGCGCTTGCTACAACGACGACGAGAAGGCCCGCAAGCAGGACACGCCCGGGAACCGCGCGATCATGTGAGACGCATGGTGATGTGCATGGCTAGGCGTTGGGATACCCTGTTGCGGATGGATGTGCCTAGGCCAGCAGGCACTGTCGACCGCTGCTATAAGCAGCCAGTATACTTGAATGTTTTTCATCTTGAATGGCTTGCTGACGAGCTCGTCGGAATTTGTACTTGATGCACTTGCAGGTGCTCGACCAAGATGCCCGTGGACGTGTACGGCCGCCGCCTGACTACCGCCGACGAGGTGAATCCTCTCCTCGTCGCCCGTGATCTGGAGGCCCTCCAGAAGGACGAGGAGCACCGCCAGCTTTCGGAGGATGTGCCGAAGTGGAGGGCACAGGAGAAGTGGAAGAACAACACGGTCCCCAAGTGCGTATTTCCTTCGGAAGACGTGAGGTTGTTTAGTGGACCAGTTAATAATTTTTTGTCGAAGCTTGTTTATACGTTAGCGATCGCTGTTGATAAAGAACGCAGCTTGATATTGTTCGATCGGCGAATATTGGTTGTGCGTCGATCGCTTCGGCACAACGCGACCCATTGGTGTTTCAGCATGCTGTCGAGCGTTCTTGACCTTCTTGCTCTTTTTTGTTATGTGCTGTCGCATCGTCGCAGGTGGAAGCGCAACCAGAAGTGGAAGGAAGCAGTACGAGGACTCTTCGGATGAGGAAGGGTGAGTGATCTTGGCATCTCGTCTCTGCGCTTGTTGAACCGAGAGCATAGATGGAAATATTTTGTGAACATCCGGCAACAGGTTCCGTTGCAGTGGTGACCAAAGCAATAGTCTTCGTGATATTATTCCCTTGCAATCTTAATACTGGAGTTGTTTACGCGTTGCGTTCGGAAGATGACCATGTTCCGCCGATGTCCCTGGCGCGTACAGAATCTAGATTGCTCAAGTTTTCTGTTTTTCACCCACGACAGGTGCATGGACGGGTGCGAGTACACGAGCAAGGACGGCACCAGGGGACGCGTGTGCGACTCGAACTGCTCCAGCTCGAACGTGTACGGTACTCTTGGATGCGGCGCCAAGAACGGAAAGTACGGTGCGGACTGCCGCGCTTGCTACAACGACGACGAGAAGGCCCGCAAGCAGGACACGCCCGGGAACCGCGCGATCATGTGAGACGCATGGTGATGTGCATGGCTAGGCGTTGGGATACCCTGTTGCGGATGGATGTGCCTAGGCCAGCAGGCACTGTCGACCGCTGCTATAAGCAGCCAATATACTTGAATGTTTTCCACTTCGAATGAGTTGCTGACGAGCTTGTCGGAACTAAGTAGTTGATGGACTTCCATCCGCTGCCGTTGCAGCCTTACCCGATACCCCAACACGCAGTGGCCTTGCACGACGAAGCTGAAGCAGAGTGCGCTCGTGACTCCGCCGTCATCCGTCACTCGATCCTCTGTCTTCGTGAACGATTGGCGTTTCTCGCCTCCACGCTTCTTTTACCCGATTGATCTTGATGGGCAGGTGCTCGACCAAGATGCCCGTGGACGTGTACGGCCGCCGCCTGACTCCCGCCGACGAGAGCAACCCTCTCCTCGTCGCCCGTGATCTGGAGGCCCTCCAGAAGGACGAGGTGCACCGCCAGCTTTCGGAGGATGTGCCGAAGTGGAGGGCACAGGAGAAGTGGAAAAACAACACGGTCCCCAAGTGCGTATTTCTTTCGAATGACGTGAGGTTGTTGAGCAGACGAGTTAATAATGGTTTGTCGAAGCTCGTTGATAAAGGAAGACCTGAACACTATTGACTCTTTATTGAAAATGGTTGATATTTGTTCGATCGGCGACTGTTGGCTGTGCGTCAATCGCTTCGGGACAATGCGACCGGTTGGTGTGCCTGCAGGCTGTCGAGAGGTTATTGACCTTCTTGCTCTGTTTCGTTATGTGCTGTCGCATCGCCGCAGGTGGAAGCGCAACCAGAAGTGGAAGAAGCAGTACGAGGACTCTTCGGATGAGGAAGGGTGAGTGATCTTGGCGTCTCGTGTTTTAAATTCCTTGCAATCTCAATACTGGAGTTGTTTACGCGTTTTGTTCGGAAGATGACCATGTTCCGCCGATGTCCCTGGCGCGTACAGAATCTAGATTGCTCAAGTTTTCTGTTTTTCACCCACGACAGGTGCATGGACGGGTGCGAGTACACGAGCAAGGACGGCACCAGGGGACGCGTGTGCGACTCGAACTGCTCCAGCTCGAACGTGTACGGTACTCTCGGATGCGGCGCCAAGAGCGGAAAGTACGGTGCGGACTGCCGCGCTTGCTACAACGACGACGAGAAGGCCCGCAAGCAGGACACGCCCGGGAACCGCGCGATCATGTGAGACGCATGGTGATGTGCATGGCTAGGCGTTGGGATACCCTGTTGCGGATGGATGTGCCGAGGCCAACAGGCACTGTCGACCGCTGCTATAAGCAGCCAATATACTTGAATGTTTTCCACTTCGAATGAGTTGCTGACGAGCTCGTCGGAATTTCTACTTGATGCACTTGCAGGTGCTCGACCAAGATGCCCGTGGACGTGTACGGCCGCCGCCTGACTCCCGCCGACGAGAGCAACCCTCTCCTCGTCGCCCGTGATCTGGAGGCCCTCCAGAAGGACGAGGTGCACCGCCAGCTTTCGGAGGATGTGCCGAAGTGGAGGGCACAGGAGAAGTGGAAGAACAACACGGTCCCCAAGTGCGTATTTCCTTCGGAAGACGTGAGGTTGTTTAGTGGACCAGTTAATAATTTTTTGTCGAAGCTTGTTTATACGTTAGCGATCGCTGTTGATAAAGAACGCAGCTTGATATTGTTCGATCGGCGAATATTGGTTGTGCGTCGATCGCTTCGGCACAACGCGACCCATTGGTGTTTCAGCATGCTGTCGAGCGTTCTTGACCTTCTTGCTCTTTTTTGTTATGTGCTGTCGCATCGTCGCAGGTGGAAGCGCAACCAGAAGTGGAAGAAGCAGTACGAGGACTCTTCGGATGAGGAAGGGTGAGTGATCTTGGCGTCTCGTCTATGCGGCTTGTTGAACCGAGAGCATAGATGGAAATATTTTGTGAACATCCGGCAACAGGTTCCGTTGCAGTGGTGGCCAAAGCAATAGTCTCTGATATTATTCCCTTGCAATCTTAATACTGGAGTTGTTTACGCGTTGCGTTCGGAAGATGACCATGTTCCGCCGATGTCCCTGGCGCGTACAGAATCAGATTGCTCAAGTTTTCTGTTTTTCACCCACGACAGGTGCATGGACGGGTGCGAGTACACGAGCAAGGACGGCACCAGGGGACGCGTGTGCGACTCGAACTGCTCCAGCCCGAATGTGTACGGTACTCTCGGATGCGGCGCCAAGAACGGAAAGTACGGTGCGGACTGCCGCGCTTGCTACAACGACGACGAGAAGGCCCGCAAGCAGGACACGCCCGGGAACCGCGCGATCATGTGAGACGCATGATGATGTGCATGGCTAGGCGTTGGGATACCCTGTTGCGGATCGATGTGCCTAGGCCAGCAGGCACTGTCGACCGCTGCTATAAGCAGCCAATATACTTGAATGTTTTTCGTCTTGAATGGCTTGCTGACAAGCTTGTCGGAACTAAGTAGTTGATGCACTTCCATCCGCTGCCGTTGCAGCCTTACCCGACACCCCAACACGCAGTGGCCTTGCACGACGAAGCTGAAGCAGAATGCGCTCGTGACTCCGCCGTCTCGTCACTCGATCCTTGCCTGTTTCTCCGTGAACGATTGGCGTTTCTCGCCTCCACGCGCTTCTTTTACCCGATTGATCTTGATGGGCAGGTGCTCGACCAAGATGCCCGTGGACGTGTACGGCCGCCGCCTGACTCCCGCCGACGAGAGCAACCCTCTCCTCGTCGCCCGTGATCTGGAGGCCCTCCAGAAGGACGAGGTGCACCGCCAGCTTTCGGAGGATGTGCCGAAGTGGAGGGCACAGGAGAAGTGGAAGAACAACACGGTCCCCAAGTGCGTATTTCCTTCGGAACACGTAAGGACACGTGAGGTTGTTGAGCAGACGAGTTCACAATGGTTTGTCGAAGCTTGTTGACAAAGGAAGACCTGAACACTATTGACTCTTTGTTGAATATTTTAGCGATCGCTGTTGATATATAACGCATTTTGATATTGTTCGATCGGCTACTATTGGCTGTGCGTCGATCGCCTCGGGACAATGCGACCCATTGGTGTCCAGCAGGCGTTCGAGCGGCTATTGACCTTCTTGCTCTGTTTTGTTGTGTGCTGTCGCATCGCCGCAGGTGGAAGCGCAACCAGAAGTGGAAGAAGCAGTACGAGGACTCTTCGGATGAGGAAGGGTGAGTGACCTTGGCGTCTCGTCTTATAAATTCCTTGCAATCTTAATACTGGGGTTGTTTACGCGTTGCGTTCGGAAGATGACCATGTTCCGCCGATGTCCCTGGCGCGTACAGAATCTAGATTGCTCAAGTTTTCTGTTTTTCACCCACGACAGGTGCATGGACGGGTGCGAGTACACGAGCAAGGACGGCACCAGGGGACGCGTGTGCGACTCAAACTGCTCCAGCCCGAATGTGTACGGTACTCTTGGATGCGGCGCCAAGAACGGAAAGTACGGTGCGGACTGCCGCGCTTGCTACAACGACGACGAGAAGGCCCGCAAGCAGGACACGCCCGGGAACCGCGCGATCATGTGAGACGCATGGTGATGTGCATGGCTAGGCGTTGGGATACCCTGTTGCGGATGGATGTGCCTAGGCCAACAGGCACTGTCGACCGCTGCTATACGCAGCCAGTATACTTGAATGTTTTTCATCTTGAGTGGCTCGCTGACAAGCTTGTCGGAACTAAGTACTTGATGCACTTCCATCCGCTGCCGTTGCAGCCTTACCCGATACCCCAACACGCAGTGGCCTTGCACGACGAAGCTGAAGCAGAGTGCGCTCGTGACTCCGCTGTCATCCGTCACTCGACCCTTGCCTGTTTTCCGTTTACGATTGGCGTTTCTCGCCTCCATGCTTCTTTTACCCGTTGATCTTGATGGGCAGGTGCTCGACCAAGATGCCCGTGGACGTGTACGGCCGCCGCCTGACTCCCGCCGACGAGAGCAACCCTCTCCTCGTCGCCCGTGATCTGGAGGCCCTCCAGAAGGACGAGGTGCACCGCCAGCTTTCGGAGGATGTGCCGAAGTGGAGGGCACAGGAGAAGTGGAAGAACAACACGGTCCCCAAGTGCGTATTTCCTTCGGAACACATGAGGTTGTTGAGCAGACGAGTTCATAATGGTTTGTCGAAGCTCGTTGATAAAGGAAGACCTGAACACTATTGACTCTTTATCGAAAATGTTGATATTGTTCGATCGGCGACTGTTGGCTGTGCGTCGATCGCTTCTGCACAAAGCGACCCATTGGTGTGCCTGCAGGCTGTCGGGAGGTTATTGACCTTCTTGCTCTGTTTTGTTATGTGCTGCCGCATCGCCGCAGGTGGAAGCGCAACCAGAAGTGGAAGAAGCAGTACGAGGACTCTTCGGATGAGGAAGGGTGAGTGATGTTGGCGTCCGTCTTTTAAATTCCTTGCAATCTTAATACTGGGGTTGTTTACGCGTTGCGTTCGGAAGATGACCATGTTCCGCCGATGTCCCTGGCTCGTACAGAATCTAGATTGCTCAAGTTTTCTGTTTTTCACTCACGACAGGTGCATGGACGGGTGCGAGTACACGAGCAAGGACGGCACCAGGGGACGCGTGTGCGACTCGAACTGCTCCAGCTCGAACGTGTACGGTACTCTCGGATGCGGCGCCAAGAACGGAAAGTACGGTGCGGACTGCCGCGCTTGCTACAACGACGACGAGAAGGCCCGCAAGCAGGACACGCCCGGGAACCGCGCGATCATGTGAGACGCATGGTGATGTGCATGGCTAGGCGTTGGGATACCCTGTTGCGGATGGATGTGCCTAGGCCAACAGGCACTGTCGACCGCTGCTATAAGCAGCCAATATACTTGAATGTTTTCCACTTCGAATGAGTTGCTGACGAGCTCGTCGGAATTTCTACTTGATGCACTTGCAGGTGCTCGACCAAGATGCCCGTGGACGTGTACGGCCGCCGCCTGACTCCCGCCGACGAGAGCAACCCTCTCCTCGTCGCCCGTGATCTGGAGGCCCTCCAGAAGGACGAGGAGCACCGCCAGCTTTCGGAGGATGTGCCGAAGTGGAGGGCACAGGAGAAGTGGAAGAACAACACGGTCCCCAAGTGCGTATTTCCTTCGGAAGACGTGAGGTTGTTTAGTGGACCAGTTAATAATTTTTTGTCGAAGCTTGTTTATACGTTAGCGATCGCTGTTGATAAAGAACGCAGCTTGATATTGTTCGATCGGCGAATATTGGTTGTGCGTCGATCGCTTCGGCACAACGCGACCCATTGGTTTTTCAGCATGCTGTCGAGCGTTCTTGACCTTCTTGCTCTTTTTTGTTATGTGCTGTCGCATCGTCGCAGGTGGAAGCGCAACCAGAAGTGGAAGAAGCAGTACGAGGACTCTTCGGATGAGGAAGGGTGAGTGATCTTGGCATCTCGTCTATGCGCTTGTTGAACCGAGAGCATAGATGGAAATATTTTGTGAACATCCGGCAACAGGTTTCGTTGCAGTGGTGGCCAAAGCAATAGTCTCCTGTGATATTATTCCCTTGCAATCTTAATACTGGAGTTGTTACGCGTTGCGTTCGGAAGATGACCATGTTCCGCCGATGTCCTTGGCTCGTACAGAATCTAGATTGCTCAAGTTTTCTGTTTTTCACCCACGACAGGTGCATGGACGGGTGCGAGTACACGAGCAAGGACGGCACCAGGGGACGCGTGTGCGACTCGAATTGCTCCAGCCCGAATGTGTACGGTACTCTCGGATGCGGCGCCAAGAACGGAAAGTACGGTGCGGACTGCCGCGCTTGCTACAACGACGACGAGAAGGCCCGCAAGCAGGACACGCCCGGGAACCGCGCGATCATGTGAGACGCATGATGATGTGCATGGCTAGGCGTTGGGATACCCTTCTGCGGACGGTTGTGCCGAGGCGGGCAGACAACGTCGAACGTTGATGGGCAGCCATTACACTTCTCGTTTGGCCCTCGCCCCCCCTTTTCTCCCTTAACCATGGGCATCAATCTCTTCGCCTGCGCCTCCTGTCGCCCGATTCGCTTTTTCCTGATCGGGACAGGTGCTCGACCAGAGAGCCGGTCGACGTCTACGGCCGCCGCCTGTCTGGCCACCAGGACTTCTCTCTTGAGCTCGCACGGCTAACGGAAGCCGAGAACAGCGAGGACGAGGACTCGGAGGACGGCTTTGAGCCTCGCGTGGACGTCGAGGTTGGCGGTAGGGAGAAGGCGGTCCGCTTCTTCGAGGCGGCGGCAGAGCGGACGTACCTCGGCGAAGTGGAGCGCGGCAACCTGTGCGCCTTCGTCAGCGGTTGGGCGGGCGAGGAGGCCATGTGGGAGGTGACCGTGAAGAGCATCCTGCAGTTCATGCCGGGCATGAAGGTGGCTGTCGCTGCTGAGGCGGAGGGACTCGACGCATACGAGAGGTACTACTGGTGTTGGTAGTGTGATACAGCTATGTAGGGTACGTGTACAATACCTCCCTTACACCATGTTTGCTCGTGTGTGCGTGCGTGTACTTGGTTGGAATCACGAGAGAGTCTCGAGATTTACACCATGTTCCTCTTTGGTATCCAGCGCTCGAGGCATGAGAGTGTTGTGTAGTAGAACTCGCCGCCTTCCGTGTTTAAAAAATGAAAAATGTCGTCCACTTTCTGCTGCTCCCTCGCTCGCTGGAAATTCTAGGTCCATGGGCCGTCTTCCCGGCGTCACGGTTTCCGGCACCCAGAACCCCGCCACGGCGACCTTGTACGCGGACAAGTACTGCTCCTTCAGCGAGCTTATCCTGTACGTCAAGCCGGGGTCCGTTCTCTCCCGGTCCTTCACCTCCAAGGACACCCACTCCCCGCGGGGCGACCTCCTGGTCGTGCACGCGGGCTCTCAGGGGAGCTACCACGACACGGAGCTGAGCCGCCGCTCGGCGTCGGTGCTCGGGTTCGAGGCGCCGTCCTTCACGCAGGGTACCGACCTGATGCTGCCGGGAGATGCGAACTACTACCTAAGGGAGGCGCTCGGGTTGAAGATTGGTTCCGACGGCCTGCAGGGAGACGGAGACGGGGATGCCGTGATCGCGCTTCAGAAGTTCGTTGACTTCGACCAGGTCTCCGCCGTCCCTCAGGTATGTACGGCGTGTGTCTTCGGGTGGTGCGTGAAAGTTGTCGCGTCATCAACATGGCGTGTTTTTGTTTTTTGTCTTCCGTCTTTTTGCGAATCTGTTGCACGTACAGCCTTTGGGCATGTGTTGTACTGCTACCAATCCGAACGTCGTCGCCGACAGTGACGCCGGTTTTGTTGCGAAACCCCTCATTTCGCACGTATCAGGTGCTGGCCGCGGTCGCCTACTCCCGCGAAACGCCCGGAGTGTGGTTCATTGACCCCCGTGGTTGGGTGGGCCAGAACCTCTTCAAGGAGGCGTCCATCTGGGACATCCCCCTAGTCAAGCCCCGCTTTACCTGCACCATCGCCGCGGACAAGCTGGACTCCGCAAGCCCCAAGACTGCCGAAACGTTGCAAAGCAGCGTGGACTTTTTTGCGAATGGCGGGAAGTGCGCCAACGGCCTGATCGCAGCCGCGCCGTAGGCCGGAAACGTACGCCCGGCAGCCAAGTTTAGCTTTGGCGCGTTTTTGGTGACCCAATTCATGGTGTGCGTTATATCCTGCGCGCGCGTGTACGTATATGGTAGCCGACCCTTACTCGCTCTAGGTTTGATGGAAATGTCACGCCGACCTGCTTGTACGGTATCTTCGACTTTGGTAGGGTTGTACTTTTTACCGTCAAAGTTGTCAGGGTCACTTTGAATTTAGGTTATTTTACACCAGCGCCACCTTGGCTAGCGTGCGTGTGTTTCATGGGAAGGTCCCCGTCTCGTTTTTTTTTTGGGCGCCTAGTTCTTTTCGGAACAACTGCTGTACTATAGTGTGCGACGTTTTGAATAGTAGCGAGCACGCGGCACTACTGTACCACGCCTTGACCACGCCTTGCATGGTTCCTTCTCCCGCCCGGCGATAGTGTTGAACGCTGCCGTCGGGATTCTTGAGCGATCCGTCATGGAAGATCGTCAGGTTAAAGGGGGGGTAGATTTGTATCCCATTTCGTTTTTCTATTCGTGCCCGACCGGGCAACCTGCCGGTGTGTGTTTTTTGTTGCTGGTTGACTTGTGCGTGCGTTGATTCGTGAGAGGACGTTGCGTGTCTGTCGGAAGTCATAGGAAAGTTAATAGTCATGGATGTGCGCGGAAGTAGGGACAACAACTGAAGATACATACTTGTATTGCAGTCGTTTGCCGTAGGCAGCACCACTGTGTAGTGTTGGTTCCTTTTCCACGGAACACGCCGATATTTTGTGTGTTTTTTCTGCGGAAGTCACAGCTCGTTTTTCTGTGTAAATTTTGTTTTGACAGGTTGTGTATCACTAGTTGTGAAAAAGTGTTGTGCTGAGGTCGTGAGCTCATGTTTTCCCGTAGAAAGTGCGCACTTGCAACTTTTGCCCCAAGCCTGTGATGGCAGGAGGAATGCTACCTGTTTTTCCATGTCTTTGGACTAGTGTTTCGTGTCTGCGTTTCAAAGTGTTTTGTTGAGGTTGAAATGATCACCGGCATCCGTTAATTTTTTTGCAATTTTTTTTAGAATACCCCGAACCGCTCCCAAGCCGCTCTCGGGTACTTATTTCCGTGTGTCCCGACCCGCATTGTTTGGTCGCACACCGAAATTTATTCGCCGTATGTGAGTGGGTTCTGGGCAGGACAACAAGTGGCAGGCCTATTATAGGACAGAAAAACCTCGTGTGATTCGCCGAGCTTGGCACAGAAGCAATGAGGGGGCTGAGCCAAGGACACACGACAATAATAGTTTTGGGGCTGGATAGAGTGTGCGTGGATGTATGTATTTCGAGAGAGAACCCAAACGGCGTAGGCATCAGTCTAATGTGAACATTCAAACGAACTCAATTGAACATGAACGAGAAACTGCTTTCAAATGCGAGTGAGAGAGCAATACTAGTCGCAATGCACCAAGGAGCGTGTAGTATGCGTCAGTCAGTCATCGCAAGAAGAATGATAAAATAAACTAGGGTTAAGGAATGGCCCCCCGCCCCGCAATGGGGCTGGGGTCCAACATCCAGGACGGATGGTGGTGAGTGTCCGGGAGGAAGGAAAGAAGAAGGGGAGAAGAGTTGTTGGGGCGGGAAGAAGGGACGGTGTTGGGAGAGGCAAGGAAGTGGTGAAGAATTTCGGCACTCGACGAGCGCGCGGTCCCGTCGGGGGTGAAAGGGAAATGTCAGCCCGTAGTCTTGTCTCTATCGGAATCGAAAAGCCGAAAAATCGAGGTATACAATATGTACATAACGGAGAAGGCCGACGAGGAAGGTACGAGGAGAGGAAATTGCACCCCACGTTCGAGTTCGGTGTGAAAACCGCCGCAAGGAAGGAGTGCGGAGGGAACAAAAAAAAAACGGAGACGTCGACGTTTGCGTCGTGGAACCATCCTTCCGTATAACGCAGGTACTCACCAGTGCAAACAAAGAGAGAGGTAAAATACCCACAAACACTTCAGCGACGATGGCAAGCGCAACGTCAAAACTTCACAGGAAGAAAAGTGCATACAAAAAAAGAAAAGGCCGGATGCCGACCTGTGGCTCTCTCGGAATGGAGGGATTCCCACAATTTCCAACCGGCAATCCACAAATTAGTACGGACATATGAAGTTACTGGGTAGAGAGAGATCGGTTTTTCATGTGAAGACGACAGACAACAACAACAACAATGAATGATGAAGGTCGACCCGTCCTGCGTCGTTCGGTGTAAAATGATAAATGCGAAAGGTGGACTGCGTAAAGATCCAGCGGTCTTTTTCGGCAGTGGGAAAGAAATATGCAACCACATGTCGCAAAGAAAAAAAAAGTTGAGCGGGATACTCTAGAAATTTTTTGCTCTGGTTCACTTTTTTGCCTCCACAACCCGAGAATCCCACTGCTGTATCTCGACCTACAAGACTCCAATCAACAAACCAGCACTGGAAGAAGTGCGTGGAAGATGCTGTGACAGCACAAGACAACTAAGTCGACACTCGTACGACTTCCATGTACAGTCGGCGTCTGGTCCATACTGCTGTAGAAATACTAAAATCGAGCCATCTTTTTATTTTTTTTCCATATAAATAACAAGAAATGTATTACGTCACGACGACCATCCTGTGAGTATATATATACTAACGTGATTATACTCGTGGTATACCAAGATTTCTTTCAACAAGTGAGGAAGAGAAGGGATCTCAAATCGCGGTGCACCAAAGGGGCGTGCAGCATGTGTCTCACGAAGAACGACATCTCATCTTCCGCTCGTTCCCCCGGCGACTCATTATTATTCTGAATAATGAAAAAAAAGTGAATGAACACACACGTCGCTGTCTGTGCCGTGTCTGGCATTTTATATTGCGTTTGTGTCCCACAGCAGCAGCAGTTGTCCCTTGATCCGATTTGACAAGAAACTCGTGGTCACTCACTACCCCGGCTGGGAAGCAGCCCTCTCACAACATGAAACTAGTGGGGGCTCGCTATCAATCCCATGCCTAAAAAACAGGCCATCTGGCGAGTCTTTTGGTTCGGACCGACAAGTTGTTCACTTGTTGTGCAACCCTATGTTTGTCTTCGCCACCGCACCTTTTTCAAGCAAGGTGTTCAGACCCAGAGCGGTTGCGGATTGGAGAGCCACCAATTCATTCTTTTTTTTCATTTCTCCTTCGTTTCATGCTCTCTTCCGCATAATAAAAGCTAAGTCAGTGCAACGAAGACGTTATTAGAATATTCCAGCATTTCTTATGTATTTACAAGGTCTCCCTTCGGGACGTGGGTGTCTACCCTTCTTCAGGTGACGCAAGACCACATGTATGTATGTGCATTGCCCGAAGAGGGACTGTGTGTCTTACAACGCTTGCATTTCCGCACAAAACAGCGTGCACGTTGTTATTCTACATTGAATGGAGCCAGCTCGAGCGGACAATATTTTTGGCAGCGCAAGACTTCCATGACGTCTATGATTGATGATGGCAGATTTCCGATGAGATCCGAATTTATTTGAAGCCGAACAACACCACAATGGGACATGTTCATCACTGCGGCTGGATGCATGTTCTCAGACTTGTCTACACTTGGCCCGCTGCGAAGTGTAGTAAACGTAGGTACCCGCTGATGGACAATCAATGCGATGACACGAAGAGTCATAGCCATGAATAATCGAATGGATGAATGAATGAATGAAAGTGGAGAAGCAAGAGGCACATACATACTACTACAAAATATTTGCCTCTCCACGTTCATTTCGTTCTTCCATTCATTCATTCGATGATTCATGGCTGGCGGTGACTCTTCGTGTCATCGCGTTGTGCAACAACAGCAGTACCTCCGTTTACGGCACTTCGCAGCGGGCCAAGTGTAGACAAGTCTGAGGGCATGCATCCAGCCGCAGTGTTGAACATTTCCCATTTGTGGTGTTGTTTCGGCTT
This sequence comes from Ectocarpus siliculosus, assembly GCA_000310025.1. Lineage (NCBI taxonomy): Eukaryota > Phaeophyceae > Ectocarpales > Ectocarpaceae > Ectocarpus > Ectocarpus siliculosus. Next base: position 187,366 of record FN647857.1, on the reverse strand, counting down.
CAAATTTGGGTCTCATCGGAAATCTGCCATCATCAATCAAAGAAGTCATGGAATTCTGAGTTTTCGCTGCCAAGATATTGTCCGCTCGAGCTGGCTCCAATGTAGAAAAATAACGTGCGTGCGCGATGTTTTGTGCGGAAATACAAGCGTTGTAAGACACACAGTCCCTCTTCTGGCAATGCGCATGTGGTCTTGCGTCACCTGAGGGAGGGTAGACACCCACGTCCCGAAGGGAGACCTTGTATTATATGTACAATATATCTGCATATCATTTATCCAGACAAGACAACAACCAATTAACCCAGACGGAATATTGAATGGTATTCACATTTACATAGGTAGGTATAACATAGATTACATACATTCACCATGCATGCATGGTGATTGTTTTGAATACTTTGTGCCTCTCAAACAGAGGGAAAAATGAGGTCACTAGTCTATTGTATGTACAACGAGCTGTTCTTTGGCAACTATCTACTATCTACAGTATAAATATTTCATAGCTAGCTATCGAAATCTGTTCATCGATGGCAGACAGCGACGTTTGTGGTGGTATTCATTGCCACCAACAGTAAGCAGTTCGGATGTTTCTGAACGGATCAGGATCGGTCACACGGGAGTGAGTGAGTCCCAGTATATGACTCTTTCTGCCCGTCTTTACTGCGCCGACGGTTCTACAATAATAATAGCCGAAATACTAATTGTGCCCAGCCAGCCGCGTTAAGCAATTGCCTTCACAATATATATATATTCGAACAGACAGGTAGCTGCGCTCTTGCACAGTATGTACAGGAAGATATCGATCGATCACAACAAACAATAATATAGTAATATTGTCCACATCACTATTGTTTGGCAACAATATTCATTTGGAGGAGAGAGTAATCGCTCGTGTGACAGGCCTAAATTCGAACAGCCTTCCACGCGCGGTACAGGGAAAAATGACCTTTAACCTGATGCACGTACATGATGAGTGGAGATGACTGGCTGCGGTTTACGACTGACTTCCTACACTGCCATCGAGGTGATGATCGTCAACGCTCACGGGTGATACCCGCTTCAGAAAATAAATGTAAATGCAGCACCAAGTTTCATATATGTTAGAGTGATGCTACGGAATAATGTTGGCCACACACAGCAGTTAGTTGGGGTGAAATCATGGACGCTGGTGGTGGTGCGGCCATAAGGAAGGGCTTGTCAAACTCCACCTTGCCTCCCAGGTACGTACGAATCAGTACACTCGCTAGGGGCAGAATAAATAAAGAGATCGCAGAGTGTGCCTCCTTACCCGAAAGGGAAACTGACGTATCGCACATCACTCACTCACGGTCACGCAATGCTTCCAGTGAATACAGAACTACGTAGTAACTGCCGTGGGCTCTGGTGCGATTTCACGAGTAGGCGGAGCCCTATCCGCCCCTGCCCTGAAAGGGTGCTTGCTCGGGAGATACCTCGAATAACAACAGTGAGTGGCAACACGAACGATTGTCTCTAACCAATGTATCTGTATTGCGGGCCAGCGCTTCACGTCGAAAAAAAAGCCGACAAATCGTCGACAAACAGCACACATACTTGTATGTCGTTAGCGACACGAAAACCTCCGCTGCTACAGTTTGTATCATTATTGCCTCATTCCCTGAAGTCTTCAGTCGCGCGCCAACACGCCCACCTTTTAGACGTATGTATGCCTCTATCAAGTCGAATCGGACTACTAGTTTGTACTGTACACATACATAGCATGCTCAAATACTCTTCTTCTTGGCGTAGACCACAACAACACAGCCAAGTGCAAAATCGAACAAACAAGCACCCCACCACCACAACGCAGCACAACGAGCGTCTATTATGATCGATCATGTTTGTTTGTTGAAGCCAAGAGATTTTGATTCTCCTACTACCTGGCGACAACGATTCATTACAAAGAGTTTCCTACAGCTCTTTCTTCTAGAATGTCAATCAATGGCTTCATGTCCTGTACCAATACTCTTGAAAGAGCAGAGATCGCCTGTCGCGCGCAGCTCTTCTTGCGAACGAAGCAAAAAACAAACGGCAACAGTCCGACGGTTTTTCACATAAATTATATATATACAGACGGTCACCGGTCTCTGATCAGCACCTTCTAGCTCCCACACCGGTCCAACTGACGCGGACACCTTCCTTGTCCATTTTTTGAAGCACGGGCCAACTCCTAGAAAGACTACTATTTACCCGAAAAGGGTACATACACACTTCGAATATAAATTAATAACAAAATAGGGACCACCCCAGAAACGCCAGCACCTCATACACACGCGACGACAGAAAAAAAAAAAAAAAACACAGCGCAACTAAAAACGCCCCCAGCCAGCCAGCAGTCGGACATCGCTGGCGACATAATAATATCGGGCAAATAAACAAAAAGATTGTATGATGTTCCCGCTCGGCATGGGATGCCCCCCAACAACTTTTTCACATTGTATATTCTACTGTACAACAGCTGCCTGGTGCACGATCACATGATTTCGAGTGCCCACAGAAAGCATTTGCTCGCCTTCTACAGTACATGGACGTCCCGCACCGAACGTTCGCGGTGCCAAACCTCATGTCGCACTTTTCTAAAGTCCAGTTCCGAAGAAGCCAGACCCTTAAAACTGCAGGACCTTGCAGCCAAATTGGTCGACGACCAGATGTATGTTCGCTGTACGTGGCCGATCACGCAACAGCATGCTATCGATTGGCAGAAAACAAAACTCCTCCACGACAACCACCGGAAACGAACAAAAGCCGTTCGGGTGACGACTCAACAAAGACGACACAACCAACCACACCCGGACCCGGACCCTAACAAAAACAAAAAGTCCTATTGACTCCGGCAGTACGTAAATAGTTCTACATTCAGTAGTCTTCACGCCCTTGACGAAGACACGTCCGAGATGCTCTCGTACTGCGAGCCGCCGCTCGTCCTCCGCCCGCGGTCACGGCCCGTCCCGATCACGCCGCCGCTGCCAACGGCCCCCGTCATCCTCCAAGGCGACGCCTCCTCACTCGTGCCCGCGCGCGCCGCGAAGTAGGGGGGAGGAGCCCCGCCCGCCCGGTGGTGGATGCTGTTGAGCCGCCCGGTGCGCTCGAGAAAGCCGTAGACGATGGCGGCGACGGCCGCGAATGCGGCGGCTACGGAGGCCCAGACGATGGTCGTGCACCGGCCTGTTACTCCGATTCATTGGCAA
>FN647857.1:147459-167959 GCA_000310025.1 Ectocarpus siliculosus | reverse complement strand
GAATTTCCACCCCCCCCTCCCCCCCCGGGAGGCCCGCCGCCGCCCCCCCCGCCTCCGCCAGCAGGAACCCCGCCGCCACCGCCCCCCCGGCCGAGTAGCGACGAAGCGGCCGACCGCCCTCCGCCCCCGCCCCCCCCCGGGTCGCCTCCCGGCCGAACTAGTAGGCGGGGCGGAGACACACCGCCGCCGCCGCCGCCGCCGCCGCCGCCGCCAAGGCCTGCAAGCGGAAACCCATCGGTTCGGGCGGGTGCGGTAAAGAGGGAGGAGGGGGCGGTGGCTGGGCGGGAGGGGAGCGACGGCGGCGGAGGAGGAGGAGCTGCCTGGGACGGGGTGTTCGAGGAGGGGGGGCAGTGTTATCTGGACGGACAGGTGCGGTGGGAAATTGATCAAATGAAATAGTACTGTCAATGTTGTTTTTTGTTGTGGATGGAAGGGGGTCGTGGCACCCGACCCCGCTTTTTTGCTGTTTTTTTGGGCTATGGTCTCAAGACGGAGGGCGGTTTTGGGCTACAGTCGTCTTCTGGTCGTCGTACTTGGTTGAATCGCGGGAGCGTATTGTGCGACCTCCGTACAGTTTTGAAAAAGCTGTTTGGTGTGCACAGTACATTGTCGAGACCCGTGCGTGCGTTCGCAACTTTGAGGTGGGGAGGAAGGTCCTTGTGTCTGTGGTGGCATGCGTGGTTGATTGGACCTCGCCCTACGGATGCTACAGGTGAAGTCGTATAGTTGAGGTCACAGTCCTCCTTGCCTGGGCCATGGCTTTGCTCCCGTCTTCTCCTTCGTGACAGATTACCGCCTGTGAGACGCAAAACATCTCGACCCTTACCTCCTCCTCTTTGAGTCTTCACGGCAGTCCCTCTCGTCATCCCATACAGGCACATATTTTGTTGCGCTCGCAAGGTCTAAAACCCGGGCCCGTATGTGCTGCCTGTCCGTTTCGTGGCGGAATTCATACCGTTGCCGGCGCAGACGCATCGAGACAAGCTTGCGGTTGATGCCGCCTGCCAGTTCTTCCTGACTTCTGAGGGCCTGTGGGTCGATGCGGTAGTGCTAGCGGTAACCGACTCGGAACAACCACCGCATGACGCTACCGCTGCTGGTGGTTCCTCGGCTGGACCCATCGCTACCACGCGGCGGTGAGAGCAATGGAGTGATTTTTTTTTTGTTTGTCTCCAAGAGGCTGCTAGCAACACCAGGGTCCCGCGCTCTCGTGTCAGCTTCCCCCCCAAACACTGTACATTGTCCGTACGATGCTTGCGTCCCTCTCCGGACATACTATCTCGGGAAAGGGTATGAGTGTGGTTTTTGTGTCCTGACGACCCATCGGGAAAACTACAAGCGTTTCCTATGTCCCTGATACGCGATCAGGAATAAAATGTGCGTTTCATATTCCACGCTCACGATCAAGATAGATCCCCTTCCAGCGTTGGTCTTCGCGATGTGTAAACATGCACATATGCATACGGCTGTGAGTGACGAGGAGAGGCTTGAACGCGGATTGTTCCGCTTTCTTGTTTCGAACTTTTCGGGTTCACTCTGTACGGCGGCGTTTTAGCCCCCCTCTGGAAACTAAAAGTGTTGGTGCCAAGTTGGCTTTTCGAGCTGCAGGATAGGATTTTTCTGCAGCACCATACACATTGTTTCGGGTAGGATACCCCCACAAGAAGAGGTTGTTGACATGGTGTCCAGTTAAGTCATGCCCACCGGTACCGCCCGCCTGTGGTGCATTGGTGCTTTTGCCTTTGTTGGCCATGTTCAGGGAGTTGTCACCGCCCAGCTGCCCCTTGTTCTGACATACCATGCCCCGCCTTGGTGTGCTCTGCCATCCCTCCATGAGACTCTCCGGATACCTGACGGCGCTTCGCGCTAGGTGATGCGCTCGCTTGGTCCGGTGAAAAGCCGGCGTGCTCCGCCCGGCTTTGTAGGACTGCGAAGTCTAACGGCTATGGCATACACTATGAGTACACCCCGCTCCGGCCCGCACCACCCACGCCTTCCTCCGTACAATATAAGGCATGCCCTTGCCGTATTCTTCACATCGTGCCCACCCTCCCCTACCCCACGCGGGCACATTTCAGGATAGACCTGGCCTACTTTGAGGCAGGTGCGGAGAAGGAGACGGTTTTGAGAGGGGTGCAGGCGGCGGCGGTGCGTCTTCCGGCCGGGGAGGGGGGGGCGTGGCCCCCCCCTCAGGAAATGCCTCCTCCACCACCACCGGACGAGAACACCGGGCTAGGGGGGTGGCAGACGGTGAGGAAGGACTATGGGGGTGTTGCCAGTCGTGCCCTTAATACGAAAAAATGAAAAAAAATAAATGGAACCGGATAGCAGTACATCGATCCGAGGGTAAGGGTAGGGTATTTTATGCGACGAACGATGGGAGGAGGTCGACTTCCGCTGCTACATGGTGTATCGAGAGTATGAATCCTGTGTTTGTCAGGTGTTGGTGTTGTTGTTGATGATGACGTACTGTTCGTGGGTTGAACAGCAGTGGTCCTGTGCCGTTGTGCTGCTCAAAATAGTTCACGCGCCCAACGCATTGCAATGCAAAGCATACCAACGAACACCACGGGCGAGACATCTCCAAGCGATGCCCCGCGCCTTGCCGCAAACACCCACCGCGGTCTTCTGAATGAAATGGAGACGTCCACCCCTCCTCATTTTTTGCTTGGCGGCGACAAACAAAACTTGCTCGTTGCACGTATGCCTCCAGGTAAGCGTACGCATGGTGGACGTGGTTGCGGAGGCGGAGACCAGGCGCGTAAAGAAGGAGGTCAAGAAGGCGAAGAAACAAAAACGGGAAGAAAAAACAGAGCGAGAGAAGGTGGGTGTGCGTACGGGGCTCGGCAGCAAGTGCATGCATGCGGAACCTTTGTACTCTCTGGTCCCTTGCCGCTTTGTGCCCTCTGTAATCCTTTCGAAGCCGTGTACAGCCCTCTGTGGAAGGAAGGTCGGTGGGTTCATTGGCTTGGCGCGGTGCAGAGCAGCTCGGCTCTTACTCTCTCACCGATCGCCTCGATTATTGAGACCTCCAGTGTGGTGTGGGCTTTTGGTCGCCCCCCCGGACACTGTGACGGCGTAGTTGCAACCACCCGGTGGTTGGGGTTTGTGTGCAGAGACGTCGTAGCCCCGCCTCCCCACGCTCGCCACTGGCGAAATCGCGTCCGTTCGAGCCTTGACAGCAGTGTTCCTGTCACACCACGCGCGAAACGGTGCAACGATAAAGCGCCACAGCCACCTCAAAATCTACAGCAGTATCGTAGTGACCCATCCCATTGCCCGCCACCGCCGCCGCCGGCCGCTGATTTGCCTGGTGACCATGATTTTTTCCCAACAGATGTTGGTGGAAGCGATGGACGCGGACGATGCCATGGGGTCCTACGACCCGTGGGGCACCGGCAAGTACAAGGGTTTCGAGGTAGCGAAGGATGTTCCCCGCGGCCCCGAGGAGGAGGCGGCGGGCGCCGGGGGTGGGGAGGGCGGTGGACCGGCGGTGTCGTTTAAGAAGAGAAAGGGTCCCGGCAACAGGGGCAAATTCAGGAAGAAGGCCAGGGATGATGATGAGTGAAACGTTGGCGGAGGAGGGGGTCTGCCGGGGGGGGGTGCGGCGTGTGTTCGCCGGGGCCCGGAGGGATTTCCGCCTGGGTGTTGGCGGAGATATGAGCGACACTGCAATGTGAAAGAAGGCAACAATAGTGGGGCGCGTTTTTTGGTGTGCCTGACTGCGTGCGTGAAGGTGAAACGAGTGTCATGACGATTGATTTATCCTCCTGGCCGGCCGTGACAGACCGAGATTTGGAGAGTCCGATTCTGCCCAGCCAGCTCGTTTTCACGTTTTGTGCCCGCGTATCGAGCTGTTGTATTGCAGAAGGTGGGAACCAAGCCCCCGTTAAACAACAAGGCCGCCACGCTGGGCGATGGACAGCATCCAAGCACAACTTGTCCCAAGTAATGGATTCCGACTGGGGTTACAACTCACGAGATGGCGGCGTTCGTCGACCGAGCCTGCGAGAAGCGCTTTTGAGGACCGAGCTTTCCGTTTTTTTTTTTCCAACTGCCTTGTACTGGTACAACTGACTGATTCACCTGTCCATAGACCCTTCCAGAATGAAGTAGCCGTGACCGCTCACTGCCGAAAGCTCACGTGCGAAGCACAAGTCAGGGTGCTAAGATCAGAGTTGGGATGGAAAAAAGGTGAAACCGTCCGTGGAGGTTGTGGCCACGCAACGAAGACCTAACGTCAACGTTCACATGAGATGCCGACAACCGAAAGTTAAGTGTACAACAAATCTAAAGAAATGTTTCGTGGAGTCAACACGCCACGGAAGGATAAGCTTTAGGCTGTTGGGCATTTCCAAGCTCTTGCATGAGAAAAATGACGACACGTGCGGTCTGGCCTCTTGGGAATCTCTGCAGTCGCCCACGCACTCTTCACAGAGGTCGGGATGAAACACACGTACATGAAATCCTAGTGCGGTTCACATGCCGGACGACCTGCGCACGTGCGCCATCTATCCGACAAATCTGACAATGTGCGGATATGCGGTTTGATGGCATGTGTATCCCGCCGGGTTCCTTCCATCCAGTAACTTGCAGAGAGGAGAAGTTTAAAATCATCCTCGTGTGCTTAAGCTACACATTGCGTGCATTGAGTCCGTTGTCTCCTTAGCACAAGCAATGATATACGGGATTTATATGGCGTTACTTCCAAAGATGACAAACGTTCCCTGAACTTCAGCGTGGATGGTGCGTAAGAATGATTCTGCGTTCTTTTGTCAAACTGTGGTTACCGCGATAAGGGCCGGGAGAAGGAATGAAAAAGGCTCAATCAGTGAAATCATTGTCACGACACGACCAAGGCCGGTGGAGTGAAACAGTCCGAAATAGCAAGGAACCAACAAGTAGTCACCTCACCCTACCTAGGTTTTTCAGGCGCACACACGTGAAACTCAACAAGTGACACACCGACGACCGTCTTTTGCTCTCGTTGACAACGCTTTCCCGGAACCTACTGCAGTATACTACAAGGCCCAGACGGGTCAGTCACTCGTCATACGGGTTGTACGCAAGATGTGTTCTACTCGTCCCGTCTTTTCGCAGATCTCTCGACATCATGATGATGTTTTCGTCATTAACGTAACTAGCTTTCGGCGGCGTGAGTTTCTTCGACGATGTGAGTGTTGCCGGTGTTCGTCGCTGAGTGGAAAAGTGGTGAAATCGCCAAACCATCATCACACCGTGACCACACCCCGCAGTGCATCGCTGACTAAGCACATGTAGCAGATGACATCCGTGGGGAGTGCTCTTTCCGGACGAGGCCGAGTCGTCCGTGTCGCTTTGTTGATGAGACGATGAGAAAATGAAAATTTGGGGATGGCGCGTAGCATTTGCTCGTGTGGGATCTGATCTTGTTCGGATGGCGATTTCAACATCTGGACGGCAAACAAACACATCTTACACCAGGTTGAAAACTCGCACTATGCTCATTCATTCTTGACTCCTGGTTGTACTACTACGAACGGTTGGACGGCTGCTCCATGTTGCAAGTCCTGTTCATCCATTCTGCCACCGTGCGGCGAAAGACTTGACGACGGGCCTTGTGCTCGTCGTCGATGAACTCGCGAAAGTTGATCTTCTTGTGCTTCGGTGGGACGGCGTCGCCCATCATGCTTCTTTGCCGTCTTGCCTCTCCCCGCGGCGGTGGTCTCGTAAAGCTGGCGGTGATCCCACCAGTGGTTGTTGATGCGTCTTACCTTATCGTGGCCGATCTTGAAAGTGCTCGCAACCTGCCAGCATAGAGGTCCAGAGAAGAGAAAATATTGCAACATCGTTCATGAATGAGGTCAATTCGCTTGGACATCGTGCAGTGAGACACCGCACATTCAAGCCTGCTCGTCTGGTCTTAAGTACAGTGGTACAATTTATTGTATTCCTGCTGAATCTTTTGGAGTGACGTAGACTGGTGAGTCAAACATGTACCGAACGGCACAGCCTCGCGCCCAACATACATGTGACGAAAACACACACACCACACACACAAGCTACTGCTGCTGTGGTATCGTACACCGCAGCAAAAACAGGGTGTACCGCACATATGGTCCACTTGGACTTCCGATTCACTTTGTCACCCTGCACTTAGGTACACATATCTCGGGGTAGGGGTGGTCGTTCCGAATTTCGAAAACACCGTAAAACGCCCTGTCTCCAGGCGCGGAACTCTACGGAGCGATTTTTTTTTTCATCATTCCTTGAAATATCCAGAATACTTCGTTCGCAATCTGCTGGAGGGTGTACATTTCAGAGAAAAAATCTGAGGCCGGATTTCGGCAGCTCTTGAAAATTGGGAGAAGAGGCATCTTTCCGATTAAAAAAATATCAAGAAATGACGAAGTTATGCCCCTCAAACCGAATCTGGGAGGGCAATCCGTTCGCAATATTCTGGAAGACCCACCCGTTCGATTTAAAAATAGAGTGCGGCAAACGATTCCTCTCGAAATTCCGAAGAAGACCCATCTTTCCGATTTTCATGGAAACGAAATTTCGTGAGATATTCTGTGATTTGGTTGCCGGTGTGAGAGACGCACAGACAGCTCGCACGCACACACACCCACACATCCACTGCCCTACAGAGCAGCACACCAGGGGCCACACACAAGCCCCACACATGCCGCGACACAAGGCAAAGCGACAACGCAAAAGCGGTCGAAGACGAATGGACGATTCACGCCACATGCTCAGGCACCAGCACCACCAGCACCACTCGGAAGAGGAAGGTCGCCTCCAGAAAAGAGGCCCTCCAGCGTTTGGTTTTGAGCAGAGCGATGAATACGTGGAAACAATACAAATAGTCCGTGAAGTCCGTGCTGGTCGTTGGTGGCTTTTATCTGCCCTTTGCATTGACATCACATCCTTCATGTCAAACGATTGTGATGCTTCGGGCTCTTCGCATTTGCTGCCGCTTCCAACGTTGTGTGAGCGTTGCTCTAGCGGATCGCCCTGGAGGCGTCGTGTGTGTGTGAGAATGTATCATGTTCATAACCATGGAAGTGAACATAAGCAGTTCGGTGAAAAATTTCCCGCTTTTTTCGGCTACCGGAGCAGACACCGGTCACGCGTGCTGTCTTCATCACACCACACCTAGACAGCACCAACAGCACCCCAAAGTGCTTCCCAAGGCAACTCCACTACCATGCCTGAGCGTGGGAAGCGTCAAGATCCCAGGGGAATCGCAGCGCAACGCCGGGAGAAGCGCCGTCGGCGAGCTATCGACGAGGAGGATGTAGCCCATGACAAGAGATTCACAGTCTTGGGTCGTAGTAGTGGCGGCGGGCGTCGTGGCAGCAGGAGAGGCTCATCGTGCCCACTGCCCTCAGGAACGGGAGCCCATCTACGAGCCCAAGCGTCTTCCGTGGGCTCAACACGAGGCGGACCTCGATAAACGGCACGGGTGGCGGCGGTCGTACCGCATGGAGAAAGGCAGTTTCCACAAGCTTGTCGAGCTACTCCGCCCTTCGCTGGAAGTCAACGCAGCAGTTCGGCGGTGAGTGTTGATGTGTAGATGCAGCCGCCCACGGCAGGTATGCGTGATGAGGGTTCTTCTGGGTGTATTTGTAGAAAGCAACGGGGAAGAGCACAAGTCTAAAACATGTGCTGTACATAGACTACTGCTGTAGTCTATGTTCCTGCTGCCTTTTTTAAAAAAGCAACTCGCTCGTCGAACATGCGGCAGCAGGGTACGTACAGCGCAGCAGCAGTATTGTACGATCTACTGTTACAAGACACATACTTGTACAGCAGCGGTCATTGTATGGGTTAAAGGCGGAGGTACTATTCGTGACGCTCACTACTGTGCAGCAGTATTCACAGGGCGTACAGTACACGCCGGCCTCACTAAACAAATACAGCCTCGTCGGGAGCCGATACAAATTGTCGTATCCCGCAATGACACAACAGCTGTCGACACGTGCTCATCATGTGCAAAATGCGTACGTAGGTGATGAACACAGAGCCGTCTCCGTACCGTAGTACATAGGTAGGTGGATTGGGCCGGCAATCTGACGAGTTTGCGGAGAACATGCGCCCCCCGTCGTAGGTTGCTAAACTAGGTGCTGGCGATTGCAAACATGCCCCCTTTGACACTCGTACTTCTGTCCTGAACGACTCACGCTCATCCTGCAAACGTTATCTGCGCGTCGCTCGGAAACCCCACAGCACTGCGATCGCCAACCAACGGCGCCATAGCTGTGGAAGTCCGCGTTGCCGCGGCGTTGAGGATCCTGGCTGGCGGCAGTTACTGGGATGTTGCCCTCATGTTTGGCTTGTCGAGGGCGGTCACGTTCGACATCTTGTGGCAAGTGATCGATGCCATCAACGAGACGCCTGCGATTGGGGCATTTGACTTCCCCCTGACCGAGGAAGGCTGCATGCGAAACGCCAATAGATTCAAGGTGAGACCTAACGGTGGTCAGTACTGCAACTACGGTTATTCTTGGCGGCATTCTTTCGACCAACCGCGGGATATCGTGTATTTTTTCACGTCTGCTGTTTCCAGCCGTTTTAGCGTAGGGAGGACTATCTATACGCAGCCCTCGTTGATAAGAGAGAAACAAAAGTGTTGTCGCCGGCGGGTACGAGTTCGGGTTCTCATCGTGGTCAGCATTGTTCGAACCGAAAAATATCCCCCGGGTCCCGGGTGGTTCGCCAGCTTTCGGTGTCCTTTACAAATAAATGTTGTTGTCATCCTTTGTGTATGCTGGCCACGTTGGTTCGGCCCCGCAACAGCAGTGGCCCGGCAACAGCTTTTAGCGATACAAGAGTGTGGAATCAATGCAGTCACCTCCGTGGCTCTAAAATGCCCTGATACCTTTGTACCGCTGTACGTGACGCATGATTATGATTAGGATTATCAAACGGCCCAACTCTCAGTTTACATGGTATGCCCGCCGTTGCTGGCGATGGCGCCGTCGCCGATGACATCAACCCACACAACGTACAGCTGAACACTGTTACCAATTTTTGTCAACGTATCTCTCGACTTATTTTATATCCCTTCCCGACACTGCTACTTTCCCGCCCTCGTGTCTGCCGTCTACAAATGCAGGAGAAGAGCACCGATGGCATTTTCTCCTGGGTCGTCGCCGCCGTGGATGGTCTGTTCATCAAGGCCAAGGCTCCGTATGCGAAAGACACCGCCAACGTCCTCGCGTACTACTCTGGCAGCAAGTCCGCGTACGGCATCAACGTACAAGCGATGTGCACCGCCGACTACCGGTTTTGCGCGATGTCGGCGATCTCACCAGGCTCTACGAACGACTGGGTAGCATGGAATCGATCTTCCCTCGCCAAGGCCGTCGCCCGCTTGCCCACCGGATTTCACATCATTGGTGACGCCGCCTACCCCATTGGAGAAAAGCTTCTGACTCCGTACCCTGGGAGGCTGCTGCCGGCGGGGGAGGACTCGTTCAACTTCCACCTGAGCCAGCTTCGTGTCAAGATCGAGCAGAGCTTCGGCATCCTGGTTTCGACTTGGGGCATTCTGTGGAGACCTCTCCGCGTGCAGTTCGCAGGACGCGCGGATCTCATCACGGCTCTTTTCCATCTGCACAACTTTCTGCAAGACGAGAAGGTATCGCCGATCCAGCTTGCAGAGGAGGACTCGCGCAGCGGACGCAACCGGCCGGCCCTCTGTGCTACGCAGCGCACCTTGCCGGATGACTGGCAAACGGAGCAGCCGGCTCCTTCGAGGAGCGGTGAGACCCCTGCCCGAGCGGCTATCCGCACGGCCCTGGAGTTGAAGAAGCAGTGGAGGCCGGACTACAACCGCCAGAGGAATTCGTGAGCACGTATCCAGCCCGGCGGCATCGCGTCGCGCGCGCACAAGCGGGAAGTGGGGACGGGTCTACATAGGGGCGGATGGGGGCGGATGGGGGGGAAGGTCGCTACTACAAGCGGGCGAGAGGCGCGGCGGGGGGCAAGGGGGGTGGGGGTGGGGCGCGCGGGGATGCGATTCTTCCCGTGGCGGGTACACTAAATGGGCGGGTTGCGGTTAGGGGCCACATGAGCGGATGGCGGCAGAAGTACGCTAGCTTCCACGGTATGACGAGACGCGTGAAAGGGAGGATAGCGGCGCGGGAGGGAGAGGCGCGGGAGGGAGGTACCTCAGTGTAGAGGGCGGAGGGCGCTGGAAGAACGTGTTTTGGGTGTTGGTGGTAGGGTGTCGGCGCATCCCGGGGAGAGGTGGGGGGTGTGATGTGTGACATGTTGATTCTCGCTGACATGTTTTGTGGGTGTCGGTGTGGAGCGTTCTGACCAGATGTGTCACACTACACTTGGTTCGTAATGTGTGTGTTCGTGCCGGCAACACTTTATGGTTAACATGCATCGTGTGCGGATGAAAGCGGGGTCCTGTGGGTCTTGGAGGGTGCTTGTTTTGCCTAGGGCATTAAAAGTGTGGGCATGTTCGACTTTTTTTCCTAATTGATAGGAGGGTGTGAATCGAAAACGTTGTTGTCGTTGATACAACTTTTAATGATGTCTCTGCATCCCTGTATTAAATATTCGTCGCGTGGGTGAAACATTGCTCCAGGTTGCAGACCTGAAGGAGACCCACACACACGCTAAAAATTGGGGTCTTGTCGAATCCCATCGCGAACACATTCCTGCGCTTCAAGTGAGCATGCGCGGAGACGGGAAAAATTGCAAGGCTCCAAAATTGCGGAACCAAAGCGTGCCTCAGAGTTCCCGCCAACACCCAACGTAGTATTGGGTTGCAAGAACAAGTCTTGCAAATAGGAAAACACCAAACGATATGCATGTCCGCAGATTGGCGGCACGGCAGGTTACCCGCAAGACAGCGATGTCTTCGGCGTTCTTCAACCATATTATCCTTGATACTCCTTTGTTGCCTCAAGGCATCCTCTCAAAGTGTTGTTGCCAACCAAACAACCCACACGTCTCTGCGGAGGCGCGCGTATCCTAAAAAAAATGATGCTACGAAAAGACGAAGTCGTTGACTCAACCCTGGCCCCAAAAAAACAAGAAGGCTACGACCCTCGCAGCAAGCAAGCCCTGCAGCAGGGAGAGAAATAAAAAAACGCATCCTCGTGTTCGTTGAATACAGTCACAGCAACTTGCCCGTGAACCACAACGGTCTCGGCTTTCTTCCACTATATTTATTTTCGTTGATACTCCTTTGTTCCGTAAAGCATCCTCTCAAAGTGTTGTTGCCTACCAATCCACACGTCTATGCGGAGGCGCACGTATCCTCAATGCTGCGACGAAACGAAGACGTTGACTCAATCATGCCCAACGATAAAAATGAAACTACCGCCCCGCCCCCCCCCCGTCACGCATGCATAAAATTCGACGATTGCACGGTAACACTTTTCCGGGAGTGCATATGGGTGTTATTCGTCGCCAAACATTTCCTTCACCGTGATCTGGGCAACACCATGCCCAGCAGCTGCACCACTTTCACCTCCACCCTGCAGTCGCAGAGGCACCGTTTTCGTTCTTGATGGCCGGCCTGCCACTGCTACGGCGTTGTTGTTCATGGTGTGGGTGTATCACGTCTGTTGTGGGAGTCCTCGGGTCTCTCGCCTGGTCGGGACCGGTGTATGTACGTCGAGCCGTGGCGCTTTCCGTAATTTTTGAAAAAATACGCGCCTTCGCGCCTTCTGCCGATAAGAACCACTGGAAACCCTAGTTACGGTTCCGTGAAAAAAGTTACTATTCGGTGAAAAAAGTTACGAATTTTTGCGGCCTGATAAGACACACCCTAAAAGGAGCAAGCCCCCAAAAAATACGCCTTGCTCTTTTTACGGAAACGTAGAGGAACGCCTCCATATATTTCAAGAAAATACGGTTTCGTAACCAAATACGTATTTTTTCGGCCTGATAAGACACACCCTTACAATTGGTGCAGAGCTTGAAAGCCCTGGGGGTTCCTGTGGCAAGCCTGTGGTGTGAGGGGGTTCCGTGGCGTGATTGGGGGTTTCGTGGCATGATTGAGGAGTTCCGTGGTACAATAGTGGGGTTCCGTGGTATGGTTAGGGATGGTTAAGGGGTTCCGTGGATCATTTTGGCGAAATATGTCGCATTTTCTCAAACATTACAACTCTGCAGCTATCATCGACGTCGCTCGACGAGGCGATCACGAATATCGTTGTGTCATGTTCCAACTCTTTTTTAAACGAAAGTTATCGCACAAACCAAGAATGAAAAACTGTCCCGGACGGACCATATTACTTCTGTTTGGGGTGCTCGGCAGAGTATACTGTCTACGGGGCCTCCGGGGGGTATGCGGATGAAATGTGTTGATGAGCATGCTGCATGGCGATGGTGTTGCCTACCACATGTCTCTCACTCTCTAATCAACCAAAGGTCTTGAGTCAACCTTCTTTCTCTTTCGGCCTCTGACGGGCTACCGCACCCAAACACAATATATTGGGCCTGGTGTTGGTAGCGGGTATTGGCGTCTGAGCTGTATGTGCCGGGCCAATGGGGCGGCGAATACGATATGTATAGCCAATCTGGGACGTGGCCAATGGGGACATGACAGCACGTCAGCGGGTAGTGTATAGCTGGGACGGTGGCCATCGGGGACCGGGACAGCAGAGGGTGTATTGCTGGGACGACAGCGCTTCAGGGCTGGGACAGCAGGGTACGGGATATTTGTCAAGTGTAGATTATAGCGGAGAGAAGCGGCGGAATAGGAGGAGATTCGCACAGGGAGGAGACTAAGTGGTGCGCATCAAGATGGAGGAGAGGTCGCACCACGCAGCAGAGAAGCTACGAGCTGCCGAGTCGGAGGTGGAGAGGCTGGTGAAGGCGCTTAGAGCTGCGGAGGCTGCCGAGTATGAGAACAACAACAACAACAACAACAACAGCAGCAGCGATGGAGTGCTCAATCGCGGCAGCGGCCATCGCAGGTACAGCAGTGTTCTCGTCGTGGTTTTGTCCGCCAGCAGAATCAACACTGCGTTTTCGCTCAGAGTCACCAGGCGCGGCAGCTCCAGCAATCGGCGCGGCAGCAACAGCAGCCGCCGCCTACCGGAGTTGGTGGGATATATGACTGCGGGAGCAACGCCGTAATTTCCTGCAATAATCACCCCCTCCGCCTGGTACGGTATACCATTGCACTCGGTGCGGCAGGAACGGCCACCATGGCGAAGAATGCGCCGCACTCCGCAGGTTCGAGGGTACGTGCGGCGCCTGTGGTCAGTACGGCCATATGTGGCGGAACTGCGCCATGCATCTTCATGGCAGCAGCGGCGAGGATGACGGCCGTATCGTCCGCGGTGGCTGCTGGATGGGCGTCAATGGCGGCGGCAGCTGCATCGACATCGGCGGTAGCGGCGGCGGAAGCCCGGTCGCACAGCAGCAGGTGGTGGTAGACAACGAGCACCGCTCTGATTTTGTTGACCTGGTTCACGTTGGCGGCGAGGTGGTGGCAGAGAGCGAATACCGCTCTGCTTTTGTCGACCTGGTTCACGTTGGAATTCTGCGATTGTGTCCCTTTTCTTGACAATACTTTCTTTCAGTTTCAAATAGATATGTGTTAATATATAGGCAAGACAAACGGTGTGGCGCGAAATCATGGGATTCCAAAAGTTCTACATGCATGCATGCATGGCTCCAGTAATTCGTTGTCATTTTTTTTGTTTCATCCCGACACAAAAAGACGGTGACAAAGTACCCTATTATCGCCGGCTCCTGCCGTACCTTGTGGTTATCTGATGAGAGCAAGACCCGGCTCATTGAAAACTGTGGCTTCTGTCTTTCATTTGATGTGTGGTAGGTCTGCCAAACGTGCTTTAGATTGCATATAAAGTCTTTGGGCAGTAGTGCTTCCCGCCTGCGATCTAATTTTTTTGTTTTGTTGACACTGCTTGAGAGAAAAAAACTTGTCGCCAAAAAAAGCAAAAATTCGTTTCACTTCCTGTGTTCTATATTCAGAAAATAAACAAATGTTTACTCGCATTACTTATGCGCCACCGTAGTAGCCAGAAAGCAAGGAGAAGAAATAAAAGGACCCCGTTCGACTGTAAGCTACAGTGCTTTCATTTCGCACCCTACCGGTTGAGTGAGCAGACGCAAGTCGTGTGAAAGCACAAACCAGGACCACCGTGTATTCAATAAAATTCATTTCTCGCCCCCGCACAGTTATACTCGTCCCCAGCAGTTGAGGGAATCTCTGATGCCTCATGCGCCCCCGAAACAGGACCAAAGCAGCACCGGCGGTCGCAGTACCTCCTCCTCCCGGCGTTTCACTTTTGTCATTTCTCGTGTGAAGATCGACACCAATCCAAACATTTTCACATTATGACCCAAAAATGTGTCGGGCTCCCGATTGAGTACAATAAAAGAGACTTCTCCTTGCACAAATGCCAAAAACATTCCACCTCTCCACTGACTGGTACGCGCAGAAGCAACAACGGCAGATGGTAAGCATGCTGTTAAACACCCGTAACAGGAAAACAGAGAGAGAGAAAAGCTCGGGTACTCGTGACCGTTCTCTTCCAACACTAGAGGACTAGTGTGTACCACTATACTTCATATCACGGGAAGAAGAAGAGTCGGTAGATTACACGATCGTCGACCGGTAAAAGCGAGTACTGAGTAGCGTGTGTCGGACCAGACTGACCTGCTTGCTACACCGAAGAGAGGGCGGCAAAACGATGAAGGAACTGCTGCCTTCGTGCTGGTGGATGGTACGCCAACGCGGGGGGAAGGAGCCCAAGCTCCGCAGCCCCAGAAGGGCATTTCACAACGGGTACCATGTATGTATGAAAAATAGTCACACACGACGTGCACAACGCGACAGATTTCGACGGTGGGCAAGGGAACGCAAGCAGAGCAAGAGTAAAACGTCGACGGCCACCTGGCGGCGCGGGTCAAGCGCAAGCATCAACATCTGTTGTGCCAGCCAAACCAACTAGCTAGGTCGCGAACCATGCGCACGGGCAAAAACGGGTTTCTTCTCAAACACAGGCCAATCTCCTGACCCGCCCCGTACCAACAGCGACGCTCTCTGTTGCCCCCACAAGAGAACAAGAGGCAGATGGCAGTCAGCAACGTGTGCTTCCGACTTCCGAACTAATATTTGAGCAACCATCCTGAACCCACGTGTACACTCGAGCCTTGGGGTACAAGATTACAAGTTACCACCAATCCACACTTTAACTTGTTTCGGGCCGTACGTATATTATTGTGGAAATCATTCTACCCCAGGTGCGCCCCAAAAACCATGCGTTGCAGCGCCCGCTCGACATTCGTACGCTAACCCTTGCCTATAAAACCAATCCGGTCAACGGCGATGTACAACGGCATGCAAGGGATCTTTCTACAACGAAAGGGACTCAATCCAGTATCGTCTACATGTAGAGCAAGGACAAATCATCGACGAGAGCTATACAAAGCAAGACACAAGAAAACGATATGATGAGACGAACGCAGCAGCACCACCTGCGCACCTCACACGACACGGGGACATACAAAAAAACAAAACGAAAATCGACAAGCTTTCCCATCACTAGAGGGCAGCCAACTGCGCCTGTCACGGTGTGGAAACCTGGCGGAACTTACGCCCACCGCGCGGGTCGACACCTTGTTACACAAGAAACTATTCCCTCCACACTCGAAGACTACAAACCAAAAGCTACGCCATTGTTTGTGTGTGTGAAAAAAAATAACGACATCTGCTGCTGCTGCTGCTGCCACTCAGCTTCTTGTGTGTGCGAGGGGCGATCTGTAAAGCTGGGAAAAATCAGTTTTCCTCGGGGAGACAAAGACAACATTCGTATTTCCAATGAAGCATCGCCCGAATCTTCGGTTCTTCTCCCTGCACACCAACCACGTAGTTAACCGTGTCTTCTTCGCCGGAGCCATAATCTACAAGAAACAAGCCCAGAATTGCGCTTACCACCACCCCCCAGTCATTTCGCCGTTCAATTCTCTAAAAAAGAACAACGTGCCGGAAAACATCCCAGCGACCAATAAAACGTCTACTTCTCGCGCGAACGCGTACCGCATGATGAATGAAAAACACCATCAGCCTATTACTACAATCTACCGGAACGGAACGTCAGCGAACCCCCCGACCTTCCGCCACCACCGTACGTATATCGCTTCGTCCTTGCGGGCCGACCACGATCCCGCCGGCGGTGTCTGTACTCACAAAAAGCAGTGAAGGGATCTCCGTCCGCCACAACGAACAAACGTTCTATCTACTCCGGCCGCTACTATCTACGGCAACGAAACACCACCGGTTGAGGTGCAAGGTCTTCCAACCGATCATCAGGCAAAAAGCTCGCATGTCGTCAACTATTACTACAACTGAGGTCCGGAAAGTCCGGCTAGGTTTCATATTTAAATCCGACCTCCAACAAGCCAGCGGAGAGAGGGGCAGCAGCGTAACAACGCGCACCTCCTTCAATCCACCCCGATGCACGCGCACCGCAGGTGAGGGGGACACACGAACCGCAGCAACGCCACCCCCGCCCCAAGAAAAAGAAAGCCGCACGCCAAGTTTCCCAATACAATACAACTACCATACCAACCTCTGGGTGTTACATGGCGCTTTCTACAATAACGCGTCCGGAGTACCTGCGTACGATCGTGACCCGTCCCCCTTCCCGCAGAGAATATCAACTCTAATAGCAGGCAACGCGTCGGTAAATAGTGCTCGACACACCTTCCCCCAACAAAAGAAGCGCGCTTGCAGCCGTCCTCCTGGGCCGAGCTTGCTTGCCGCCTCCGACCAACCCACACCCACGTACACCTCCACCGGCGCCTTACTATCGCAATAGCAGTAACCTACCCACGCCCATTCATCACAAACCCACCACCACCACCACCAACATCCTGTTCGTTGCTCCGCTACCAAAGGCAGTCAGAAGACACCTCCCTGGTCGTCGCGGTTAAAAAAAAAAAAAAAAAAGCGTCCCCGCTGCAACCGACCTGGTTCCGTTTCGGGTGTTGCTTCATGTGCCGCGACGATTCTACAAAAGGCAGTAAGTGCCAAGTAGCCCTTTCTCTGCCCCGACAAAGTTGAAAACTGGAGTGTAATAAGGAAGAGCCCCCTCCGCCCGCCCCCAACAAAAACGACATCAGTTGCGGGGAGGAGTATACCCCGGTGGGGTAGGGTTCGATAGTTTTAGGGGACGCACGCTAACTGCGAGTCGCGCCCACATGAAAACGGCGGCGACAACAGCATCATTACGACAAGGACGGCAACTACAGCCACAACAACAACGACAACACCAACAACACCGGATACGACGATGGCGACGACGACACACGGAAGCATTGACACGCATGCAGGCGACACGTGAATACAAGAGAGACTTGTTATGTATCAACACCCACAGAATACAGCAAAGAGAGAGAAAGAGAGAGAGAGAGAGAGAGAGAGAGAGAGAGAGAGTTTACGTAAGGACGTGAGAGAGAAAGACATGTATGCCATGCACTAGCTCCATTCCGCCGTGTAGCCGGGTTAGCCCGCGATCTAGGTGTGTTAAGGACAGCGCATAAAAAATACGAAAAACGCAGGGTGGATGAAAATACCGCCGGTGCGCTCGCCGGAGAGGCCAAATGGGCGAAAACGTTGTACCACACGACAGGAACACATACGTAGTCACCAGAACCCCCCCCGCAAGGTGCCAACCACGAGGACCCCCCCCCCCCTAAAAAAAAAAAATTGTAAATCTAGGGTGAGACGTACATGACGGCAGAAAAAACAAATACAACAGGTACGAACGGCAGGGAAATCTACAGTTGCACGGCTAAAGAAAACAAGGCGACTGCGTTTTCGAGCCAACAATCTTCGTCGCCCCGATTTCGCTCTGGGGGAAAATGTCATTTCATTCTATCGCTTCGGGGGGCTTGCTGTATCTCTTAGGAGAAGCTAACGTCCCCCGGGTGCACCAAATCGAGCCGCATGTGTAGCCTTCGGAACATGCGCTCCATCCTGTCGACCGTCCTCTCCATGTTCTCCAACGCGTGTCTTGTCGGTTACGCGCGAAACGTCACCACGGGGGGGGGGGGGATTGCCACGTGTCAGATGAACGGAGGAAGCGGGTGGGGAGAGAGAGGAGGTGGGGGCGAAATCAGATGCGCGACAGGAAGGAAGGCAAGGTATGCAGCTCTCACCTTTTTCTGTCACTTGTATATATAATACGTTGAGGAGACACAGAAAAATCGAATTCGACTCTCTCTGCATAACAGCTAGGCTTGCCCTAACATGGCCACACCATGCTGATTGCCTCGAACCACTACATGGCCCGAGCAGACAACTTCTTGCTCCGAGACGCAGAGTCATTCATTCCTTCCTCCTATTGCGCCTCCCAGAGTTCTTTCTTCCAATAGGGACGTTTCGAGCATTTTGGGCACCCTCAACGGCTGTGGACATCCTCTACACGAAATTTGGCAGTCACGTCGTAGGCATAGCTCAAGCTTGCGCGGGGTCGAGCTGCCACCGCCTCACCCATGCGGAACGAGAAAGGAGGCGTTGCTTTTTTGCTCTCCCTTCAGGGGGCGAACGCAACAACCAGCATATTCGCAACAAAATACTACGAAGCTCCAGCTGGTGCTCATACTGTTCAGGCTATCTTCTCTTTCCCTTTCTCTCTTTCGCTTTCTCTCTCTCACACACACTCTCTCTCTCTCTCTCTCTGTTTCTCTCTATGCCTCGTTTACTTCAACATACTATCAGAACTGTCTCCCCCACATGTTCCAACTCTACTCTCACCCCCTTCGCGAAAGACGAGTTGTGCTGTCTGCTGTGCACCGACCACAAGAGTAATAGCACAACATTGCGGCGTAATACACTGCGACCACAGGAGGCAGGCCGTGCTACACACGCACAATCTCGAATATGGTAGGTATTATCTTGATGCATGCAGTCTCTCTTTGGTTGCATGTACCTTTTTTCTAAGGACAAGCACCGTGAAAACATGTCAGCACACCCTAATCCTCCTTCTCCTCCTCCTCCACCTCCTCCTCCTCCTCGTCCTCATCCTCATCCTCCTCCTCCTCATCCTCCTCCTTCCCTCACCTCTGACCCTCCACGACCCTAACGTTAGCCTCCACGAGAGTCAGCAGGGCGTTCTCCATCTGGGCGCCCTCCGCCGCCTCCGAAGCCGGTATGTCCGTGTTGGCGGCCGCCGTCGCCGCCAGCTTGGACCGCAGCATCGCCAGCTGGTGGTAGACCGCCTCGATGTTGACCTTCGTAGATGTGTGTTTGTGTAGCGCACAGGGGTGGGGGGGGCACTCTCATGCATTGCATGTCTTGGCGGCTAATAGACCATGGACCACATGGGATTCATGTATTGCATGTCTTAGCGGCTAGACCATGGACCACAGGGGGGGCATACTCATATATTGCAAGCCTTAGTGATTCAGGTGAGGGGGGGGGAGCTTGACCACCGTTGTAGGGAATACGAGCACTTGCGTCGTCACGACAATAGAAACCTAGCTTGAAATAACTCCCCTATGCTTCAAGCACCCGGGGCATGCCCCCATCGAAATTCGGTACGAAGGAGAATGCGACACCGTTGCCACACAGACCAATTTGTAGAGTACTCTCCGCCAACCGGGTGCTTTCTGACCGCACGGATACACAGGGCACCCCACACAACACACACACACTTGGTAACGTTGTGTGTCAGTGCCCATCAACCTCGCTCCAATAGAGCTTGGAAGCAACTCGATACGTTCAAGACGACGTCTTGCAAGCGAATCAATTTTTCAGGCGACATCTAAAACACGAGACTGAAATGAAAGCACGGTCATCTCCACGTCGATGATTTTTTATTTTCCTTCTTTTTTCCCGTCGGACAGCAGCTCATGAGCTATATGTATAGGTGTAACTTAACCGTCATCTTCAGCTCACTAGCGGCCAGAGACGCACGGGCGCAAAGAGCTACGATCGATACCGCCCATCTTGACTTCCAAGCATGGCGCACAAAACTACATATAGCTCCAAACACCTACGCAACAAAACGTGAGCGGTATGCCCGCAATACACGCAAAGCTCTCGCTCTCCTGAGAAACGGAGAGCTCAACACTTACCAACAAGAGCGAAGGGTTTATGTCGTTGCCGTATGTCATACCTGCTCTTCTGCAACCTGGTTCTTTCGGGCGGTGGCCTTGGCCTGCGCCAGGGCTGCCTCCTTCAGCAGCTGCAGCATTCGCTCCTTCAAGCGGGGAGGGCAGTACTGCTCGCAAAGCCTCTGTCAAAACGATCGGCGTCGGGCACATGCATGCACGGCGTTGATTCGAGGTCAGCACCGGAGGACAGAAAAAAAAACAACAGCAAAACAAAAATAGGGTGGCACGACATGAGACAAAAAAACAACAGAAACGACAGATAAAACAATAAAGAGTGGCACCGTGAGGGGTATGCAAGCGTAGTACTGGTACTGGAGGTCCGCAAACGGGGGCCCTAAAAAGAAAGGAACTACCTACTGGAAGAAGCTGGAGGGGGGGGGGGGGGAAGGGG
>FN647857.1:112523-127167 GCA_000310025.1 Ectocarpus siliculosus | reverse complement strand
TGCAAAAAAAAATCCAAGGTCGGCCTACAACACCCAAAGGCGTACAACACCTAACAAAACAAACCAATCGACACCACCACCGCCACCCGGCCACGCGACGATGGTACAGCAGAGCAGATACCGACCGCACCTTGTTGCCCCCCCGCACGAGCACCGTCACCGCCGACGAGTTGGAGCAGTCCTCGATGACCAGCATGCGGTCCTTGGTGGTGCCGAAGGACACCTCGCGGACCGCGCCGGCCTTCCCCAGCTTCTCTCCCGTCAGCTCGCTGAAACACAAGCAAGGAGGAAGAATACAACAAGGAAAGCGGGCAAGCAACAGCAGCAGAGGAAGGTGGAGCGGGGGGGGGGGGGGATGGGCTTGGAGCGGGGGGGGGGTAGAGACATCCGGGTACTGAAGATATACGCCAGTCGGAACACAAGAGCGAGAGAAAACCGACGCACTGCAGCAGCTATGAAGCGGTTGACACACTAGGGTCACCCTTAACACATCGCAATGCATACGCGCGAGAGTTGCCTTACGAGAGAACCTACTGCGCCGCCACCTCCGCTACCGCCGCGCACAACAACAGAAGCTGCACGCGCAGCAACAATAAACAACATTAACGACAACAATGACCAACGACAACAATGAGTGAGCAACAAAGACAAGTTCGAAAAAAGAAAAAAAAGTTAAAATCACACCTGAATCGGGGCACGATACGAGCTCCCGTGGCGATCGCGATGAGCTCCAGCTCCACCCCCCCGACCCACCGTACGGCCGGCAGTTGGTTCTGGAGCAGCAAGTGGTTCGCTTCGTCATCGAAGCCCCACTGGCAGATCACCTGTCGTGATTGACCATTGTTGTGATGTTGTGACGCGATTGGACAAGACGTCAATGCATGGAATGCCACAGACAATATTGTGGCATAGAGTTCATATGGGATAGTTAAAGCCCCTATATGAATATTGCATCAGACGCCAAGACCTTCGAAGAAAGAGAGGGAGTGGATACATTTGTACAGCAGCCGCGGGACGTGATGCCAATGACTGTTTGATCCTACCATGCTATCTGAGGAGAAGATTAACTGTCGCGAAAATCGCCCGCAATTTCTCCTTTCACCAAAAACATCCGCCCACAGATTGGGAGCCGGCAGATAGTGCGGCGTGTGTGAGCGCTCATCAAAACCGATGAAAGAAAAAATTCCATGTGCTATATACAAGCGCGCGAAAAATCGTGGCAAGATGATCAGGATGGATGCACCTTCGGTGTACATACAGGGTATCCGTACGGCGTCTAGGTGCAGTGTCACCGAGGCCGGTCCACTCTCTTCCTCTCTTCTATTGTCGTATTTTCGACACAACCCCATGCTCCCCTCTCAACAGGTCGGTTCCCACGTCCTCCTTTTCGTGATTTCAACAACCCGCTCCTCCAAATTGGTGTCTATTCAACAACCCCTTCCCCTACTCCTTGACCTCACCAGGTTGGTTCCCACGTCCTTGCACTGCTGCACCATGTCCGCGAAGTACTTCTGTTCCCGCTCGAACAGCTTCTCGTAGGCGTCCTTAGATGTGATGTCCAGCTTGTGCTTCGTCTTCGGCTTGGGCGGCTCGAAGGGACACGTCAGGAGGCACAGCTTCGCGTCCTTCACGACCTTGGGCATCTGTTGTGGGTTGGCGACACGACGCGGAACGGGAATTGATGTAGGAATGAATCGCAACAGCAGCAGCAGCAGCAGCAGCGGTAGCACACCAAAAGAACAAAATCATCCAATTCCTAATCGAGTTATGGAACATAGTTCCAAAGCACCTGCAGCTGCAGCAGCAGCAGCCAGCAGAATACAGAAAAACCATCATATTCCAGCTTTAGTTAATTAAGGAAACTACTGTAGGTCCACAGCAGCGTCAGCAGAAGCAGTAGCACAGTCAAAAGAACCAAAAAACATCACACTCTCACTTCAGTGGTGGAACAAGGATATCCCTCCTGGGGCACAGAGAGACGATTCTCCAGAAATTTGGGCGTTCCTAAGCAGCAATGCGTTGACAACATCCTGGGAAATATCCTTTTGCGAAAATCTCAAAAAACTCTTACGGGAGCACCATGTACCTTCACCCTTTCAGCCGATCTCCCTTTTCTTCTCCACCCACCCACGAAGCCAAGGACAAATATGGCGGGAGACAAAACAACTACACGTACCGCAAGAACCGCCGAAACTAGAGCTGACAACGCGACACGGACACAACGCCGGAAAAAAGAATTCCCACAACAAAAATGCCCCTGTGCGTAACTATAAAATAGAGATGAATCCGCGACATGAAACGCCCAAAAACAACTTCCCACCACAAAAATGCACCGGTGCGTAAGCGACATGAACATAACGCCGAAAAAAAAATGTCCATAGCAGAAAACACGCCTGCGGAACTACTAAATAGAGGTGAAAATGCGACATGAACAAGACGATTAAAAAAAAAAAGTGCACCTGTGCGTGAGAGAACTCCTTGTCGATGACGATACCGTGGATCAGTTCCGTGTCGCCCAGCTCGCCCCCCGGTTTTCCGTCAACCTTTCGGCGGTCGAGGAAAAATTAGAGAAACATCAACGTCACCCAAAAAAGACGGCAAGGTTCAATCAAACCAGTACATGAATAACGGCCCCCACGCACGAGTACTTGACACATCGAAGGTTGGAGCGCACATAGTGAAGAAAATTGAAAGGGTGCTTGGCAGCTTATGGTCGTCAGAAGGCGTGAGTCATTCCATCGTAAGATCACGACAGGATGAGGCGTAACAGCAACAACGGATTTGAAGCGCGCGACATACTGTACCCCGAAAATGGATGGAAAACAAACCAACTCGGAAAAAAGGGTTGGGTACTTGGTGCAGGTCGGGATAGCACGAAGGTATGGTACTTCAAAAGGGGTCGGGGCGGTTTTGATGCGCGTGCCACCAAACAACCACAACAAAAACAACAACAACAACAAAAACAACAACACGCCAGCGGTAGCAACCTGTCTGTACCTTGATCATGTCGAAGTTGACGTCGTTCCTCTCTAGGTTAGCCACAGCCATGACCGCGTCCACGGCAATCTTGGCCATCTTCTGCTTGTGGACGTTGATGATCTTGGAGCTCAGCGTCGTCATCGCGGTCGTCACCAGCGGCTGGAATTACACACGCACACACGCGTTGCAAGAGGGGCGTTCGTTGACAGAGGTGCAACCATGAGACAACGAGAGGGTACAGGGGGCAAAGAGTACGATGGGGAATGTACTCATGCAGAGGGAGAGGGCAACTCTCCGAACTGCTGCTTCGAATCTACCACGTTTTTTTCGTCTAACTGACCCCGGTGTTGGGATCTACAAAGGCAGAGAGAGAGGGAATTTTCTCCGAACTTTTGCTTTGAATGTAGAATACTACCAGGTATCAGCTAACCTCGGTGTTGTCCCTGGAGAATTCCACGGCGTCCGCGATCTTCTCCAAGTGCTCCACCGCAGTCTGGCACGCGCGGTCGAAGCCTTCCCCTATGCGCACGGGGTGGATCCCCCTGTCCAGCAGTTTTTCCGCCTGTCGGATTACCATATCGAAGCGAGACAAAAGTTAGATATTCCTTGTTGTCGGGGGGGGGGGGGGGGGTAGGTGTATGGGGCGGCGGAAACACACACACACGAAGACAAGCACCTTGCAGAGCAGGGCGGGCAGCAACGTCCTCACCCGTTTTACAAATGAAGCAGTTTTGGCCGGGCAGGGTTCACCGCCCCCTTCCCATGGTCACAAGGGTCACACACACGGGGGGGGTTTACCAAGAAAAAAATCGTCGTGCCCGGGTGATGTGGACACAGCGATAGTCCCAGGAGGAGGGGAAGAGTTGGTTCATTTACAAAAACAAGTTGCGGATTTTTTGGACGGAAAATGGGCGGTGTTTGTTTTTGAGGGAAAAGAGGGTGTTTACCGGGTGAAACAGCACCGGCAAGGAGCCATTTTTTTCCACCCCCACCTCTTCTCTTCTTCCGGGTCATCCCTGTGAGACGTAGCCTGGGCCGGCGAAAACCCGGTATACCGCTCCGTCCCGGCCTTGTACGGATGCGAGGTCAATGGTCTAACGACTACGGCGTGCGTCTACATGAGCACCCCCCCCCCCCCCTTTCCCTTTCTCTCTCAATCTCTCGCCTAGCTCCGTCCTCGACACGTAGCTTCCACTCTGGCACATGTTGGATGTCTTACCTGCTCCAGCAACGCCCCCGCCATTACCACCACGCCAGTAGTTCCGTCCCCGATCTCATCGTCTTGTGACTGAGAGAGCTCCACCAGCAATCGCGCTACCTGAATAGTGAGGAAGAGGGCCGGTGAGAGGGGGGGGGAAGGGAGGGG
This sequence comes from Ectocarpus siliculosus, assembly GCA_000310025.1. Lineage (NCBI taxonomy): Eukaryota > Phaeophyceae > Ectocarpales > Ectocarpaceae > Ectocarpus > Ectocarpus siliculosus. The sequence goes on along the minus strand of FN647857.1, from coordinate 122,822 downwards.
GGCAGTTTAGACCTACTTGCCGGTTATACGGGGTGGCGCAGTGGGTTCACCAACACGCAATGGTTTTTCCAGAGCGACACAGGCCAGAAACAAGCGTTGACCATGAACCTTTCATCGACTGGGCCGTGTGGCTGTCTATTGTGGCAAGCTATATGTATTACTTTTTTGAGGCCTGCGTAAGGGCGGGAGCACTTTGCATCCCTCACGAGACAACCCAGGATGCAACCTCGCGAACCTTCTGGCAGCCACGTCACCCTTACCGTTGCCCCAAGCTTCGAGAACAACATCCACCACCCTGCCCTGGCTCTCTCTCTCTCTCTCTCTCTCTCTCTCTCTCTCTCTCTCTCTCGCTCGCTCGCTCGCTCGCTCTTTTTCTCTCTCTTTCTGTGTCTCTTTCTCGCTCTGTCTCTGTCTCTGTCTCTCTCCCTCTCTTTGCTTCTGTTTCTCGCTCGCTTTCTCGGGTCTCAACACACCTGGTGCTCGACCTGCATCTTGTCGAGGATGGTGGCTCCGTCGTTGCTGATGGTCACGTCGCCGTCCGGGCTGACGAGCATCTTATCCATCCCCTTGGGGCCCAGGGAGGACCGGAGGATGTTGCTCACGCTTCGGGCCGCCAAGATGTTTGTCTGCGTCGGGGAATAATCGATTTCAGGCCACAGTTTAGGCGGCGCGATAGAGGTTTGACAAGCCGAACTTCACCCACCGGCAGCAGCAGCAGCAGCAAAATACAGGCCATGTCTCCGTATCCATCAGCAGATCATTGCCGGGGGGGTGATGGCAAAGGATCATGCGTGGTAACTTCCACGTCACGACATGAGAAGTAGATACAGAAGATACCGGCGAATCATGCACGATGTCATGCCACAACCCGGAGCGGGGAAGGAAATACGGACGATGCTGGACGCGTCCTCCGGCTTGTCGGCCCAGGGTGCCCTGCGTAAGGTGACGAAAGCTGTGCCCACTGCGTACCATGCATGGCGTACACAAACTAGGTAACATGCTGCCGGGTGTAGTGCGTTGGGTTGGGGAAATCACCTACCGCTCCGTGAATTTCAACATTGCCTTGCAAGTCTGGCCCCAAAAAACGCTTCGTGAATGGGGTCTACTGTACGTCTTGGCTCCCTGGAGCGGGGGCGATAGCATCGAGGACGTGGGCCTCACGCACGAGGGATTCTTGGGGGAAAGACCTTGGAATCAAGGTCGAATTCACCGAAAGGTGTTGTAAGCGATTCCCGCGACATATCGGAAAGGTCAAACGCCACAGGTTGATTTAAAATGCTACAGTGTGATTGAGTGCAGAGTAGCGATCGGGTGTCAGGTATATACGATGTGCCATTTTTTTTTGGTGGTACATGGCAACCCGTACTGCAGACTATGTAGTTGCGGTTGTGTAGCAGATGAGCCTCTGGAAGCGGAAAATATTTCAGAATTGAATATCTACAACAGCAGTAGAAGGGCAGAGCTCCGTTTCGCGCCGTGTTTAGGGGGGTCAACACGGCACCGGGCGGTTGCGGTGGGAGAGGAGCTGAAGAAACAGCCCCGTGGAGCCCGTCGTTGATATGATGTACACTATGAATAGAGCTAACCCTGTTACATGGCCAGCCCCGATCAGTTCAGTATCATTTGCGAGAGGGAGCGGGGGATGCTGATATGGAGACTTTGTTGTACCATGCCCCCGTTCCTTTGCTTCCGTTGCCTGTGCGGCTGCTAGGATCCTTCTAGATGCCAATGCCAGTGTGTTTAGGCTTTGGTCCCCTTTCGGTGGGCAGGCCTGCTCGTACAAGTTGGCAGCTATGCATATATAATACGCTGTTCTTTGCTAAATAATTGTCGTAGCGTTGCAGAGTAGGGGCACACCACCAGTCAAGATCGGCGGGAAAACACGAGAAAATCGCCTCGACAAAGGTGTGGTGCGCCCAAAGGCTTTTTTTTTAACTCCCTAAAAAAGGGGGGCCCTTCAATTTTTTTTAGTAGAGACAACCCTTCCCCCAAGCAAGGGCAGGAATGACCCGGGCTTTCGCATCCCCTCGAGGATGTGGGATCCGAATTTCCCTCGCTGCCGCTTTAAGGAAGAAGGGGGGGGGGGGGGGGGGTTGCTTCCGGATTTTGTGCGAGCAGTGTTGAAAATTTGACGCCCATCATTGGTTTGCTTTTTCAGGGCAACAGGAAAGAGCAACGCAAGGACGCAAAGGTGCGTTGCCATGGTTCGGGTGCCCGTGCTACGTTGTGCTGCCGGGAACGGCGGGCAGGGCGGAGAGAGGAACAAACAAACCAAGCAGCCGCTTGCTTGCCAACCAAAAAAAACTGATGATATCGACCGCTAATTTTTGAAAAGTTCTCGTCTCTAAACGCAACACCCACCTTCTGCGCTTCTTTTCCGCGTATCCTAGCCTGTGCCTGTTGCTCCCGCAGGATAATAAAAGGTCTCCCATACTCATCGAAGATCATAGACATGGTGCAGGCTGTGGGTCACTTGTCGGGCTATGCCGTGTGCAGGCTGTGTGATGCGGCAGATCCACGCACCGCATCGCACCATAGGAGCACCGGAAAATCCTTATTCTTCCGTCGTGGGTATCTATTGATCAATATTTTATTGCGCGGGGTCTCCCGTTGGTCATGACCCGGGAGCAGGCCAGGGAGCAGACACAGCATAGCGTGTGGAGTGCTAGGCAGGGAGGGGGAGAGAATTCGGAAAAGGATGAGCTCCAGCATGCTTGGATTCGTGGTGGCCTTTGGCGCGGGCCAGGTGCTGAGCCGGAAGAACAGGTGAAACTATGGTAATGGGGTACGGCCGCGAGGATGTCGGCACAATACTGCTGTTTCACCGCAGTTGGTCGATGTTCCTGTACAACGTTGCAGCACGCATTCAACAGCACGCGTTGCTCCTTTGGGGTAACCAGCCTGTGCACTCACGCTAGCTCGTCGTTTTTTCTCGCTTGCAAGTGGGTGGCGGTGTCTGTCGCACGGCGGGTAAGGTCAAAGTGTCGACGATTGCCATCGTGAGAAGACGAGAAAACATCTCCGGGTACACAGGAGTAACGAGGAAAACACAAGGGTTTCGAGTTTCGAGGTGCCCAACCCGCATGTGCATCCTCATGAGGACTCGCGTTATGCAACAGAGAAAAGCACCATCAGCAGCACGCAAACACACTTGCTGGTGAATCCAGCGGTCGACCTTCTTCTGTGTAGAGTGTTCTCGAGTTACGTTGGGGCGCATGGCCGGGGAAAGCGCTGCTGCGACCGACTCTGCCTCTGTGAGTGGCAGCTTGCAAAAACGCAATGTACAAGCACTTGCTATTTGTACACTCGGGACCTTTGACAATTCAACTTGGGTGTACCGGTACATGCACGCGTTGAGTAACGGCAACTGCGCTTAACGGGCGATGTGCTTTTGGTGTAGTGTATGCTCTCTCCTTGTGTTCTCCTCGCGCCCGTTGCATCCATGTACCCGCCTTCGCAAGAAAAGCGCCTTTTTGCGGCCTTGGAAGCTCTTGAAAGTTTTCAAGAAACACAAGAGGGGTGCAGGAGCACCTTTGTTGGATAAACCGGGTAGGCCGAAGCTTGTAGGTTTGTGGAGAAAGGCTACTCGGCCGGTGAGGGCCAAGATGGGAAAGTCTTGTATTAGAGGGAAGAGGGAACAGCAGAGAACAAAAGAGAGTGAGCAACCGAAGAGAGCGTCACCACACCTATCCGTCACGCAATTCAGATCACTCATCGAATCTCCGAAGAAACCAAGCAGAAACTCCCTGTTCCTCCGCAATCTACCAACTGCAATCTCCGTAGATCCATGCCCCATATTCAACCACATTTACTATGCTACGAGTATATCTAACAGCCCCCCTGCTCGTATGCATCGTAATGACACGGCAAGTCAATATAATTCCATCTACGACCCAAAATGTAGGTCCTACTCCTCCATGACACACAAATAACCAAGAACTCGATGATGCAAATTTTCCTGAACTCACAACGTCTTGTCTCATCGCCTTCATTCCTTCTCTGAAAAACGCTCTTCTTCTGGTCCATCCTTTCTCAGTACAACGACACCCGCAAAGTACTAATATCCCCCGCACAACCGAAGCATTAAACAATCCATCGAACCAAACCTATCTGTGACGCTCGTCATTACGTTCACTTTCGAAAACACGGATCAATTCGTAGAAATTCGCCTTCGTTGTGCTTCCAGTACATCCATCCATCCGTCTACCAATCCTACAAAGACAACACAAATTTCGCAAAAACAGAAGTAAGTATGAACATGCCCATATTGCAGGTAAAACGCAGCTGGGTATGGTATGGATCCTTTTTTTTACTCTCACATTTCCGATCAAACAACATCCATGCTCAAACATTCGTTCAGCGTCAAGATCATTTGTGCAGAAAATACGCGAGTATTCCTATTTTTTCTCTCTAGAAACGTAGTACCACCTACAAGTAAATTCCTTCCGAAGGAACAACGCGCCCCCCTGCTCTGGGAGTTTCGCCCCCGTGAGTTTAGAAGGGGTTGGAGTCTGAACCATAGAACAAAAGAACAACATTTAATGTTCATCCAGTCGAAACCCAAGAAAAACAATCCTCCTGCAAATAAATCCCGACGAACACCAAAACCAAATCAAATTCAATGCCAAAACATATAATCCAATCCAGTACCAAAACAGAACATTCGAAAACCCTTCAATTCAATACCAAAACAATCAACACTCGAAAATCCTCCAATTCAATACCAAACAATAACGCTCGAAACTCCTACATTTGCCGGCCCATCAAGCTCCAGCGCTAACCCATTGCCCAAGCCATTGTTTCTCTCCCCCCAGCGGATATTTCGCACGCCTTCGCCGCGGTCGCCTTCCGTCTTTCATCTTTTCCGGCTGGCCGCGACTCGAGCTTGGATCTTTGCGTCCGCCTGAAGTGGGGGAAGAACATTTGTCGCTCCCGGAGGATTGACTCGGCGGTGGTGCAGGGCAGGTCGCGCGTTTGGAGGGGAAGATGGCGGCAGATTAGTTCCGAACAAACCAGCACTACTGAAGAGAATCACATACTACCAACATTCCCCCCGGTTCTGCACAGTAGTGACTGCAGCAGAAAAAACAATAAATGAAATACACTTTCAAGTCGTCGGACCCTACTTGTGCAATGTTTGTCTGAAATTACCGATCACTGCGACATTGCAATTCAATACATAGATACCTGAATATCACCCTGAAACGGAGGTTGATTAGTCCTCTATCACAAAATCATAATTCAGCCGCTGCTCCTGTTCCAAACAAAGGGTAATCAATCCTAAGTCGAAACTTTCACAACTTTGGAATCGCAATCTCATAACAAATAGCAACCTCAAGACAACGTATAACAATATTCGGAAATCAGCATTTATTTCGTCAATATTGTGGATTTTTAATCTGCAACAAGGTGGATGTACCAATCAATGTTGCACGTCGCTGAGACTTCACACGTCTGTGGTACTCGCTAACACAACCAAGACATGAAAAGTTTTTGATCAGGTTAAACCTGCTACCGAAAGAAAGTCCAGATAAAACGTTGATCACGAATTTTTGATCAGGCTAAACCTGTTGCTCAAAAAGTAGCCACCAAAAAGAGCCCAGATAAAACGTTGATCACGTTGTTGCCGGCGAGAGAAAGTTGGTCTCAGCACGGCTGTCAGGAAGACAAAGCACAAAACCTCGCCAATCACTGCATTACAATGCGCACAATACTATTTCTAATACCATGCTACACGCACACACAATATCATCAGTTTAGAAACTGGCATCAGTTTTTGAGGATTACTGGTAACCTGGATTGTGTCTACCCATTTGCTACAGGTAGTCGGCCTTTGACCGAGCGGTGGAGTTTGACGGCTGTACCGCACGACGTTTTGTCGCGTTTTGATTGAGCAAGTGTTGGTGTTTGACGGCTTTACCGCGCAGCGTGTTGCCGCGATTATTCTAGAGAAAGAGTTGGAGAGAGAGTTTGACGGCAGTACCGGGTGGAGGTGGAGTTGGAGTAAGCGTTGGTGTTTGACGGCAGTACCGCACGGCGTAATCCCGCGTTTAGAATCTGACGGCACTATGTAGGTAGGCGTACCGCATCACCGCATGGATGGGTGTGTGTACACATAACGACAGCAGTCGAAAACTGACAAGTCATCACGTGCCTGTTCATGCCTACAAGCCCAGTAGACGGCGGGCTTCAGCTAACGATGGCGCTGCTGTAGGTCTTGGGAGCGCTGCTGTAGGTCTTGTGGGTGCTGCTGCTGTGCAGGCCCTCGCCGCTGTTGGCCTCTTCGTCTGGTTGGATGTCGTCAGCCGCGCATGCGGCTGCCCATCGGTGCTACCCAATCACCCTCGACAAAGTCGTTAACGCTAGCGTGTTGGATAAACCGGGTAGGCCGAAGCTTGTAGGTTTGTGGAGAAAGGCTACTCGGCCGGTGAGGGCCGAGATGGGAAAGTCTTGTATTAGAGGGAAGAGGGAACAGCAGAGAACAAAAGAGAGTGAGCAACCGAAGAGAGCGTCACCACACCTATCCGTCACGCAATTCAGATCACTCATCGAATCTCCGAAGAAACCAAGCAGAAACTCCCTGTTCCTCCGCAATCTACCAACTGCAATCTCCGTAGATCCATGCCCCATATTCAACCACATTTACTATGCTACGAGTATATCTAACAACCTTCAACTTCGGACGCGAGATTCATTGCTACAGCAGTCGTGGCTTCGATCATAAGAGGGAAGTACATACCTTTTTAAGAGGGGGTTCCGACATAAGATAAAAGAGGGTCGAAATCGGTTGTCGTGAACTCGACCCTCTTATAGCATAGTTGAGTACCCTCTTATTCCAGGTACAAGAGGGGGCTCCGCGATAAGAGGGTCTGCTGGGGCCTTTGTCACACCACCGGCGCATGTCGGAGCCAAGACTCTGTTATAGCATGTTCTATCCCAGACTCTACTCTGATAGACACGATGGCAACAGAGGTGCCGAGCCGCGAGGCAGCATGCCCCCCTCCCTCCTCGCCGTCGAGTGCATATTCTGTGACGGGAGAAAGGCGAGAGGGGAGGGGCGACGGGTGTTGTTGAGGTCGGACGTGGTTAAGGGCAATTCTGCATCAGGGCCTCCGCTTCTACTATTGTACGGAAGGGCCGCCTTCTCCAGGATTTATTTTTTTTCATTCGTGTGGTACATGAAAATAGAGAGGGCGGGTGTCGTGTTCCTATCCCTAACCCCAACCCCCAACAACACCCCATACCCCTACAATATGCCTAGCATAATACCCTCGCAAGGATATTGCTAATAGTATAAAATAGTATCCGGACACACAAGTATCCTTCGCGAAGGCTACTGCTACGGAAACACAGCAGCAGTTGGTGAAACACCCCCCTGCACACAGAGCCAATACTCGGACGACCCTCATCCCCCCCACACACACACTCCGCCTCTTCCTTCACGTCTCCTCGTTTCGCGAACATGCCGGCTTCTGGGTAGTTGGTCTGTGACCACGCGAGGCGTCATCGTCAGTTGTACCGATACGGATGTTATTCTGAGCATTCTGAGCATACACCGGGGTGGTTTTTAACGTCAACACAACAACAATAACAACAACAACAACAGCAGCAGCAATAACAACGCACAAGTACCGCTAATCCATTGTCGACCCTCCCCCCCCCCTCCACGTTTTTTTTTTGCATACCGTGTGGGGCATGCCAGAGTGTACGCCAAGGAAAGAAAAGTCGAGGCTGCTACCATCAAGTGCAGGTAAGAACGCTGCCGTCCGTCAGTCACGTGTCTGTTGCGAGGTGTGCGGGATTCTTGGCGCAGTGTTTGGGATGGCTTCCCCCTCCCCCCCTTCGCGGCTCTCTGCGACATCTATCGGTAGCATTGGACGCGTTATGCCTGTGTGTGTGTGTGTGTGTGTATCTGTTTGTGTGTGTCTTTTGTTACTAGCATCGACCGCGCTAACCGGCTGACCAATGAAAAGACGTCAGTCTTAGTGCAGTTGAAAACACAAAACGCTTGTATCTGCCATGAACTGGGACCCCGTGAGGGGGCAGCATGGGGGAGGCTAAACTATCCTTCGGATCAAAGACAGAAACGGTGGCAACAGAAGAAAACTGCAATCGTCTACCAAGGCTATATCCTTGTACTCGAGTTCGTTTAGGAGTACTTTCACCATTATCCTCCTTGTTGTCGCTACCATTTGTGTGTGTGTGTGTGTGTGGTTTTTTTGTTGTATTTTCATCGACCGCGCTATCCGCCGGTGGCCGATGAGAAGGCGTTGGACAAAAAGCAATAATCTGCAAGAAGTCGTCTGCAGGCACGAAGTAGGTGGCCTTGAAGCTGATCGCGGCGTCGATCCACTTCGACCCGAGTACTTTCTGGGTTGTCATGGCAGAGATCCGCAATCAGGGATTTTGCTCACGTCGTTCCTCATCTCGCCGTCGAGATGGCGGAGCGACGTGAGCAAATCCCGGTTTACGGCTTTCTGCGACGATGACGCAAAAAAGTGTTCGCGCCCGAGTATTTCGTCCCCGCTATCAGTTTCAAGGCCACCTGCTGCGCGGCCTCCAGACGAATGAATGGGTCGTGTCGGCACCGAATGCGCTGGCTGACGGACCAGTGATCACACTTCCAGTCAGCGAACAGCGGAAAGCGCGCCGGGAGTGAGTTTCCATCCGCATGCGAGAGGACGTGGATGCCCGCTGCTGTACCTGTGTAGGGGACCAACAAACGTGCGCACTTGGAGGTGCCTACAAAAAAAAATCTTTATTTGAGAGACGGCTACTGATTTTGTTGTGTTATACGAGTATCAAGCTAAAGACGTACAAACTAGAGATATTCTTCGACTACATATTGTTTTCCCCCCCCAAAAAATCGAGACAAAAGTCAACGTCGCCGCGACAGCAAAAAAAAAAACACGCTTGATGTAAATTCACATGCTGCGGGCGCGAGAAAGAAACCCTACCGTTGGTGTGCGTACCAATCATCTCCAACCACTGACCGAGTGCGTGCGGGCGTTTTTGTGTCGGGGGGGGGGGGGGGGGGCAACCGCAGGGACGGCACGGAGGTGAAGCCGTACGCTGGCTCCCACCCGAGAGGACCAGATCAAGGCTCTCAAGGAGGAGGTCTTCGACGTCCTGGTCATCGGGGGAGGCTGCGTGGGGTCAGGGGGTGAGTCAAGCCAGCCTACCGAGAGCAGACAGACAGACATGGCCCACCACCAAAGAATATGGCGGAGTCACCGCCAGTTGGTCAACGCCGAGGGGTGTCAACGACTTGGTCGAACGCAAATGTTGACGGGAATCTTCCTGGAACCTTCCTGAATACAACGACGGCTAGAGTTGCAGTATATAGCCAGGGGCACCGCCGGGGGGCGGCCGCGGATGGCAAAGGAGCGATGGATAGAACACTTCTTTTCGAAACTACTGGTTCCAGGTTCCAACCCGGTCCGCTGCTCCTTTTTTTTGTTCACCGCTCCAAACCTAGCATGTAGGCACATTCCTAAAACCCCAACACAAATAGCCCGACCCAAAGCTATACACTGGTAAGCGCTAGGTCACTGTACGAAGTAAGCCTAGGCCGCGGCCAGCCACGGCGGAAGAGGGGTAAAAGCTAGGTTGCTGTGCACGGTTAGCGCTAGGTTGCCAAGGAATTTTCCGAGAAATGGTATACCGGCCGTCAACCATTCCGTTCGACCAAGTCGTGAGCACTCTCACTGGTTCTTCGTCCCCGTTTGTATGCACCCACGAAGAGGGTGTCCCATATTTCGTCCTCCACGACCATGTGCCCACTTACTTGGGTGGTGTGTACATGATATGCATCACATGTGTGCACGATTACGATTCATTCCAAAACGCATTGATTCACTGCCGGGGATGACTTCACGTTGCGAAGTGATTCTCCTTGCCGTCTCAGCACTACTCAATTGTTCGCTTTCGAGGCGTTTAACTGTTTCTTTGATAGATAGCTCGCGCGTTCTCTTGTCGAAAAAGTCTCTCTTGTCTTATCCGTCCAGTTGCCCTCGATGCTTCCAAGAGGGGCTTGAAGACGGCGATGGTCGAGGCCGACGATTTCGGCGCGGGGTGAGCGTGGGCCGGCGGGAACGGGTGGTAACACAGCTGTACAGGGTGACGGGGCGAGGTTTTGGTGAGGGGGGGCGGGAGGGCTGGCGTTTGGTGAGGGGTCAGGATTGGCCCTCGTGTTTTTTTTTTTTTGTCCTCCTAGCCCTGGACAGCAGTGGCGTACGTCATGGTTTTACATCTCGGGGGGGGGGGGGGGGGGGGGGGCCCAAAAAAAATGGGGGGCCC
>FN647857.1:83768-104959 GCA_000310025.1 Ectocarpus siliculosus | reverse complement strand
GAAAAGGTTAGGTATTGCCCAAAGAACGGCGGTGGGGTTTATGGCGTCGTTCGTCCACACTCCTTGCCCCAAGAGGCAAACTAAGCAATTTTGCATTTTAGCGGCTTAAACGTAGCCAGCAGCGTAACACACACGCATACGATTTTTTTTCCGTCCGTCGGCTCTGTCCGCTCTCTGCACCCATGGTTTGACCCCCCTCCCTCTCCCTCTTTTCCTTCCCCTCTTGTTTACGGCGTGATGTCAATGCTGCAACATTTCAGATCAACGTGATCCTCCGAGAGGAGTACTCCCTCTCCAACGACGTGGCCAAGCACCTTGTCAGCAACCCCCCTCCCTCTCCCTCTTTTCCTTCCCCTCTTGTTTACGGCGTGATGTCAATGCTGCAACGTTTCAGATCAACGTGATCCTCCGAGAGGAGTACTCCCTCTCCAACGACGTGGCCAAGCACCTTGTCAGCAACTACGGCACCAGGGCCCTTCAGGTACGACGCCCGCCCCCGCCGGTGCGCGCCGAGCCCCCTTGAAATGAGGAAGTGGAGCCACGGCGAGATCCAGAGAGAGACAGGGAGAGACAGAGACAGAGAGAGACAAAGAGACCGATGGGCAGAGCAGGACACACACAGAGAGGACAGGGGGAGGGGGTGGAAGAACTCGTGTGTGGTGTCTGGGGCATTGCAAAGGTGTTAAGGGATGGCAAAGAAGAGAGAGAGGGATGGTGTGGAGTGTGTTCTTTTACGGGCTGAACCCCGGCTTGTGGTGAGAACGTCATCGCTGGCGTAGTGGATGAAACGGGAATGGCCGAACAGAGAGAGAGAAAAGGGGGCCTACTCAAGAGGACGAGGTGTCTGTCGGGGTAAGCGCACCAATTTTTCCGTAGCACACAGCGTAGTCCGCATGCGAAAACGAAACACTTGATGTGTTTTTTTATCACAAATCATAACGCAACAATGGGACGGCGTTGATACTTCTTTTTATTGTGTGGTGACCGGTAACGTGTGTACCTGTAACATATTTCATCACGACGGACTGCTGCTTGCTTGCGTGCTTGCTTGCTTGCGTGCTTTCTTGCCAGATCGCCGAGATCGTGAAGCGCAACAAGGGCTACGCGCACTCCACAGCGGCGGCCCGGTGCCTGGCCATCAAGTACCCCTTCTTGGAGGCGGAGGTTGTCTTCGCTGTCGAGCAGGTGTGTCCGCTGTTGTTCAAGGAGAGCAGAGGGTTGTTGCGGAGGAGTGGAGTGGAGTGGAGTGGAGAGTGTGGTGATTTTTGAACAAAGTGGAGACGGGTAGGATTGCTTTGGGAGGCGTTGAGTAGCGGGAGTAGAGCGTGGTGGGATGGGAATTGAGTGGAGCAAGGTGGGGTGGTGGCTTGGGAAGGACGAGCGAGAGAGCCAACGCCCCTCTCCTATACGGTCGTGAACAATATTGTCGCACCCCGGTATGCTCGCTTCTTTCTTTTCTGCTGACGGATTCGCAGGAGTACGCCCTGAAGGCCGTCGACGTCCTCGCGAGACGCACCCGCCTGGCGTACATCGACAGCAAGGCGGCCTTGGAAGCTGCGCCCAGAGTGATCGAGATCATGTCCGGGCTTCTGGGGTGGTCCAGATCAAGGCGTAGGCAGGAGATGCAAGAGGTATCTACCTGTAGACGCACGTATACGTAGGGCGTGATGCATTTGTGGATTGTGTTTTGTCTCTGTGCTTTACTGGTACGCCTGGCGTGTGATGTGTTGGCAGGTGTTGTTTTCCCAGAGTACGGTTGTGTAGGTGGCCTTTAATTTTGTCTCTCGTGGTCGGGATGAGTGTTTGAGGTTGTCTCATTCGGCTATGCATGTTTCCCTGGCCGGGGAGCGAAGGAGGACACGTTCACGCGCGCTGGTGTTCCCTACACACATTCGGAGGAGGGGGGGTGAATTAAGCGCGTGTTCTGTCAACAAAGGTGACAAGCGAAAAAAGCAACAACAATGCTCGACTAGCGAACCCCAAAAACATGTACTTTGACTTTTTTGCTGGAAACGGAGTTGGTAAGAAACAGGCAGGGAAATTGCGGCCGGCGTATTTTATTTATGTTTTCTTTGCTTGCTTCGCTCATCCCTACCCCCATTTTTATGGTCCTGGTTGTTGTCCCGTGCGTTGCCCTTGCCGCCCCCCCTCCTCTCTCTCTCTCTCTCTCTCTCTCTTTCTCTCTCTCTCTCTCGCGTGCCGGCGTTTTGACGACAAAATTGCCACGGAAACAAACAGGTAGAGCAGTTTTTGGAGACGATGAGCCCCGCCGCCGGTGCCGGCAAGTCTGGCCGCCGCAAGCATTGATTCCGTTGGTCATCGTGAGGCATGGCATGGCATTCCCAACGTAGATAGGGCCGAGCGGCAGCGCGAAGGCCCGGCATGAACGTGGTGTGGTGAAGGACGTCTTGTCGTTGCGGCGAGATACGCCGCACGTTGTGGCGCGGAAGCAGTGGAGGCGTATTGTGTCATCACCGGGGGGGGGGAGTAGACGGGGAAAGGGCGAGAACCCCCGTAAGTTGGTTGTAGGAAGGAGAAACAAAAAAATCGAGAGAGCGACGGGCCGAGCGTAATTCCTTACCTCAGGTCGTACGTTCTTCTCGGGACGTCGTGTTCGTGTGTGTTGTCTGTCGTTTGTTTTTTCGTCCCATTTTTTCTGGTGCCAGCGTACACGCTTCGCTACATGTTTGACGTACGGTATCGGCCGAGGTCGCACACCGGGAGGAGGTAACACCGGAACAGTCGTTCTTGCGTTTTTGTTGTTGTATCCCACCTTTCCCTTTCCCCCTGATTGGGTCTGTTCGGTTTTTGACGCAACAAGGGTTCAGCAGGCCCCTCTCCTCTTCTCGTTGATGGAACAACGTCGCTTTCTACCTTACAGAGAGAGTTCCAAGTTGTCCACTCCCGGAGATAGATTCGATCCCACATCCTGCTGCTAGTACATGAGCTTTCGAGGTTACCCACTAATTGGACAGCCGGGGCGACCGGCCTCGTCAAAAACAGAAGAACACCGAACACGGCAACACGGAAGGGTTGGCATATCCAGAGGTCGCGGGGAATGATGTGTGTCGGCCTTGCTCGGGAATGGACATCGGCGTTGCTTCGAGTTCAGATAGACGAGAGGGCGGGCAGGGGTTGTAGGAGTTTGCCCGCACGGCATGCACACACTGGGGGGTGGACACGTGCAGTTTTCTTCTGTTGCTACCGCTGTTTCTGTCTTGAATCCGGAGAATAGATTAGCCTCCCCCCTCACGGGGTCCCGGCTCGTGGTGGCCTTTGGAAGCGTGTCGTGTTTTCAAGCACACTGAGACTGACGTCTTTTCAATGGTCAGCCGGTTAAGCACGGTCGATGCTAGAAAAACACACGCACGGTTGCACGGCGCGAACGGCTGAGTTCGGATGCGAACAACGAAATCGGCAACATGCACGCAGTCTCCAACACAACACGGTGAGAAATTGGTCAGTCTCGTAAATGGTGGCTTCGTCATCCGTCTTGGTTCTCTCTGCACGCTTCTGCCCAGCCTGGACATGCCGGTTTAGACATCCAAGTTCCATCTTCTCTTGCTTGGAAAAAAATGCAACTTGTTGTTGTTCGCGTTCTAGAAGCACAACGCAACAGATTGCGTGCGCAGAAAGGGCTCGACATCGTGTGCCAGCACCGGCGGTGGTAGTCGTTCCACCCTGTACCGACTTTGCCATACGATGGCCGTGTAGTGCAGCCGAGCTTCTGACAGCGTTGCTGTCGTCTCCGTCGTTGGTATAATAATGAGATAGCACGCAGGAGGAAGGCAGGTACGTTCTTTCTTCCGAAACGAAACGGGTCAACGCACGCAAAGATATGTAGAGCCTTCGATAATACGAAAAAAAAAAGAAAAAAAAATCGCCTTGGTGTCACACCCGGGTTTGCATGCTCGCATCGCAAGAGAGGACGGCAATATTGCAAATAGAAAAACCACCCAGTCTTCGCCTCTCGCCCATCATGCCACGAGGGAGGAGTGTCACCGAACGCTGGGAGGGGCAAAGGCAGCGCTGTGCCGTTGAGGTCCTCAACCACAAAAGCGGTAAAACGTTTTTCAGACAAAAAAGAAAAAAAAAACAGCACGTTAAAGAAAGCTGCCTCCGATCGCCTTATCTAAGCGCGCGTCGAGCACGCGGCCAAGCTAATGAAGCCTCTTGCGGGCAGCCGCTCTCTCCCTGTCTAAAAAATAAAACAGGCCACGGAACAAGTTTTCCTGGGGTAAATTTTGTGCAAGACCTTGAGCCGACGCGACAAACACGCGTGAGGCCGCCATGGACGACGCGCCTCTTCGGGCCGGCCGTCCACTGCAGTCGGGCAGAGCCAGCTGTGGCAGAGCGCAAAGGCCCGCTTACCTCCCCCGCCCGCCCCTCCTCGTTTGGCCTCCTCTTCCACGCCCGCCACCCATTCCTATAATCCCCTTCACACGACGCGGCGCTTCTCAGCGTGGCTCATCCCACGCATGCACGTTGCAATGTGGGTTTTCTTGGCTGCGGCCCGAGCAAGGTTCTCGCAGAGGCCGCTCCTGAGCCGGGGTGTTCGGGCTGCTTCCACTGCTGCTATCACTACCAATGCAACCGCAACTTTTACCTCTGGTCATGTGCTAACCAAAGAGCCGGCTCATTGACCCCTCCCCCTCCTGCACGCACACCACAACCCCCCCCCCCGACCCGTCGGGTCTGCCTCCTCCGCGGAACCGCTACCTCCTAAGTGCTATTCTTACTTCCCCTCGAGCTTGTCGAGTCTATCGCTGAAATTGCTGTGGTTTTTGGCAATTGCCGCCTCCAACGCTGCCGTGGAACCCTTAATCTCCTGAAAAAAAAAAAAGAGAGAAAAACAAAGAAGGAAAAATAAATGTAAGCGACGTTTACGGTGTGCGTGCCACGCTTTATTGGACGAAAGAGACCGGATGTCGAAACGTTTTTCAGCGAGGGAACACCGGGTGGTCGCAACAAGAGAACTTGGGAATCGGAGAAAATGCACGAAAAGCAAGCCGCTTCAGCGGGCATGACGCGCGCGCGCGGGGGGGGGGGGGTGTACTCATAGTCGTGCATGCCGTAGTCGTTTGACCATTGACCTCGCATCCCTACAAAGCCGGGACGGAGCACGCCGGGTTCTCACCGGACCAGGCTCTCACATCACCAAGCGCGAAGCGCCGTGAGGTATTTGGCGAGTCACATGAAGGGTGAGCTGCATCCTGCTAAGGGTGTTCGGCATCTTGTGCTTACTTCCTTGCGGACGGATGACAGCTACGTATGACTTAATTTATTTTCTGGTGCTTTCACTTCCAGAGACAGTTGTAAGCACTGTGTAACTGCCTCGAGGATGCTTGACCATTTTAACACAACGGGGGGGGTGTGTGACATAAACGGTCAAGCATGTACGGCATGCACGGAGCGGAAGCAGCATCTGACCTGTAGACGGTGCCGAACGCAAACACTACACAACACGGCTGGTTTTCGCGAGCGTTACAACGAGCAGGTCGGGAACCACAGGAGAACAACAAGAAACATCAGTGGGGGAGAACGGCGGCTCGAATCCCGGCGACGCATTTTCCCAACAGGTCGTACGCATACGCGGTTTAGCGCCGGCGCTTAAGAACTTGGTAGTCAAGAAGTTGAGAAAAACGCTAAATAATCTAAGAACTTGAGCATCGTTTGCGATCTCGGAGAAGAACCCCCAGCGGCCATTTTGCGGCATAGCCCCAGGCACTAAGAAGCCCAGACTCGAAACTAGCAGTGCAGGGGCGCTAATGGTATATGGGCCGGCCAAAACTAGCAGTGCGGGCGCCAACGGTGTATGGGCCGGCCAAAAACTAGCAGTGCGGGCCCAAACGGTATACGGGCCGGTCCATCCTTCTCACCGTTGACAGGTGGTAGTAACCGACCCCGCAACCCACCCCAGCCCCGGTCAAAAATGCCGCGACTCGCTGCAGGAAAGACGAGCCCCCGCTGCTGGTCTCCGGCGATGGCGTGGGCTGTGGCGGCGGAGGCGACGGCGGGGAAGGCTTCTCAGAGGCGGCGGCGGCCTCGCTTGTTGTTGTTGACAGGAAGCGCCGTGCCGGCGCCGCGGAGGCAGTAGCGATCCTTCGGGACGTCGCCGGCGCCCTGCGATGAACACGATGGGACAACAACGGCCAACGGCAGGGATTGGTATTAAAGTGCCGCCGAATATCACGCAGGATAACACACCCCGCCAGTGACACTTTTATCTTGCGCGTGAAAAAACTCATCACTCGGCGGCACGTCGGTGGGTGTTATCTTCTGTCATCCTACATAGTGCTATTTAAGTGATGGTAAAATCCAGGGCTCTCATGGTGGGTTACAAAAATACAACCGCGACGTAGTGCGTAATTTTGTGGCCTTGTTATCTTGTGTGGTAGACGGTGTCGATAGTCGCACAAGGTAAAGCGGCGTTGTCGTTGAGTTGGCTGAAAGTTCCACGGCGGACATGCTTGAGCGGTTCACTTCCATTTTGTGTCGGCGATCAGTACACGTGCTTGCTCCTTCCGTCATGGTAAACCTACTTCGAACAAACAAGAGTTGCTGAACTCGCGGCAGGCTTGCACACCGGTGCTACATGTATATACGAGTACATGGTAACAGCAGCATCATACGAGAGTTGCTGAACTCGCCGCAGGCTTGCACACCGGTGCTACATGTATATACACGGTAACAGCAGTACGGCACCATCCTCCTCGTTCGCAACACGGAACATGTGGTACTTCTAAATAATCAACACGGACGGGACTTGCGCTGGGCTGAGAACGATTTGCTCTTCGATTTCTCTCTGCGGTGTCAACGGATGTGCTAAACACCTGCAACTACATTTTCGCGGAGATTGCGACATGCGCTATCTCAGGTGGGAGCTGGCCGGCATCACCCTGCTCTGCTGGCTCTCGAGGGAGTGACAGCAGCGGTCTAACCTTAGGAGAACCGGGGCAACAAAATACAACTGCTGCTGTGTTGTTCATCACACCTCTTGCACGTTGGACAACCCTTTCAACGCGAAGCAAATAAAAGCGGCCAAGTATTGCTCAATTTATGAAAACAACGTGAATAACTCACCAGTCCTTGGGGATATCAGTTGGAGGTGTGAGACCTCTTGGAACCCATGGAACACACAAGCTGTGCGAGCTGTGCGACAGGCAGCAACAGGAGTACGGTGGTCTACTGCTGTAATACATACAACCGCTGGAGACGGGGCGGAAAATGCAATGAACCTTTGTGCGGATTGAAAGGCAAAAACGAAATTTCACGAGGGGACCAAGCTCTTCCTCACCTCGCCACCGACACCGTAGCTACTCTCGCGAGCGTGTTGATAGAAGCCATCACGATGCACTGCACTGCACATTGCGTGCACATCACCGCACCACCGCCGGGAGCTCCGCAGCGATAGAAAACAAAACAAGGGTGTATGGGGGCCTCCTCCTTTCTCTTCGCGAACCCCCTTGCGATCGTGATGTCGATCACTGCTCCGTCTGTCAGGGCCTGTGTCTCGCACGTGGTGGAAGGCGGGAGGCTGGATCTGTAGGCGTCAATCGCGGTAAGGTAAGCCTCGTGAGCTGCAGCAGGAGCAGGTAAAAATATACAAAATCAAGGTGGTTTTTGACGGGGAGAGACAAGCAACGAGAGGCCACTCTTCTAGTATGGGAGGGGCGCGGGGTTACTCATTGGCGGTAGGTAGCAGTATCTCGTTGTCATCGGAGAGCACTGCCTGCCGGAAGCTCGGGGTTGCTGCCGGGCCCACCACTTTGTTGCACCAGTGAGCGATTTGAGTTCGTTGCTTTGTTTTCTTTTCCCGCAGAAGGTGTCCAGAGCCGCGCCTCGCAGCGAGAGACTATGTCGGACGACGACGGATTGCGCGACAGCGACTCTGAGGGCGAACCCCAAGGGCAAGACGTAGAGGAGGAGGAGGAGGAGGAAGAAGAGGAGGAGGAGGAGGAAGAGGAGGAGGAGGAGGAGGAAGAGGAGGCCGAGCCTTCGTCCGAGGAAGATTCTGATGATGGCGGTGGTCGGAGCAGGAGGGCGAGCAGCAGCAGCAGGGGCAAGAAGCGGGCCAGGGAGGCTCCGCCGGCGGCCAAGAAGAAGTCGCGGAGGGGAGACATGTCAAGGTGTGTGTGTGTCATTGCACGAGCCCTGCATCTACTGCTGCTTGTACGTACGTGCAAGAGGCGTTGGAAAACGACAGCGCTATTTTATTGGCTGTGAAAACTACTGCCTTTGGCTGTATTTTGTATTTTGAACCCTGTAGGTTGCGCCGCGTCCGGTCCACGTTTGTCGAGAGGCATCTTTGCGTCGAGAGTCATCATTCCGTTGCTCACGGCTGTACAGCAGCGGTGCCTTACGCGTACGACCAACCAAACCCTAGGGCGAGGTCGTGACACTCTGTTGTGTGTGCGTGCACGGTTTACATCTCGTGTGTGTTTGCTTCGTACACTCTGGCCTGGAGCGCGGTGCAGAGCTACTACAAAAGCTGGTTCCACCATGTCACCGCACGTCCTCTCGTAAACCTCGAGGGCTCACTTTCGTGTTGCACACTGCAGCACCTTCCCGCATCGTCTGCTCTTTGTGGGTTGGTCGTTGCAACAATTCGGTTCCATGCGTGCTTGATGGTGTGTAGAGCTTTTAGAAACAGCGGAGCGGTTTTTTTTTAGGTCAAACCATGTGTGCACCGGCGAGGTCCTTGTGGGCCTCTGACGGCCACGGCCGGTCTGCACCATGTTAGTAGAGCAGTCGTGGTCCCGGTTTAGCGGGTCCTTCCCTGCTTAGCGGGATGCCCCGAATAGCGGTTCCAAAATCCCGTTGCACGGCTGCGCCTCGGTAGTCAAACTGTTTATACTACTAGATATGGGGGGGTAATGAGCCGCGTGGTGCGACTCAATACCTCTCAGTAGTCCACGAATGAATCCCGACGCACACCAGCGTGAATCGTTTGTGGTGCAGCTACGCGTGCACCACAGAGGGACAGCAGGCGTGCGACGGGAGCGACGATGATTGTGTGTGCGGCCACCGTTCAAAATTTTGCACTTTACATGCGGTTGTTTCTTTCCGTTTTGATGCACATGCACGAAGAAACAGAATGTGAAGTCTTTCCGCTGTGCGGACGCAAACATTGTAACTACCAATCCGATTCAGCGGTGATGCCCTCAATGTAGCATTTTTTGACACTATACATGTATGGACCGCTAAACCGGGACCGCGACCGTGGCTGCATCAGGAGAAGCCATCCAACATGTTTTTTTGTTGATTCGTAAACGACTGCCGTTCTTCTTGTCGTTGTGTCCGAGGCTGGGTTGGGGGGGGGGCAGACTGACTGATGCAGAACCTAGACCGTCAAAAGCATTCCTACTATTATACGTGTACCAAAGAATCGATTTCCCGACAAGAAGAAAATTACACAACACACAAAGCCACCATTAGCCATGCGCCTTGCCTCTCCTCGCGCTGCCCGTCCCCGCTAATCCCTGATCCTCATCCTGCTTGCTTGCTTTCGTCCCAACACCTTGTACCGTTTGTATCGTTTGTTGTCGCAGGTTCTACGATGAGATGGCGGAGGTGGACGATGACGCCGAAGAGGACTACGACGACAAGGACCGCGCTAACGCGAACGAGCTCACCGCCATGGAGAGGTGACCATTTCTTGCCCCACCAGTACAGTTACGCGCCCGCGATTTAGGAGACAAACCGTTTCGAGAACTGAGGCTCAGATGGTGGCGATGGAAATGAAAAGTCGCCTAAGAAACAAAACCCACCTCAGCCGTGGATCCTACACTAAAAGCGCTATATAGTGCCCTATGCTCGACGGTAATTGACGAAATTAGAAACTGAGAGCCTCGACCCCCAAGTTGGCGTTTCTTACACGCGCCCTCGAACTATTAAGTTTTCTTCACATCTCCCCACACGCGCGATACATACAGTACAGAGACCAAAATTATAATGCGTTGTTCGTCTCTGTTAGCATCAAACCACTCTCTCCACACGCGATGTATTCAGGGACCAATGCTGTATCGCATTGTTTGTCTCTGTTAAGCATTCAACCACCTGTGTGCTACTGCTGCTGTCTTCACCTTTCAACAAGCTCCGCTGTACAATAAGCTTGCGTGTGTTCCAGTGCGCGTCCTGTTCAGCACTGCTGTTACGGGCCATAAAACGCATTTGGCGAAAAACTGGGGTCACGCATAGGGTTGTTGTCAGGGTGATAGCCTACCGCTTCGGCAGCCATATACAACCAAACATATGATACAAGGGGGAGATACGCCAAGACCATCTCTTTGTTCTCACACCGCGGTCTTCAGGGCGACAAACCTTTGAAATGGTATGGCGGTATGCAGTGGCTACAGGTTGGCATACAGCTCGTTTTTGGTTGTACTTCTATGGGCATGACGTTTTTTTTTTTTTTTTGGGGGGGGGTTCGATCGAAAGCGACGAAAAAAGAAAAAAATCGCGGCTGTGGCCACGACCAACGCCACCGCCGAGAAGCGCATTGTCCTGTGCAGGGCACGCGTCAAACCAGCGCGTGATGAATCGCTGTTTTTTGTTGCATGTGCATCGTGCGGCAGACGCCCCACTATGTATGTATGTATAACTGGGTCGGGATTTGTAGGGGTTTTGTCGGCAACCACCGACGCAGCGCGATGTCCTCAGGTCACGATTGTTCGACCGCCTTTCTCGCGTGAAAGTCATTACTTCTGCTACTACGCACATTGACATATGTTACTTGTACAACGAGCCCTGCGTGCGTGCTTTATTTCCTCGCCTCGACGTTTGTGTTTTTTTCTCGGCGCGTCGCGGCGTTTTTTTCAGGAGCAAGGTCCTACGCCTTCGATGAACTCTTTTTCCATATTTGCGGCTGTAGGACTGAGGCCAGTATCGTCGATGACGAACGACGACATCGACGAAATCGGCTGTTTTGTCGTGTTTTCCTTTGCACTCCATGAGAAACTGCTGTCATAGGTACACCTCCCTACACCACCCTGACCCAAAATACTGCACTGTTCACGTCTCTGTTCAACATTCAACAACCCTCCCGGTGAGAACCGGCTTACGTGTATCATACTTTGAGTATCTCCAACTACCACCCGTCCCTTTTTTCCATCGTCCGGCCCCCCCTCTCCCTTCTGCCCCAACAACAGAGACATGCACGAGCGAATCGCGCGGCGGCAGGAGCAGAGCAAGGCCTTCATGGAGCAGCCCCTGGAGGAACAGGCCAAGCAGACCATGCGAAGGCTCGGCGTACGTCTTCCGGAGTCCCGCAACGACCTAGGAGGTCGTATCGACGACGAGGACGACGACGACGAGGACGACGACTTCCGGATGGGACCGGGCGGCGGGGGGGGCGGCGGCGGGGGCGGGGGCGGCGGCGGCGGCGGGGCGGGTAGGCAGGGGGCGGGCGGAGTGGGCGGGGGGGGACGCGGCGGGTACAGCGATGATGACATCGGGGATGGGGTCGGTGTCGTGGACCCAGAGGTTGGTGTTTGTTTCAAGGGTCCGCTTTTTTTCGAGGGGCCACACGTACCCTTTGGGTGCAAGAAGTGGTTTCGGCGTCCTTCGCGATGATTGCCTTCAGTGAGCACGATTTTTGGGTGCCGTGGCAGAGCTCGCGCTGTTGTTGCTTCCCCTGCTGCTGCGGCTGGCGCTGGTGTTATTTGTCCTCGTGTCCCTACGGTAGAGGTGCTGATTGACTTTCCACGGCTGACGCACCAGGGGGGGTTACTTGCCCGCGTTGTGTACTGTACTACTATTTCATGCTTTACTCTCAACGGTGTCCGTTGACCGGTGTGAACGCTGCTGCTCCTGCTGCTCCTGCTGCTGCTGTTGCTCCCACGCGTGCCATCGTTGCTGGGCCGGCGCGCCCACAGGTGGCGCAACAAGCGTTGCTCCCGGGCATCTCGGACAAGAGCCTGTTCGTCGTGGAATGCAAGACCGGAAAGGAGACGTCGGTGAGGGGCCCCCGCAGTACGCAATGATGGCGCACAACGTGCCGCGGTGGTTCTATCCCGTACTTTTCTCCCTGCGAAGAACAAAAGAATACGTCGATTTTTTTTGTTTTTTTTTCTCTGGAGATCATACCGTCCCGCCTGTGTGGGCGATGCCCTGAAACGACTGTATCCAGAGCTTTGGCCTCGCGCTACACCCCCACTGCTACCAGCTGTGTGCCTGGCGTGGTGTGTTCTAGCGCGCAAATAGGGATGGGTGACGTTGCTTCCGACGGCATGCATGATGAAATAGATGGCAGCAATTTTGGCACGACCACCACCGGCGGTTTTTTGTCTCCTTGTTTGCTCCCATTCCCCCCACGTCTCTCTCTATACTTTGGACCTTGGGACATAATCGTGGAGAAGGATGCTTGTCGATTTTTTTCTTCAATTGTCGCCACCGAAGTCTCTTCCTCGGCCAGCACATGACGGTTTCACTCGGGGTTACTGCGATTCGGCCCCTCCGTTGATCTAAATACTTATCTCCCCCTTTTTTCTCTTGCATGTAACGTCCTCCGCTCCCGTGCAGCCAACCCCCTTCGTGTCGGTTTTTGCTCTCATGATCTAATTTATCTGCGGCATGAAACTTTCGAACTGTTCTTTTGTGATTTGTTGCCGCAAGAAGCAACGTACATCCCGCTTACCGTGCCCGGCATGCTCTCATGCTTGGCACCATCGGGTACACCGAAAGTGAAATAGCAGCGTTTGTTTTATTTGTTTTATTTTTTTTTGGTGATTTTCCTACAGAATTAACACAACCCAAAAGTGTGAAACGCTGTAAAGAACGCCGCTGCCAATACCAGAGCATCATCGCTGCTGTGTCTCCGCATGAACCCCCCACCCCCGTCTCACCCCCTCCCATCTGCCGGCCTCCCTCGCCTCCCCACCCCTGTTTGACAACCAACTATTTCGATGGATGGGTCGTCGACCTTTCGATCTTGCCGAAAAAAAAAACGAAAAACGAACTGCTTTGGCACACACCACGGTACAGCTGTGCCTCTCGGTGATGAACAAGGCCTTGGCGTTCAAGGCGAACGGCCAACCGTTCGGGGTTACCTCCGCCGTCGTGCCCGCGGGAACCAAGGGTTTCCTGTACCTGGAGGCGCAGAACGAGCCGGCGGTTAAGGCGGCCATCAACGGATTGAGGGGGGTGCGTACGTGTGCGTTTATGTGGATGTTTTAGGTGTTGTCGTTGTTGTTGTTGTCGTTGTTGTTGTTGTTGTTGTTGTTGTTGTTGTTGTTGTTGTTGTTGTTGTCGTTGTCGTTGTTGTTGTTGTTGTTGTTGTCGTTGTTGTCGTTGTCGTTGTCGTTGTTGTTGTTGTTGTTGTCGTTGTTGCTGTTGTTGTTGTTGTTGTTGTTGTTGTTGTCGTTGTTGTTGTTGTTGTTGTCGTTGTTGTTGTTGTTGTTGTTGTCGTTGTTGTTGTCGTTGTTGCTGTTGTTGTTGATGTTGATGTTGTTGTTGTGTTCACGTTACTAGCCTTTCCGATATTTTTTACTATCCAGTACCCTCCTCTGTACGTACTGATCTAACTAGCACTTGGCGCGGTCCGTTCCCGTAGTCACAGGCTAACTTACCACATTTTGCTCAAATTAAGATGGTCACGAAGGGTCCGCAAGCCACGTATATATATATATATTTTTTTTTTGCATCGACAGCGCTAACCGGCTGACCAATACAAATACGCCAGTCATTAGTCCGGTCGAAACCACAAAATACTCTCTTCGTGTGTGTGTATGTGTATGAGTGAATAGGTGTGCTTAGCATGGACTGCGTTAACCGGCTGACGGATGAAAATATGTACGTGATTGTTGTGTGTGTGCGTGTGTGGTGTGTCGTGTTCAGCTGTAGCCGTTGGCAGGTCCTCGGCGTTTTTGCTTGGTATGTGCACCCCCCTACCCAACAAGAACCCGGAGGGGAGAGGAGGGGAAGGGAGGGGAGTTGTTCCCTCGATCGTGGTTGTAGCATGACGAATTCATCGTGCTTTACGATATAACTCTGACGGTTCCGTGTGTCACGGCGTTTTTTTTTTTTTTTTGTAGATTTACCACAGCAAGCTCCGGAAGGTGCCCATCCCGGACATGACGGCCGTGCTCAGCGTGCGAAGCGCTACCCGCGCCAAGCCCGTGCGGCAGAACCAGTTCATCCGCCTGAAGCGCAAGCCCTACACGGACGACCTGGCCAAGGTGGTGGAGGTGAGCGAGGAACAAAGATACTTTGAGGGAGTGATCCCGGTATTATGTCGGTGCGATCCAGCCGACTTTTCCGGCATTGTAGCGAGCAACCGGCGTTATTCAGAGTATTAAACAACCTTGAATTATTTTTTATTCCGTCTGTGCCAGACGATTCCACCGGCCTTATACGGGGAAACCGGCATTTTTCGACAGGGTTTTCACCGGTACCACTACTGTACTGGTATGTTGCGTTTCACGTGATGGGGTTCGGGAGGCGGACTCGGTTTTACCTTGACCCGTGTTCTTGCAGGAGACGGTTTGTTCGTTTGGCCCTTTACTCATGTTTGACAACACGACCCCCTTTTTTTCGAGACGGAGATGTACCGGTCGTACGAAGCCACCATACACCTAGGTATCTCTCTTTTTTTCTTCGTCTTTTTTGGCGTGTGGTTTCCCGTGTATACTGAAAGCGTGTGTGCCGACAGCAATACCCAACGCTGTTGTTGCACACGCGTCACTTTTTGGACGGAAATGTGCCGGGTTGTAAGCACGAAGCCACCGGTAGTGCGGTAAGCGCCTCTCTTGTGTTGTTTTTTATGTACTGCAAGACGTGTGTATGACGAAACCACGATGCACCTCTCTTTTGTGTATGTGTTTCCCCCTACTGCTGTACAAGCTGAACATGTGTGTGTGCCTGCCGACGCTACGCTACGCTACCCGACACGTAACAGGTCTTGGCAGGGGGCGAGAGAGCCGTCGTGCAATTCATCCCTCGCATCGACCTCGTCTCCCTGTCAGCGGACGCCGAGACCCGCAACGCAAGGAAGTCTCTCCGCCCTCCCCAGCGATTCTTCAATCCGGAAGAGGTGAGTTTTTTTTTTTCTGCATTTTTACATGCGTAACATCATAGAAAGGCTACGACTTCGGAGATAAGTTCTCCGTTTGCGACATGCATTGCTGGAAAAACGGCCACGAGTTGGGAGATAATCCCCCGTTCGAAAGGATCGTTTTCTTGTTTTCGAGAGTCCCGGCGTAAGCGAGTTCGCAAAGTGAGTTTTTCTCTCGCTTCCGTTCCCGGCCTGGAAAGCGCTAGTAGTTCGTGTGTACACAGAGGGGAGAGAGTGCTGCGCTCTTCTCGCATTCAAAATCGAAGGACAGGAGGGATGGGTAAGGGGCCTATGGGAGAGGAACCCTCCTGTGTGACCACGGGCTGGAGTAAACGGCACAAGTAATTGCTGTGAGCGGTGATTTGAAAAAAAGACAACAAAAAAAAAGTGTCGCGCTCTTGTGAGATGAAAGCGTTCTTTTTTGCGGTTTTTTGTTGGGGTATGGCGTGTGCGTCCGGTCACTTTCGTGCGAACCGTTTTAATTTTTTTTATGGCCATGTGGCAACTTTTTTGTTCTTGATGTTCTTGATGTTGCCCCTCCATCCGGTAGCCACGGCGGCGTATCTGTTTGACGTTTCTGTTATGCGGCAAGGGTTCTGAGACAACGGCTACGACTTGTCGTTGTAGTTAGCGGAAGGAAGCGAGGCAAGGACAAGAACGAATCAAGGCCGAATGCGGCTACAACCCGAGGTTCCACCCAAGCGCTACACGAAGAAGAACACAAGCACGAGGACCAGCAACAACAATTTAACAAACAACTGATGTTTGAATGCGACGGCACCAACCCAAACCAAAATGACATCCGAAACGAAATTTCGAACCGACGCCCTGCACAATGATCAGATCAAGCAAGCGAGCGACGAGGCCATGGTGGACCGCAGGCGTTTCCAGGGGCACGGGGACCACATGGACTACTTCCAGAACAACTTTTTCCTCAACGGCTTCGTCGTCAAAGAGGTAAGTGCGGCGCCTCCCCCACGGCCGGTGCAGCCACTCCCTCCTCAGCCTCAGCTCACTCCATACTCTCAAGTCTCGCGTTTGGTCTCACCTTCGCTGGACTGTTGCGTAACCTATTCCCATACTGGATGAATCGACATGAGATATAATGGTTGTAAATATTGAGCCTGTGCGATAAGGATGGGGGGAGTGAGCCCGCAGGATTGATAACACTCTGTTGGCGACGTTTATTTTTTGTGTGTGCTAGAGAGTGGGTATGTGAGAGTGAGTGAGTGGGTGAGCGCTGAATGTGATACATATGTACAAGTTTTGTATCAAAAGTTGTTTGGATGATATGTTTTCAGAATCGGAATCGGGGCACGAGTGTGAGCGAGGGAGTGAATGAATGCTGTGACAATCACCAAAATGTATTTGATTTTGTGATCGGGATCGGCTGCGAGTGAGTGTGACAACTATTATACCTAGTCTTATTCGATTTGTGTTTCCAGAATCGGACGCGAGTGGTTGGACTACTGAGTGAAATCTGAAGGTGACAACCATCAAGTTTTTTTTTTTTGGTGCTCAGAATCGGGGGCGGGAGTGAGCGAATTTTCAACGTGACGACGACCATGTTTTTCCTCGACGTCCTTGTCCGTGAGCTAGGCGAGGGTTATGACGTGAGAAATACACCTGTGTGAGTGAGTGAATGAGGGAGTGGGTGCGTGCCGTGTGTGTGTGGTGAAGACGCAGGGACGTCTACCGGAACACAGAGCGAATCGCAACATGGTTTGGCGTGACATGCAGCGCAGGAGGTGGGCGGGGCAGGAAAGATGGAAGGCGGGGGCAAGAGGAAGTTCTGAGCGTCGTGGTGCTGATAGATACCGTCGCACTTGCACCCGCATCCTTCTTTCTCTCTCCTCCCCCCTCTGTCCACTCTCTCTCTCTCTCTCTCTCTCTCTCTCTCTCTCTCTCTCTCTCTCTCTCTCTCTCTCTCTCTCTCTCTCCCTCTAATTCTCTCTCTCTCATTCTCTCTCTCTCTCTGTCCCAGCATCATTCCTCTTGCTGTGACGGCATCGTCCGTCCTCGCTCACGCGGCATCCGAAAATTTGTCTTTCGCGCGTGTGTGCCGCCCATTCGTGCTTCTCCTGCTGCTGCTGCTGCTGCTGCTGCTGCTGCTGCTGCTGCTGCGTACGGCTAGGTTAACGTGAGCACGTGGCTGCGCGCGGACAGGGTGAATCCCACCCTCGAGGAGATCCAGCGGTTCAAGAGCAGGAGGGAGAAGAGGGACCCGGGGTAAGAGTGAGAGAAGGAACCACCGTAGGATAAGAATGTATGTATAGGCGTTAAGAATGGGAGGTTGATTCCGAGGGGGTGGTTTGCTGCAAGGGGGAGACAGACGACAAGACGGTGACGGGAAAGACAAGTGTAGGAAAAGAACATGCACAGCCTAAGACGGGGAGTTGGTATTTCGTGGGTGGTGTGCTGCAAGAGGAAGGTGAGAATGCGGCGACGGGTAAGTCAAGTCTCAAGAGCCGACGGACACCAAGCGGTTCGTTAGTGCTGTCGCTTGGAAGCACTTGATCGTTGTTGTAAAGTATGAACGCAGTTCTGTGTCTGTCTGAACGACAATCTGGGGTACAGCTCTCGCCCTTTTTTGAGGGCATGCAGTAGCCTCAGTTTGGTCGCGCCTCTCCTCGCACGCTTCCGTCCTCTGGCATGGTGTACAGTTACGATGCCTTTCGTGGCCATGCCCCCACTGCTGTTTGACGAATGTTTTTAGCTGCAGAATTAAGGCCATGCCCACTGCTGTTTGACGAATGTTTTTAGCTGCAGAATTAAGGCCATGCCCACTGTTGTTTGACGAATGTTTTTAGCTGCAGAATTAAGGCCATGCCCACTGTTGTTTGACGAATGTTTGTAGCTGCAGAATTGAGGCCATGCCCACTGTTGTTTGACGAATGTTTTTAGCTGCAGAATTGAGGCCATGCCCACTGCTGTTTGACGAATGTTTTTAGCTGCAGAATTGAGGCCATGCCCACTGCTGTTTGACGAATGTTTTTAGCTGCAGTATTAACTAAGATCGTCGTGTGTTTTGGTACAAATCGCGCTCGTGTCGTTGGTTTGGTTCCAGCGATGGCGACGACAGCGACGACGAGCGCAACCGCGACGCTGAGGACAAGGACACGGAGATCATGGAGGATCTCGCGATGGCGCAGGCCATGGAGCCCACGAGCGACGTGAGCGTGTCTTGGTTGTTGTTGTTGTTGTTGTTGTTGTTGTTGTCGTTGGTGCTGGTGCTGTTGGCGATTGTGATTTGTTGTCGTTATTTTTTTGTTAGGTTGTTCGTATTGGTTGTGGTGCGGGTGCCACCTTCGTGGCGGTCAAAGTTTTGTCCTAACCTCCATCCAGTGTCTCCCCTTCCTCTCTTGCCGTACAGTACACTTCCACGCCGTATTGGTGTATTAGGTATTCCTTGGTACTTGTACGTGGCAAGGAAGTTCCGCGGTGTGACTCACGACAGAGCTGGACGAGGGCTCCCATGCGTGTCCTTATGAATGCTTAAATAGTAGCAGCAACTCATTTCGGCAACGCACATGTTTTCACAAGCCCGTGAGGCAAAAAAAAAGCGAGATATTTCTTGTAGTTTCGGAGTAAATGAAGTGAAGAAATGATAAGTACACGACGTGCGTTGTGTTTGAGGTGATGTGTTTCTTTGGGGGGCCAAACCGACATCGAGAACTGGAACTGAAACAAACAATGGGCGTCTTTTTCGCTCTCTGCTCTCGGAAACACACTTGACTGACCAATCGGGTGTGTCTCTTCCCCTCCCCCGCCCCCCACTCGCCTCTTCCTTGCTTGCGACTGCTACCGCTCGTCTCCTGGTCGTTGTGTTTCCCGCATTGACTTGCCGGGGGGTCGACGAATGAAACGGAACGGGGTTGGGATGGGTTGGGATGGGATGGAATGATGCGGGATGGGAACGGAAAACACACACACACACACACATGCGGTACGAACAACGATCTACCCGGCGCCACGGACGGACCGGCGGAAACAAATTTGAACGGTGCAATCGACGAATGTAATCGATCAACGACCTGGCTGGCTGGCTGGCTGGCTGGCTGGCTGGCGCGCGCCATGGGTGGACGGGCGAAAAAAAAAACACTTGACCGACGCGTTGGGGCGAACGGTTGGATGGATTTTATGCGGACGGGACCCCACGAATGGGGATGGCATGTGTGGTGTGCTCAGGCGCCGCTGTTCTCGAAGGGCGACACCGTGGTGGTGGTGAAGGGAGACCTCACGGACCTCATGGGGAGGGTGCTGAGGGTTAGGCAGGTACTTGTCAAGTGTTTGTTGTCATTCGTTACATAGCTGTTCTGGTCTCCGTTTCAGTATTTGCCTTTCGATATACATGCCGGTCCAACTTTGACGCGGACGCGAAGCTTCCTTGGTCACAGACTTGGACTAATTATGCCGCGCGTAGATGTTGTTCTCCTTTTAAGAGCGTGACTGACAGCATCTGGATACCAGACGTCATTAAAGCTGCTTGTGCATGCCATGAAACCGCCCTGACCTCTTATCTCTTCTCAATTCCTTTGCCGTGATCTTGGAAGTTGGCGTGTCTACCTCCAACACAAATAAAGGCGTGGTGCGCATAATTGATTCGCGTGCTACGTGCATCGAATTGTCTTTTATCACGCGCTTAAACCCCTCACGTAGTACTGCTGCGCTGCTGTACTGCTGTGCGTTGTTTTTTTGTTTGTTGTGGTTTGTGTGTGTGTGTGTGTTTTGGCCGTCAGACGGGGCAGTCGCAAGCCGATGCCGTGGTGCACATCCAGCCCCTGGTGGAGGAACTCGCCGACGAGGTGGTGGAGCTGAAGCCGGACCAGCTGGAGAAGTACATCAAGGTCGGGGGTCACGTCCGCATCATCGACGGCAGGTAACAGCAGCACCTGTGGAAGTGGTGGTGGGTGGGTGGGTGGTGGCGGAGGCGGTAGCAATTGTTCTTGTTATAGAGATTTCGGTGGGCGGTGGTCACGTGGTAATGTTGTTGCTGGTGGTGGGGGTGGTAGCTGAAGTGGTGGTGGTGGTCATGTTTTGCGGTGGCGGTTGTGCCGGTGATATTGAAAGGGTTTTGTTGGCCGTCTTCGGGTCTGGACGACCATCGGTACCGCCTTCCTGCCGAAGACAAAATAATGTTAATTGTTGCGAATTCTGGGAATCGATTCTGCCGTGTGGGACATATGGAGGTGTCAGGTTTTACCTACCCGTGTTGTCTCCATGAAATCGGTTATCCGATCATGTGGTGGCTGGTATCTAGACTCACGATCCTGTCGCCCGGTGCGCGTGTACAAACCTGTTTCCTTCTACAGGTTCACGGGAGAGACCGGCACAATCCTCAAGATTGTCAAGAACCCGGACGGTGCCAGCAGGGCCATGGTGCTCACGGACATGAGCTCCAAGGAGCTCGAGGTGTGTTGTGTGTGTGTTTTTTTTATTATTTGCATCGACCGCGCTAACCGGCTGACCAATGAAAATACGTCAGTCTCAGTAGTAGTGCGGTTGAAGAAAAACACAATGTTCTTCTAAAGGCCACGATCTAGGACCCCGTGTGTGGATATGCGTGTGTGTTTCTGGCGGGGTCGTGCTTTGTTCTCGCAACATTAGCATTCCCTGGTTTTGTTTGTCGCTGTTTTGTCACAAGGTGTCGCCCCGGTTTACGTCCATCGCTTTGGTTTCAGCCAAGCGTTGACGACGATGTTTTTTTCTGTCGAGTTGTATGTCTGTTTTTCGCCTACCGCCCACGGGCTTCGCGTCGGTTGCTTGAGCCGGTTTTAGATGTTTGTTTTTCTCATTTTTCCGGATTATTTTTTGTTCGTTGTTTGTGCCTCCTAGCCTGCTGCTGTCAGCGGCAACTGCCTCATGCGTAACTCCTCATTTGAGCTATGTAGCCGTCTACGTGTGTATTTGAGCGGGTCTCGATACATGAACAACAGCAGCACCATGCAGAGGCTTCGGGGCTGACCCCCTGCTGTTCCCTGCTTCATTGTGTTGCCCAGTTGTTCTCTCTTTTTTTTTTTTGTCGTGCTATCATGTTTTCGTGCTCTTTTTGTTTTTTTCAGCAGGTGCACATTTATTTGGCCTTTTTTTCCCTTTTTTTTGTTCATCCTTTTACTTTTTTTTTTTTTTCCCGCTGTTT
>FN647857.1:37811-65525 GCA_000310025.1 Ectocarpus siliculosus | reverse complement strand
CCTCTCTCTTGTAAAGGATGAGAGTGGGGACGAGGTTGATGGGGGGGGTGTAATCGTGGAAGCGCTTGCCGCAGTCGTTAGACGATTGACTTTGCACCCCTACAATGTAGGGACGGAGCGATATGCCGGGGGAGGGGGGGGTAACAAGCCATTTACGCGTTCACTTTCTCCCTCTCCCGCAACTGTTTTCGTGTCCGTCGCGACGAAGGTGGACCGGGATACCTACCCCTAGGTGACGTACGTTATCACACCCCCTGGACCGATCATACTACTAGCTCAATTTCTCCACGATGAATATGGTGCCACAGCAGTCAGGTGGTGAGTTTCCGGAAAGCTCTAAATGAGACGGTTCCGACGTCGCCATTTTCGGCACCGTTGCTGTGGAGTAATCCAGCTTTTGAAAATCGGTCCAGGGGGTGTGATATCTTGTGTCATGTCGCCCAACGGGACGCGCTTGTCCGTCCACTTTAGCTGTACGCGGTGAGGTCGATCGTGTTCTCTGGCTGAGGGGGAGAAAAAAACAACTGGGCTTGGAAAGGTGCGCTATGTAGCAGTGTTGACCGAACGTGCTTTGAATAGGCGCATCCTCCTACCTTGGAGGCCACCACGACGTGATTTCGGAGCGTCGTTCCACCGTCGCGGGTTGTTACCACCGAGCTGTGTGCATCTTAATAGTGCGCACGGCGCTAAACTTCACACATGTGGTAAAAGGGCACCTTGTGTGCAGTTTCTGTAGAGCCACCCCTCGCGAACGTCTTCTTGTCGCCCAGAGGCTCGGGTTCAGGCTTTCCCGCCGCGTGCAAGGAGCACCGTTGGGGATCACCGCAGCTCTTCCGCCTTGTAGAATAATATTACTACATTACTATATTGTAGTACTGCTGTTTTGTATTTCTTTTTTAAAAGACAGTGGTATTGTTTTGTCACGTTCTTGCAGATGCGTCCTCCATTCTCTGTACGTACGTACAAATTTACAGCTTGGGAAAAGCTTCGCCATGGACTAGAAGTGTCATGTCATGGCCTGCCGATGTGTTGATATCGTCTCGCCAAAACCAAAAACATTCCCCATACCAAAAATAATTAATTAATCAAATAAACACACGCCATAAAATATTTACTCCCCAAACCTGAAAAATACTTTATGTACTCCCCAAACCTGAAAAATAATTAATAAAAATAACCACACCCATATCACAAAATGATTACATACACCATCCTAGAGCAACATGCAGCAGTCACGTCTGTCTCCCCCTCTGTGGGCAACAGGCTCAACAAGATAGTTTCTTGGCCATCTTGTGTGCCGGGCTGCTGTGTGCCGTTGGGGGAGGTAGAAGATGTACAAGGCAACTTGTGTTGCGCTGAAAAACATGCCACACGCGTCTTGAGTGCGATGTCCTATATCTATCTAGAATGCGTGTGAACATGGGTTTGTACGAGGGATGCATTTGTACGGGGGCTACATATGCATACAAACGGAAGCAGAGTGCTGGGATGTATTGTATATTGTGGACACAGCACACCTATTGCTGGGATGTATTGTATATTGTAGACACAGCACACCTACTACCTGCTGTCGTGTAAAAGTAGGCCTCATGTAATGACGCACGTACATCGGCTACATTAGACATCAGGGGCGACAAAACTAGAGGCTCACTATTCTCAGGCTCCACGTTGAGTGGTGGCGCCATCTATGTATCTGTGGATGTGAGTCTGCCTGTATTACAGCAGCAGTCCGGCATGTTGCATGTTGCATGTTGCGTGTGTGTGCTTCAAGCGCTCACGACGCGCGGCGGAAGCAATCAGCAAGTATTCGGGGGGTATCTGGTATGGATACACAGACTACAGAGGGCATTTATGGCAGAGCAACGCCACCATCTGTGTGGTTCCATGAGAAGCACCTGGGCAAGTATATCCAGGGTGCCGAACAACAGACTCTGCGATGCTTGTCTCGTGCGAACCCTCGACACCTGCCGTGGCTACAACACTGTGGACGCACCGTCCCACACGCGACAGTTTTTAAAAACCATTTGGCACCAGGGGCAGGGTGCAAACATGAAGTAAAGCCTGTATGTAGACGCTGCCATGACCACTGCCCCAGTGCACGCTGCGAGAAACGAAAGACCGCGTCCTCTTCTTCCCCCGTGTACCCTCTGCTGCTGCGCGTGTCTCACTTGATCTTGTCCGCATCGCGAAAGCTGCCCTCGACGGCCAGCTCCGCCACTTGCCCGGCCGGCGAAGCCGTGCCCAGAGGATCCAGGACCGCCACCTTCACGCCCAGGCGGTGCCCAGCCTCGGCCATCATGCGGCCCAGCTGGCCGCCCCCGAGGACTCCCACGGTTCTGCTGTCCATGCCTGCTATGTGAGCTCTTCTTGAAGCTCTCCTGTGGTGTGGCAAGAAGGGATGACTGCTGCTGCTGCTGCTGCTGCTGCTGCTGCCTGCTGCCCTGCCGCCGAATAATCTTGGCAGCCCCGCTTGTTGAACGCCTCCTCATGTGTGCGTCCAACCCCGCACCCGGCACCCACAAAGCAGTAGCAGCTGCTGTGGCGTGGGAGAGCTCGAGCGGCATTATGGGAGACGACCTCGGTGATGATTGGGGGGTGGAAGGGCTTGACTCCGGCGATGAAGGCACCTCCACGGCGGCGGCCGCTGCGGGTAAGACGACGGCGGTGGGTGATGATGCCTATAAATACACCTTGACCACGAAAATGCGGTGCAACTCCTCTCCTGTACTGCTGTACTGCACTGCGCGGCTCTCCCTGCTGTCGCTGTGGGCGTTGGCTGTGGCCAACGACAGCAGAGCTCCCAGTTAACAGCCGTCCCATAAGTGTTGAACGGCCACCCCTTTCAAGCGTCTCTGTCTCGAGCATCTCGTTCTATACATAAACCCCTTCATTGATGCCGATGTGTACAATGTGTACGTAGGAGAGATTTCCACGCCAGTGCTGTACACCACATCCCCGACCACCACACAACTCATCGTCTTACTTTGGCCGCATGGCGACCAAGACATGCAGTACCGTCAGAGCTGCAACCTTGACACACCAGGCAACGTAGAGACTAGGTGTGACAGTGTCTAGCGCCAACTATGATTCGGTGATGCAGTCTTTCCCTGTGCCCCTGCTGTGCGAGTCTCTTGGATGCACTCCTGGCTTGTAAACCGATGGCATTATATTGCGGAGTAGATCGATGTATGCATATGTACATAGTAGTCGTTGTTGCCCAAGCTTCTCATTTCTTCCACGCTGAACAGCTGTAACTTGGAACTTGAGGTGAGGAGGATTCCCGCGCACAAACAGCAGTATTGCCTGTTCACACACAGGAAGTTAATGCCTGCTTATGACCTTTGTGAAAGTGGTGGATGGTAGGCATTAGCTCAAACACCCTGTCTTCATTGCACCTCGATCCCTACCCCCCCCCCCCTTCTCCCTCTCGCTCTCTCCCTCTCTCTTCACCCGCTCCCTCCACCCCTTTCTCACGGCCTTTCGGCAGCAGTCGCGCCCAAGACAGCAACCAAGAAGAAAAACAAGGCCAACAACAAGAAGAAGAATGACGACAGCAGCACCACCACAACCACTCTCGCCGGGCGTAAGCGCGGCAGGTCCCAGCTCAGCCCAGAGGGCTTCGAGGAGACGGACAGCAGCGACGGCGACGGGGAGGAGGATCAGGACGAGGAGGAGCAGGACGAGGAGTCTAGGCTGAAGGCGGCAGAGGAGGAAGAGGCGAGGCTCAGGCGCGCAGAGAAGAAGAAGCAGAAGCTAAAGGCGTTCAAGGTAAAGTTGTGGTTTGTTCAAGGTAAAGTTGTGGTTTGTTCAAGGTAAAGTTGTGGTATGTCGCGGCCTTCGACTGCACCGAAGCCGCAGGGGGATGTT
The DNA here is from genome assembly GCA_000310025.1 of Ectocarpus siliculosus. Taxonomy (NCBI): domain Eukaryota; class Phaeophyceae; order Ectocarpales; family Ectocarpaceae; genus Ectocarpus; species Ectocarpus siliculosus. The sequence goes on along the minus strand of FN647857.1, from coordinate 61,658 downwards.
AGTCGCCCCCAGACGCCGCCGCCGCTGCCGCCGCTGCCCAAGCTCTTCTTTTGCACGCATTAATCTCATTCGTAATCACGTGATTGGGCGAGCAAAGGATGCGACGGTAGCGGGTGAAATCTCTCTTTCTCCTATCGCTTCAAATGAATATGCTCCACCTACCGCCGCGGCCTGCTGCTGCGCTTTCTCTCATCACTACAAACGAACATTTTACCCCAGTTGCCACTGCTTCTGCTGTTGCCTTCCGTGTCACTCAGCTGTTCGTCTTTTTCGTCTACGCTTGCCAACGACTCACCCGAAGGCGAAGTTGAAGGAGAAAAAGAAACAAAGATCCCAGGAGGAATCGCCGGCGTCGGCGGCGGCGACCAAAACCGGAGATGGGGGGGAACGGGGGGCAAAAACGGCGGCAGCGGTGACCAACACCGTCGAGGAGGAGGCCGAAGAGCTGTGGGCCAGGTTTTGCAAGGTCCGGGGGGATCTGGTGACCCCGCTAGAGCTCGACTTTCCGTGGATCACCGCTGGGTCGCTTGCTCGGGTCGAAGGGTTCGGGGCGCACACCGCTATGAAGCTCGTCGGGTTCATCAAGGGTGCGCTTTTTCTTGCTCTGCCTGCTTTGCTTTGCTCTGCTCTGTGTTGCTGCTACTGTATGTGTGTGTCTTAACTGTCAGCATCAACCGCGCTGCAATCTGGGTGACAATGTGAACAGACATCAGTCTCAGTGCGGCTGAAAGCAGGAAAATGCGCGGGCGCGCGCGTGTGTACGTGTTTCTTTTGTTGGCGGTCGACGGCGCTACAAACCAACAAACCAGGGGACCGATGTGAAACGTACGCCAGTAGTGCTGTGTTTTAGCGGTAAAACTACTGCTGTAGCCCAAATACGCTGGCTGCAGTATTGTCCGCGGACTCCCCCGATAGCAGACAATGTGACCGTGTATTTGTTTCTCGGCTCTTTTGTTCATGTGCGTTCTCGCTCTCTCTGTGCCTGGACGGACCACCGGTAAGCGTGCTGTGAATGCAACACCTGGGCGCTGTGCTCTTGTTTTTTTTGTAGGACATGCGGATGGTGATAAAATGCTGTCTGAACGCTTGTCTGTCTCTCCACCTCTGTGTGGGTATGTGTGTGTGTGTGTGTGTGTGTGTTTTTCCTTTCGAGGCATACGAACCCGAATTGGCCCCGACCCTTCCCACCAACTTTTTTTCTGCCCCCGCCTTCCTTCCTTCCCCCCATCGTCGTCCACAATCGCAGCGTCCCTCCCAGACTGGAAGAAGAGAATACAGAACAGAAACAGCAACGCCCCCAGAGGAAGCCCGTCGGTGCTCATCGTCTGCACGGGCGCGCGGCGCTGCGTCGAGGTACAGTAGATATATATGTCCGTACACCGGGGGAGGGTGTCATGGGGTACGATGGGCATGGGGTTTTACCACCTGAGTCTCTTGTGTAACAATGGCACTACTGTTGAACGAGTTTCCTCCGTGGTCTTACGAAGAGAGGGGGGGAAATAGTGCCGGCGAGATAAGGGGCGGGCGTGTGTGCGGTTGCCATGCTCCTGCAGCCTAAGCTCGACAAGAGAACGGTGTGCAAGAGGGACCCCCAAGGTAGGCAGACCGGGGCAGGGCGGGTTGCCCTGTCACGACACGGCAGCGGGTGAAGCGTTCGGGGAGAGGGGGGTGATGGGGATCGTGTTTTTTCTTGTCAAGAGGTGTGGTGGCGGGGACTTGTCTCTCGCTTGAAAAGCTTTGTCTGTTTCCATCCACCCATGCACCCCCTTCTCCTCCGTTCATTCTTGTTTTTCATCCCGCGGAGCCCTTGTCCCCTTCGCACAAACGGAAAATACCCGGTGTGTTTTTTGTTCCGTTCTGCACCGCCTACTGCCTACAGTACTCTTGGACTTACCGCCTCGGACAAAACCGATTCGCTGCCCGTCTCTAACCTGCTACAGGTGATGAAACACCTGACGGCCTTTCGGTGCCAGGTGGTGAAGCTGTTCGCGAAGCACCTCAAGATCGAGGAGCAGAAGGTCATGCTCAGGAAGGGATGTTTCCCCCTCGGGGTAAGCACGCGGGCGTTTGTGAAGGGAAGGATGGGGGGGATGATTGCAAACAGCCCCTGGAACCAATTTTCGTAGGAAGGTTTCCACTGCTGTCGCCGTTATTTTCTTTCGTAAAATACGAGGGCTTCCTAGTAGACACCGACATATGCCACCGCAGGCACTACGTGGTATTCATTTAGTGTGTAGTTTTTTTTGCTGCGGTGTTTGTCACAACAAGAACAACAACGTCAGAATTTAGATATACACGAGAAACATGGTGATACAAAAATAAGAGAGAAATGCAAGGGGCATTCAACAACAACGACGACACTTGGAACCGGACCTAGGATCGATTTCGAGAGCGTTCGCGAAACCAAAGTATATGGTATGCTTCTACGCTGTACACCATCATGCATGTCGAAGAATTATACAAAACAACAAAAACGGCTGTTTCTTGTGTGGATCGCGAAGTGCTCACGACAACACCGACCCCCCTACTATCGAAATGGACAAGACACACACAGCGTGTCACGCGGACGAATAACAGGGACATGAAACCCCAAGACTCGTACGCTGGTACACGCTCTGCCTAATTCTTGCGTGGAGGTTCGTCAACAATCGATTTTCTGTGATCAGCAACCGCTTCTGTTGTTTTTCTTTTGTTCACATAAAAACTCGTGTCAGTTGCTCATCTATCGCCTTGTTATTGTGCTTGTTCTTTTTCGTGTGATGCCGCCGTTTCCGTTGTTTTTGGTGGAATCGGTCAATCGAATGGGGTTCGCCCTATCACATCCCTTGTTCTTAGCGCTGTATTTCCTGTGATGTATTTTCCGGTAATGTCTTCCATTTCCTTTTTTCTTGGGAGGAATCGATCCATCAAAACCCGGGCCCGCTGCTGCTGTTGCTCCCACAGGTTGGGACTCCGGGACGCATGCGCGCGCTCGCCGCCGCCGGGTCTCTCCGCCTGGACTCGTCGGCGCTGGTCATCCTCGACCTCGAGAAGAACGTGAAGGGCAGGAGCGTGCTCGACATGGACGGGGTTTCCGGGGACACGATGGCGTTCCTCTCGGACTGCGTCCGCCCCCACCTGGTATCGGCACCCAGCGGCGGCGGCGGCGGCGGCGGTGGCGGCTCGGGAAAGAAAAAGAAGGGTGGCGGTGGCGGTGGTGGTGGTCCTCAGGAGAAAGGGGCTGCGACGGGGCAGCTGCTGAGGATAGCGCTGTACTGATGATGAAAGTTTTGAGGCTTGGCGCGGTTGTCGTGAGCGTTGTAGCGCGGTCGTCGGAAAGCGGCGTTGTTTTCGGAGCGCGCGGTTCCGGTTGTTTTGGGAGCGTGCCGACGGGTCCGGGGCGGTGGGAGGGAGTGGCGGCGGATATATGGGGTGCGGCTCCAAGGGATGGTAAACCGTTCGTGCAACGATATGTAACGAGCGGACGCGGGGCTGTCAACGGCCGCGGCCAGAGACGCCGCGTTGGGAGGAACTTGACCCCTCAGTGGTGAGGCAGGCAGGACGCGCTTAGTTTCTAGGCTTGGCTTGAATTGTGTATCCCGATTGTCGGTACTGCTGTAATAGAAGCAACCGGGACGTAGTGGCCTGCCAACCAGTCCTGTTTTTTTTTTTCCGAGCCCAGGGAGGGGGGAGGTCTTGGAGCGTCGACGATGCGGGGCGATTATCCCGCAGCGGAAATGCGTCCTCATCCACCGTTCGTTGCCTACTTTGAATGCCGTTGTGCGATGGGGGTAGCCCTGTCTTTGCCTTTGGGGTACAGGTGTAGCAGGTGAATCCCTTTAAGACTTCACTTTTTTTTTAAGAAAGGATACCTCGTCTCAGAGAAAGACTACCCGTTCGAGATACATTTGACGACAGTCGAAAGGGAGGTGCAAAGTCTTTCTGTGATTGGAGGGAAACCGGCCGGAAACTGGGCTCATTTTGAGTTTATTTTCCTTGTGGCTCCCTCTCGTGCCTTCCAGCGTTGTCATCCTTGCGCGGGGGAAATGTATGGCGCGCTCGAGAAATATTTCTATTTCTCGTGGACGTCGGAGAGGATTGGGGGGAATCTGCTCGCGCTAGTTTTCTGGTGCGTGTCGCAAGCAAGGCCGCCTCCTCCGAAAGATCCTGACAACCTACAAAGTGACTGTACTCGTAAAACTGTAGACTCCCCGGGTGCTTCACAAGGGGTGCCTAACAAGAGGGTTGCTGAGCGAAAGTTGACTTCGCCCACGAACGCAGAAACATCACCCTTCTCTCAAATAAGCACAAGCATGCCTGGTTCGAGGCTTGTGTGGCGAAGAATAAGAATTGTTGGAGTATCATCAAGTACCAAGGGCCATGAAGGCCAGTGCGAAACTGCCGCTGGGGGCCGCAAACCGAGAACAATGCTCAACATCGTCCTGGCGGCGAAAAAAGAGACTCATCCTGCCTGATCTGTGGGTACAGGGGAGCCGGTAAGCATTGTATGGGCATGAGAAACACAACGGATATAGGCTAGGGAAAAGCACCGACATCCTACTCCCAAGTTTACTGCAGTGTAGTACAGCTGGTCCGCACAACAAATCCGGGAGTATCCTCGGGGCTCCGTAGATTACAATATTTTCAAATTTTGTACCCCCCCCCATAACAGGCCTACCGTAACACACTAGGCATGTGCATCGGGGCCTGATCCATTACACACAGCACCAGCAGAGGCGTGCGAGAGCTAGGCTTCGACACATAACAAGTAGAATCTGTGTGTACGGATCCCACGTGTATGGAACGTCGCCGAACGCAGGAGCCTGCGAGGAGGTTGGTCGGGCCAGGCGAAAAGCGAGGCTGGTGCTGCTGCTGTGTGTGTAAGGAGGGCTGGCTGACCCGGTGACGGTTTGCTTGGTTGCTTGAGGAGGCAAGCTGGCGGGGCGTGTGGGGGGGAGATGGCCGACATCGGAGGAGACAGCGCTTCCATGATGATGGGACCCATCGATCCGTCTGCCTTTACCGGTGAGCCTACACACGAGGAGCACCTCTTGAGTGTTGGAAGTGTGCTACTGTTAATTTTTTGAATATTTCGCTGCCTTCATATTCGAGCGAGGCCAAGATGATGCGGAGGAGGTAATGCAAACAGCGAAGCCGTAGGCCGTCAAGTTTTTGGTGGAATTCGTGTAGCACACGCCCGCTGTAAACTTCAGAGGCTGCCCAGTACACAGCCAAGAGATCAAAACACAGCGCGTGCGGCAGCACCTAATTCGAGGTACTGCGGTAGACGCGCAGCATATTATCTCGTTTTCATTTCAAGTCACATCCGCGCTGCCTCTCTGCTGGTACAGCGGCTGCTGTAGTCGTGCTGCCGAATACGGATACCACAACGTTTTTCGCGCCAGATTTCAGATAAGGCCAAAAGGCTCGGTGGTACCTGGCCGGGCTCTCACTTTTTGGCGCGTTGAGCTGTCCAAATCGCTAAAAGTCAAAGTAGCTTGCGTCCCCCATTTCCCGCTCCACTTCCATTGCTTGTGTATGAGAGACGCGGTCAAAGCACATTTCCCATTTCATTGGTGCGGCGTGGTGTGCATACGGTAAGAAACAGCAGAGGTTCTGTGTAGTATCTACAGCACCAAGCGTCCTTACTCCAAACACGTGTAGTGTGTTACCACAGGTGGAGAACGATTCGATTACTTTCGTAGGGGTTGTTGGGCCCTGTTCATAATCGCCTTGGGGGCAGCTACTACTGTAGAGTAGCCTGCGTCAGTTGTAGCATGGATGTCATTTACAACAGCAGTTTTACCCACCAGAACAATATCGTGGTACACCGTAAATCTACCGAGAAGGTGGACAGAGCACGGACCGGTTTCTTAAGGTAACAACGCACTTTATGGAGACCCCGCTGAGATCCTTCTGGCGACTACAATAAAGGCGAGCACCGCAGAAGGAAAGTAGTGTGGAAAACAACACGATGTTCACATCAGAAAAGGGGCCGCTGATCCTCCTCGCGATTAGAATGCAAGCACCACAAGAGAGGAGATATTGAAACAAACGCCAGTGTTTGGGGTGCTTCCAGCCGCGTAGGCAAGTTTGCTTACGTGTACATATGCCGAGAAGTGTATTACTCTTTATGTATGCTGAATTCCAGAATAGACGGGGATTGCGACACAACCACGGGCATGTCGCCTTGGTCAGGAACAACCTCACCACCTTCCAAAATGTTTTTGCGCGATGTAAACTTACAGCAGTTACGAACGGCCAGGATTCGCCGCCATGTTGAAGCGGCTGTTCGGGGTGAAAAGTTTCTCAAAAGCCTCATTATATGCACACTTGACGTTTACAACAACAGCGTGGTGCCATATATTTAACGTACTGGATTTACGTTTTGCATGGGACTCTCTTTCCTGCTGCGGTCTCAGAACGATTTTTTCAGAACGCCTTGCTCCTGCTGTGCTTATCGCCGTACTACATTTTACCCTTTACGTTTCCCTCGACCCCTCTAGGTAGCCTGCTGTTGTTGGCTTTCGTTAATTTTGTACGTTTTCCACTGGTCGTGCAAGCATGGGTTGTCTTGTCCCGATCGCGCCTCCCCCCCCCCCGTCGTTGTTGTCCCCCGCCCCCGCCCCCCCAAAAAACGCCTCCTCCGACGACAAAACAGGCCGCGACGAAGACCTGTTCCTTCCGGGAGATAGTCTCTTCGGTTTTTCCGCCGCCGCGGGGATGGAAGGCAACAACGCCCCCGACGTCGGTGGCGGCGACGGGAGCAACCCCTCCTTCCCGGGAGGCTCGGCGGCGTCGCTGCTGTTCCCGCCGATGGCCTCTTCGCCGTTGCAGGCGTCTTCCGGCTCTTTCCAGCCGTCGGCCTCCCTCCCGCCAGGGCCCGATTCGGCGGCGGCGGCGGCGGGCGGGGCGGTGGCGGTCCGAGCGGGGAAGGATCGCGGCAATTGGAGCGGCGAGGGCGACGCTACGAGTGCCGCCGTACAACCCCCGGCGCGAGCAGTGCTCTCGCTCAAGCAGTCGCTCGATGCCGCCATCGTTTCGGCCGCAGCCCGTGACGCGAAGGCAGCGGCAGCGGCAGCGGCGGCGGCGGCGGCGGCGGCAGCCGAGACAGAGAAAGCGTCAACGAAGGCCAAGAGCTCGGTACGGGCTCGTCGTCGTTGCGGCGGCGGCAGGAAAAAAAACAAGAGCAAGGGCAGTACCGGTGTCGGCGGGCGCGTTGTCGATGCCGGAAAGAAAGCAACGACCACCGCCGCTAATGGCACCGCGAGTGCGGTCACGCCGCGACGACCAGCAAGAAACCTCAGGAGACCTAGGCAGGAGTCGGCCAAGAGTAACTCGCCGGTGGCGGTGGCCACCGCCCCGGTGTCTCCGTCGGTGTCGGGGGTTAGCTTGCCGGCGGGGATGGAGCTCATCCCGGGGTTCGAGGACACCATCGACTCGCACTTCATGACGGCGTTGCTGCAGAGGGGGTCCGACACGCAGCCCGGCGTCTCCTCCGCCTCCGCCTCCGCCTTTGCGTCTGCCGAGAGCCAGGTGTTGGCGGCGAACAACGGAGGGGGTGGGGGCCCGGGCGGGGAAGAAGTCGTCGGCTTCGGGAGCGACCCGGGGTTGTCCCTGGGCTTTCCGGACGCGCTGCTCCTGGGATGCGGCACGCAACCGAGTGAGCTTAACGCCGCCGCTGCCGCGGACGCCAAGGGGACGCCGGAGAATCATTCGGAGTCCGCGGCCCCGGTGGCACGGAAGGCTGCGGCGGATGATGGGGCCTCGGCGGACGGGGCGGGGGTATCGATAACGCGGGGAGCGGGGGGCGGCGCTGCACCGTCGTTGCCACCACCGCCGGGCCAGGCGTCACCACCGCCGTTGCTCCCCACAGGCGATATTTTGTCTCCGGCTGCGGCGGCGGTGGCTGCTGCTCCCGCCGGCGCGACGTCGTCGTCGTTACGGTCGTCTCGGCACCCGGCGTACTCTTCGCCGGCAGCGGCATCGCACCCTTCGTCGGTTTCTTCGTCCGCGGCGCCTGTTGCTGCTGAATCCGGAGTCGCCGCCGCCGCCGCCGCGGCGGCGGCTTCTCCGGCCGCTGCATCACCTTGCGGCGAGAGCCCGACTACAAGGGTGGGTATTCCGCTTCCTGTGTTTTGTGACCACAGATTGTAGTCGACTTGTACTTTTTGTCTAGCCCTCCGAGAAGTATATCTTTTTGGCACCGAACTCCGACAGCCTCGCCAGTACGAAAGGATGACAGCATGCGGGGGTTGCTTTGTATGGCCTGAACCCGGGCATTTTGATTTTGCTTACGCCTCGAGAAGTGAAATTTTTCTCCCACAGCTCAGGCTAGGCCTCTCGGAATACACTTGACACACCTGTATCGTCGCCAGCAACTTGCTCTCTTCCCTCTGTCTTCTGTTCGCTCAACTGAGCATAACCGAGGTTGTCAGGGCCCTCAAAAACGTGGCACGAGTGCATGTTCCCCCCCGCGTTTCTACCTTCGAATCCCCCCTCTCTACCCACCTCCGCCGCCCGGAGGGCAGGGTTTGCCAAGCGGAGACCAGAGAGGCTACCATTGCGCAGGTTGTATTTTATCCTTTGCACAAGAACAGCAGTGTATTCGCGCTTCCCTTGTCAAAACCAGGCCTTATCGAGTCGCGCCCGCCCTGATGTTGACCTTTTTTTACTCTCGTCCAGGTTGAGCTGGCCACCGCATCCGACCCCGGCTCGGCGAAGCGTTCCACCATAAGGAAAACCGACAAGCCGAAGCGCACCGCCACCACCACCACCACCGCCACCACCACGGCAGCAGCAGCAGCGACGGCGGCAGCGGCACCGCGTAGAGCGTCGTCGGGGGCACCGCCCGCGGAAGAAGAGGCGTCGCAACTGGCCGGCGCGAGAGCGGTAGAACCCGCTAGCACAATGAAGGCGACGAAAACGCTAGCCCGGGAGAAGGCCATGGAGCCGCAGCAGGAGGGAGCCGGAGCGGTGCCCGCTTCAGCTCTCCCGCGCGCCAGCGGCGGCGCGGCGCGGGGGCGGGTGGGGGCAACGGTCGATGAAGCGGGGGCCGCCACTCCCACGACCCTCGCGGAACCCGCGTTGCAGACGCCTGCCGTGCGACGCGACGAGGTGACGGACAGGTCCAAACAACCGCAGGCTGCAACGCAGCAGCAGGCGAAACCTGCCCCACAACCGTTGCCCCCCTCGCCGCCGTCGCGGCCGCCGGCGGCGGTGGTCCCCTCGAGTGCGGGGTCGTCGTTCTCCGGGAATACTGCGGTCGTGACGGAGCGCATGGGTATGGGAGGGTTTGTTGGTCAGCCCGCCGGGCCGGCGAGGCCGGCGGCGGTGGCGGCAGAGGCGGTGCGCGGGCGGTCGTCGCCTCGCCAGCTGCCCCGTAAGGTGTCCCTGCGGTTCTCCCCGCGGGATGAATCCACGGAGAGCAAGGTGTCGGAGCGCGGATATCTCCCTTTCCAGAAGCTCACTGCTCCGGTGAGTGTTGGCCGTTTCGGGGGGGGTTGACAGTGGCAGTAGGGAGCGGTTGGCCGTTTCGGGGGGGGTTGACAGTGGCAGTAGGGAGCGGTGCGGGGGGCGGGAGTGATCCATCATTGAGTGTTAGTGACTCATGATTTACCGTGGGGTTTCGTTGGAGTATTCAACTCAAGGATTACAATGTGAAATGTATCGGAGTGAGATGACCTGTTGTTATAGTTCGTACGTTGAACCAAGTTGAGGGTTCGCGAGGTTGGCTCCAGAGACGTGTGGGAGAGGATGTGCTTGACGCCGCCGGTGCGGGGTTTGGACGAGCAGCCAGCCGCACACAGCAGCAAGACAGACCCCTGCGGCTGTTAGCCAAGTTTCCTGACGTCGTATCCATAGGCAACCCAAAGTGAAAATGAGAAGAAGCTGGAGCAATACACAGACTCAGGCGCTTGCACCGCTGTTCTACTTCGTGCGATGATGAAATCGACACAGACAACTTGCGGGTTGATCGCCTGTTCGACGAACGATGTACCCGAAAGCGTTGGGCCCTGTACTCTAACCACTCTCTTCACGTTCTCCCCCCCCGGGCCGTGGCGACCGTTTTCAGCTGTCGAAACCTCTCGAGGCGGTGTTCAAGTTCATGGTGAAGAAATGGAGCGAGGTCGCGTACAGCGACCTCAACAGCATCCGCATCATCTTCGATGCGGATGCCGGCGACACCGGGGTGCCGGCGTCCTCGGCGGCGGCGAGCACCCCCGCTCTCTCGCAACCGCCGCCGCCGCCGCCGCCCGCTGACCGGACGGTCGTGTGGGGCGCGGAGCTAAGCAAGAGGCCCCTCCTGGACCTCGTCAGCGCTCTGCCTGGCCCCGCGCTCGACCGCGTCTGCGAAGAGCAGGCGTTGAGCCTGAGCTACACCTTCTTGACCGGCCCCGTCGGCCCGCCCCCGTCCCACGGCTCGGCACCGTGGGACGCCGCGCCGGAACAAGAGCCCGCCGCGGCCGCTCGGCCGACCCTGACCCCGACCCCAACGCCGCGGGCCCCCCCCCCGGTAGTAGCACCGACGACGATGGGTCGGCGGCAGGCTGTAGTAGCACCGCGGCTGGGGGCTCCCGGGTGCCCGTTTTCCATACCCGGGGTGGGCGGTGGCGCGGTGGCCGGCGGAAGCGCTGCTGCTGCTGCTGCTGCTGCTGCTGCTGCTGCTGCTGCCGCGATGGTCGCTTCTGGGGGCATGGCGTGGAAGGCGCCGGTGGTGGCACCGCCGGGGAACTTCGCGAGCGGTAGTCAGTCGATGGCGAACGCCGTCACCGCCGCTGCCGCGACGGCGGGGGTTGCCGCCGGTGCCGGTGCCGGCGCCTTGCCGAACAAAGCCCCACGACCGCCGCGAGGGGGCCGCAAGGGTGGCGTCCAGGGCAACACGCTCGCCAACGCCACCCTGAAGAAGCACTACAAGAACATCAACCGGATGTTGCAGCGGCAGGGCATCGCGTCGCCGCCGCCGCTGACCCACTTCCTGCCCGGCGGGCTGTTCGCCAGGATGCACACCGCCGCCGTCGCCGGCGCCATCGGGAATGCGGCGGTAGCGGCGCAGCAGGCGCTCCCGGGACGCGTCGAGGTATCTGCGAGAGCTTCGGCGCCAGGAGCCTCGGCGCCTGCTGCCGTGCGAAGGGGACGACAAGACCGGATCGGGGAGAAGCAAAAGAAGCAGGACCCTCCTTCTCCTGACGGCGAGGAAGGGTTCCAAGACGGGGCCGACGATGGCGGCGGCGGCGGCGGCGGCGGCGGCGACGGCGGTGGCGGCGACGGCGGTTTCGAGGACTTCGGGGGCGACGCGAGCGGCGAAGCGGGCGACGACGAGGCGCGCGGCGACAAGGCCAGCGGTGCGCTGATGGGAGAGGAGACGTGCATGGCCCTCTTCGGCGGGAACGGAGTGGAGCTGCTCGTGGACCCGTCGCCACCGGGAGGCACGGGCGGGGCGGTAGCGGGGGTAGACGAGAGAACGGGTGCGAATGCGGCGAAGCCGGATGCGGCAGGGCCAGTGCAATCATCGCCACCACTTACTGGCGGGACGGCAGCAACCCCAGCGGCGGCGACGAAGCCGGCGGGGGCAACAAGCGTGGGGGTGTTGGAAAAAGTGAAGGAGGGGTCGCCCCTCGCTGATCTCCCCCTGCCGCGACCGACAAGCACGGCCGTGACGGCGACGGCACGGTCCGCCGGGGCCCCGGCGTCTCCGCCGCCTGCAGACAGTACCCTCATGGGAGAGGAGACGTGCATGGCTCTCTTTGGTGGGAGTGGAGTGGAGCTTCTCGTCGACCCGTCGACGTCACCGGCTGAAGTGGGCGAGGCGGCGGCGGCGGCGGCGGCAGAGGTGGAGGGGGAACGGGGGGAGCAGAAGCATGTAGGTTTGACTTCGGCGTCGTCGGAGACGCCGCCGCAATTGGGAGGTAGAGGGGCGGGAGAAGACAAGGACTCGGGACGATCACCCGCTCCGCCCGACCTGCCGCAGACATCGCTACCACCGGACACGGCGGCGGCGGCGGCGGTGGCGGCGGCGGCAGAAGCAGGCGGAAGGGCGAGCGCACAGCCAGTGTTGCCAGCACGAACTGTTGGTGCTGTTGTTCCATCGGTGGAGGATGCTGGGGTGAAGTCAAGCGTGGACGGAAACGTTCCCCCAGACACGAAGCTAGTTCTTCCGTCGCGCTTGGACAGCAGTGCGCCGGCGGTGTGTGCGGGGGGTTCGACGAGGGACGATCGCGTGGAGCAGCGAACCACCCAGCCGGTAGTCCAACCAAAGATTGGAGACTCGAAGCCGCTGCCGACCACGCCACCGGGCACCGCTAGTGCCCCATCGACCGCGCGCGCCGCGGCGGCACCGCCAGCGGCGGAAGAACCGCTGCCACAGACGTCGGCAGCAGCAGCATCCGCACCCGTTGAGACGGCAGCCCGGTCCCCCAGCTCGTATCCGCCGCCGGCGACGCGGTCTGTTTTCAAGATGGGAGGTCTTCCGACACGCGCAAAGTTAGGTCGCCCGCGGTCGCCCGCCGTTCCTGCTGCAGCCACCGCCGCCGCTGCCAGTGCGTCTTCGACGACGCGGGCAGCGGCGGCGGCGGCGGCGGCGGACGAGGGGGCCGCGCGGTCGAGTAGCGCGGGGACGGGCGAGACTCCTGCGGGGCTAGGGAAACGCGTCCCGCCTTCCCCCGAGGTGCCGGGTGCGCCGGCCGCCGCGTTGAAGCCCGGAGAGTCCGGCTCGTCGGCCTGCTTTCGGCGGCAACCTGCCCCAGATCCAGCAGTAGCGGCGGCAGCGGCGACGACCGCGGACGGCGCCGGTTGCGTCGTTGCTGACAGCGAAGCGGAGGTTTGTTTTTGTCGGGTTGGGGTGTTGCATGATCTGGAACCTACCCGAGGATACGGGGTAGTATAGGTTGTTTGGAGGCGGGCAGCTTGTTGTCAGAAGCGCAAAGAAAGGTTGACTCAGGACCTTGGTATATTAACGAGTGCGCCGGAGCATGCTAGTCCATGCACAGCAGAAGGGGGACCGCCCCTCTACCAACATATACCGCCAATGATACACGAAACCCCCTAGATCTCCGTAGATCAGTATCGAGCGCTGAGTACCCCCAAACATACGTAAGAACAACCGCCTCTTTCACCCACGTCCAATGACTACATCACGCTTGTCAACATTCTGCACTACATAGCTGGTTCACAAGCCTGGCTTGTTTATGCTACCATAGCAATACTCTCGTGTTCGTCGGCAAGATCAAAGCGACCCTGGCGGAAGCGCATGCCTAAAATAACATTGTCCGGCCACCGAAAGTCGTCCATGGATTTATCTCACCAGCGGTCATATTCTCGTTGCTGAAAAAACGTCGGTCCCAACCAACAGGTGGTGGCACCGGTCAATGGTATCGCTCCCGAAGCAGCGGCATCAGGGTCCTCGTCCTGCGACGGCGGCGGCGGTGGCGCGGCGACCGTTACGGCCCCACCAACCCCACGGCCGGCGCACCAATCGGTCGGCACAGCAGGGACGGCGGCGGATGCGGCGGCCGGGGGTGCGGCGGAGGATTCGCCGCAGTCGCACCCCGGCGGAAGCCGAAAGCTAACCAGGAGCCAATCTAACGGCGGGGACCCTGCGTCGTCGTTCGAGGGCTCCGGTGGGGGGCTGTCGAGCAGACCGGCGGAGGCGGGTGGCGACAAGGGTTCCGAGAAGCCGCGCACGGACACTCGCTTCCGGGTGGTTGCAGCAGCCCCGTCGGAGGGCGCTACGCCCCCGCCGCCGCCGGTGATGTCGCGGGTGGCGGAGAAGAACAGCCCGGTGAAGCGGCGGAGGCCGGGCTCTGGAGAGGGTGCTAGCGAGGGCGCAGGAAGGAAGCGGGTTGCTCCGACGACGGCTGCGCCGGGCACAACTCCATCGCCGCCACCGCAGCAGCAGCGGCAGCTCGTGGCGACACCGACGGCAGACGCGCCGAGCGTTATCGCCGCCTCGCCCGCGGCCGTTTCCCGGCCGTTTGCGTTTGCCTCCGCGAAGAAGGCTTTCAAAGAGCGGTCGCCGCCGCCGCCGCTGCGTGCTGGGACGGACCTACCGCGGCCGACTACAGACGAGGGAACGTCAGCCAAAGAGAAACGTCCCTTTGCCGGGGAGATCGCCGCCGATAAGGCTGTCGCTGCGACCGCGAACCAACCAGTTGGCGAGTTGGAATCCGTCTCTCCCCCTGCTACTTCTGGTGGAGCCCGTGGGGCTACTACTAGCGCTCCCGGGGCCAGGGAGGGGGCGGCTGTTGCTGGTTCCGCCGCCGGCGACGGTGCGTCTCCCGCCGTTTGCGCTGCGGTGGCCTCTCCCCCTCCAGTAAAAGCTCGCCGGTTCGCGTTTGCAGCTACGGCCGCCGCCGCGGCGAAGAAAGGCGATCGGGGAGAGCTGCTGCGTTGCAGCGAGCGACCTACGACCGCCGGCGGCGATGCGTCTGGCCGGGGGGCGACGTCGTCTCTTGGGACCGTCGCCCCCGCGGCTTCTGTCTCCAACGGCCCTTTCCTCCACTCCGCGTCTCCCCCGGGAGGGGACGTCGAGGGTTCCGATCCGGCGGGGGGACTGATGTCGCCGCCGCGGCCGCCGCCGTTGGCTGTCGCCGCGCGCGAAATCGACAGCGCCTCGCTCTCGCTCTCCATGTCGCCGGAGGAAGTGCAAGCGGGGTACTCGGAGGCGTGGTCTTCTGTGCCCAGCTGCTTGTGGGACGGGGCGGCGCTACTCGGCGGCGGCGGCGATATCGGCGACGGCGTCGGCGAGCAGACCGGCGGGGAAGGCCCCGTGACGCGTTGGCTGGCGCTACCTATCGCGGAGCCCTCACTCGGAGGAAGCGTGGCTGCTGCCACCCCGACCCCCGCTCCTGCTACAGTCGCTGCTGCTTCAGTAGCTGGTCCCGTTGCTTCGGGCGAGGACTGCGGAGTCGACCGTGGGGAGGAAGCGGCGCCGGATACAACGCCTCCGTGTTCATGGGCGGCCCCTCTCGAGGGGCTTGCCCAGCGGGAGGAAAAGCAGTCGAGCTGGGCGAGCTTCTGCGCAGCGTTTACCTCGAGCCGGGGTTCAGCGGGCCCTGCCGCCGCTAGCGCTACAAGTCCCGGTCCCCGCGCCGCGGGAGAGGCCCGGTCTCTGCCTACCCTTATCCGGCTCGGACGGAGCATGACGAAAGGCGTGTCTCCGGTGGAAGACGATGATAAGCCCGCTGGAAAAGAGGATGGCGCTGGCGTGGAGCCGGCGGCGGCGGCGGCGGCGGCGGCGGCGATGGGCAACGGGTCTAAGGCCTTGGCCGCCGGGGTGGCGGCGGCTGCCGGTGCTCCGGCAAGCGCGCCCGCTGCAACCACCACCGCCGCCGAATATACGCCTACAGCTTCGGGCGCGGTGGGGTCACAATCGCTAGCCGTCGATTGTAACGACGGTGGCGGTAAGGATAGCATGAGCTCCGAAACTCTCAGCGGGAGCCGGCGGAAGAGGGACGGCGGCGCGGGTAGCAGCGGTGGTGGCGGATTGGGTTGCGACTCTGACGCGGGTGGAGAAGGTGTGGCGGCGGCGACGGCGGCTGCAGCGGCGGCGGCGCCCACCGCCCTGCCGAAACGGCGGTCCAAGAAGAGGGGACGGATTGCCCCGACGTTCGTCTCCACCTTGCCGCCCGACTCCTTCGGCACGTTAACAACGGCGTTCTCGAGCAACCGACGTGTGTGAATTGAACCCAGAGCACGGCGATTGACCCTCGTGTTAACGGGATTCGGGATTTGTGGTCTGGGGGGTTCGATACGGCGAGTTCGACAACGACTGGTGCTTTGCTTCTGTCCCATGCGCCATCCCTTTAGACTGTGCCTTTGATCGCTGAGCGGGGGCAGCGGGGTGTAGGGTCACGGGAATCGTTTGTTCAGCGCGGCGGTTGTGTTGGGGGGTTCGATAAGTTGAGGTCGGCAACAACTGGTACTTCCTGCTGTTAGCCCGTTCATGCGGCACACCCTGTAGCCTGTGCCTTTGATCGCTGAGCGGGGGCAGCGGGGTGTGGGGTCACGGGAACCGTGTGTTCAGCGCGGCGGCTGTGTCGGGGGGGTTCGATACGTTGAGGTCGGCAACAACTGGCACTTCTTGCTGTTAGCCCGTTCATGCGGCAAACCTGGTAGACTGTGGCTTTGAGCGCTGAGCGGGGGGCAGCGGGGCATAGGGTCCCGGGAGACGTTCGGCGCGCTGGGCCGCAAGCAGACACCCTCGCGCCGCCTTATGTTTGTAGGGATCGTCGTTTTCCGTCTCTTGATAGTGCTTCCGGTTGGGTCCGAGTTTCGCCTTGGAGGGCGTCGGCGAAGCTCGCTCGTAGCCACACGAAGCAACGGGGGCACCCGCTCCGAAAACGATGGGCGGGTTTTGTGACGGCAGAGTTGCGCGAGGACGATCGGGCTTGGCGCCCTTCGTACTGCGGCAACTGTTTTTGTTCCGCCGCTTCGTCGTTTGTTACGCCCAGCGGTGTGGTTAGGCTTCGTCACCCTTGTGATTTGGATTTTTGTGAAGTTTTGTGTGGGCTCCCTCGAGCTAAACTTCTTGGTTACAGCAGCAGCGTTGTGTATACATCGATTTTGGCCGCGTACGCTGCTTTTGTCGGGACGACGCGCACGATGAACGGGCTTGAGTCTTGGGTGTGTCGGCGGTGTCATTGTTCGGGAGAGAAAGTTCGAAGCGCTGCTTGGTTGCGAACAACGCGGTCATGCTGCTGTTGCGTGTGTTTGTTTTTACCGCACACACGGGCATAGCGCGTTCATGGTTGGCATAGTCGGGAAGATGAAACACGAGCTTTCTGTGGATGTATGTTGTTGGGAGAAGATTGTTGCATGTGACAAAAAGAAGCGAGAGTGGACCTCATGTACACATCGTTTGTTATATTATGGTCTACAGGCAGCGCGTCGTCGGGCAGCGTCGCATGACAAGACATCAATTCCACCACCAGAGCCACGGCACCGCCGTTTACTCTGTACCCCGTAGTAGTAGTAGGTGCAAATGTACATTACATGCATGCATGCATCGTCCGTGGTGGTGCTGTCCATACGAATGAAAGCGTTTTCTGTCCTCTCGCCTCCTCCGCGCCTATAATATATAGTCTAGATGACGTAGCAGCCTTCTTCTCCTCCCGTCTCGCTCTCGCTTTCAGCAGTACACAAGGAGAGTACAGTAGTACTACATTCAGCAGTAGTAGTATAGTATGCATACAGGTGTATGGTGCGTAGTACCTTTCTATCCATCCCCCCCGTCCATGACGACACACAAACGGCGCTTGAAAAAAATCAATTGGGGAAGCAGCCGTGGTACACGGCAATCTATGTCACATACAAGGGCCTTTTGCCTTGGTTGGAAGCATACACGCGGCTGCTGCTGCTACTCTGTAGCAGTACGGGCTGTGCCTGTACCAGGCGACCAGCATATTGTTGCCGTAGATACAATACAGGGGGTGAGGTAGTACTACATACAGGAGATATGCCCAACATTGACTGCTGAAGCGTGTCTTGGTAGCTTCTCCTTCTGTGGAGAGCTTACACGACGCGATTACTTCCAAACCCTCTCTCGCCATATGGAATCTACTCAAGGAAGAAAAGGGTGATCGGTGCTGATGAGCGCATCTTCGTTTCTTCCTCGCATCGCCATCCCGTCAATATGTCAACATACATACACACCCGTCTGTGCTCTTTCACTATCATCATGCATTCGAAGTCGCAGGGTCGTAACGGGTCCATTATTGGCGCCGCCACCTCAACCCTGTCACGACTCTACTCCCTCCGGCAACGCCCCTGCCCCCGGTATCTCCCCCTCCCGGTCCTCCGACACCTCCGCGGCACCGACCGCCGCTGCCGCCGCCGCCGCTGCCGCCACCGCTGCTGCTTCCGCCGCTGCACGATCCGCTGCAATTTCGTTGGGGTAGCGAGGGGCGTTTCTTGCTCCACCGCCGCCACCGGCGCCGCCCCTGCTTTTGCTCCTGCCTTGTCTTGTGGAGGAGAAAAACGTGGGCGTGAAGGGGTGCTGCTTCGAGAAGAGGTCCGTTTGTTGGCGTAACAGGAGGCTCCGACGCCGCTCGCTCTTGATGTTTTCCCGACGGCGCACGTCCTCCATTTTCTTCTTCCACCGGAGTACGTTTGTATTTGTCACGTGGGAATTCAGGCGCAACGAGTGGAAGAAAGACAGGCAGAGAGAGAGAGAGAGAGAGAGAGAGAGAGAGAGAGAGAGAGAGAGAGAGAGAGAGAGAGAGAGAGAGAGAGAGAGAGAGAGAGAGAGAGAGAGAGGGAGAGAGAGAGAGAGAGAGAGGGAGAGAGAGAGAGAGAGAGGGAGAGAGAGTGAGAAGAGAGCCGGGCCAGATCGAGCGACAATCAGCGAAAACAACAAAAAGAAAGCGCGCGTGAGCGCACGGGGGTTTCGAGAGTCAGTGGAAGCGAGGACCGTGGAATTGTGGCGCCACGCTTGCAAAAGATGTTCTTGTTGAGGGGATCGAGAAACGACCCCCCCCCAACCGTTTGACACCCCCCCCTTCCCCTTCTCCGCTCCTCGTTCTTTCGCTTAACAAACCTAACCACATGACCCATTTGTTGTAAACCATGCAAGAGCACAATACAAATACCATAGCAGGCAGTAAGAACATCCAATGGGAGCACTCTTCAACAAGTCAAGTATTTCTTGGGCCTGTTGCAGATTCGTACGAAGTGCACTGAGGGAGTAGTCTAGAGATGAAGATGCCAACGATTACCTTCGTGCCATCCCGGCCCATCGTCCTCGCAATAGCCTTAGAATGGCTGTTCAGTCTCGGTCGGAACGTCATCTCCTTCAGCTCCGCCGAATCCTCCCGCGCCGCCTTGGCCGCGGCTGCCGCCGCTGCGCGGTCTGCTCCGGCCGCCGACCGTCCTGCACCTGGACATCAAGTGGGCCGTTGTTGTTGTTGTTGTTGTTGTTGTTGTTGGTGGTGGTGGTGGTCGTGGTGGTGGAATTATCATCGTCTTCACGATCAAACTCTTATTCTCTTCAATAACATGCCACACTCTGTTTTTTACTCACCGGGGGCGAAGAGGTGGGCAGTGGGACCCCCCGCGGACGCGAGGTTTTCCACGGCGGCGTCGAGCAGCTCGCAGAAGCCCAGCAGGGACAGGGTCTCCTCCCCGTGCCCGGCCAGGGCGGAGGTAACCACCGGTACGAGCTCGGGCTTGAGGACGGAGGGATCCGCCTTGGCCACCTAGAGGTTGATGCCGTGGAAGGACGCCGGGGGGCGGGGGGAATGAAAATATTTAAAGAAAAAGGGGCTTGTTTAGTGAATGAAGTCGTGTGCGAGCATGTCTGCCTGCGTTTTCTCCCTCTCAAACGAATGACTACGTGGCAGGTCTGCATGCACCCAAATTATGGGAGTTTGGACCGTGCGGAGAGAGGGCGTTAACTAAGACGAAGGGGCACCGCACCGTCTTGATTCTGGCTCTCGTTGCACATAAATAGTTGACATGTGGGGCTTATTGAAATCATAACGGATGTATCCTGTTCGAGACAGGGCAGGCTGGATCGAGGGGCGGGCAGAAGAGAAACGCAACCAACCGTAGATGGGGGACAATCTCAGGTAGACAGACAGGCATATAGACACACCTCCAGCGTCATCTCCTGCCAAGCGTCGTTGTCGTTGTCGAAGATGGCGTTGATCTTTGAGGTGATAGACTCCATCGCCTGCGTTGTTCCGCGTTATTTCCGTTCACGATTCAAATCGGAATGGTACTTTTTTCAAGTGTGCCGTCAAGCGGTGAAGCAAGGGCATGCATAGTCTCGAGCAAGAAGACGGAGGAGGAGGAGACGAGTATAACCAGCGCGGAACGCATCTTACACAGGGCACTCGCAAGACGGGGCCTACGACCAAGCCCGGGGGGGAAGCTCCATGCCATGATACGTCAGCCAGGGCAATGCGGGGACGTGGCACGAAACCAACCCCTGGAGTAGGATCCGCCTTCATTGCCCATTATGACTGCCCATGTTGTACACCTGCTCTACCGGTGCGCCGCACGGCGATGAAAAACCCTCTGTGGAGGGGTCGTGCTCATGTTTCGCATTCCTTAGCGGGTAGACCACTGACCTCGCGCCCTCGAGAAGACGGAGCAGTGTTCCCATGGGACCGATCATCGATGGCCCATCATTGTCCCTTCTAACTTTTTTTGCCAAAGGTGGCTCATAACAGTTTCCTTGATTTCTACCGCTCTGTCGAGGGAGGGGTGTTTTGAAGCAAACCGGCGGAAAAATCTACTACGACTGTCCGTCCCTTTCTGACCCACATCGAAACCCGTACGACTGACACGGGCTCGCGTACTTCGTTCTCGAAGCACTGTACTGGGTCGGTCCCCCATGCGTTTCGGTGCTTTTTTTCGCCCCAACATCTCCTCCGTGGAAGATCGAACTCGCGACGCGTATGCATATGTACGTAGCAGGAGTTACTACATGTATTATCCCGCTGAAGGCTCTCCCGGAACAAGACAGCGTGAATGCACGGAAGAAAGATGCATTTTTTCTCCGCCAAAAGTGTTTTTTTTATCGTGTTTTTTTCATCTTGTGCGACGGCGCCACCGCATGTAAACACGAACAATAGCAGCAGTGTCGTCGCCGTGGTCCAGGGAAAACGTTCATGCGCGCGCGCACGCGCGTGTACACAGCACAACCCTCCCCGTACACCACGATCATCGTACCAAAATCGTGTGCGTACAGCAGTATAATAGTACCTCATTCAAACGAGATGCACACACGTTCGTCCAGCTATTTTACCTCGTCGTAGTCTAGCCCCTCCGGGAGCCGGGCGTACTCCACCGAGGCGAGCAGCGTCCGGTACGTCTGGACCAGGCTCCGCACCCGCATCGCTCGGATCAGCTCCGCCGACCGGCCGCCGACGTGCCCCGCCGCCGCCGCCGACTTCCTCGCCTCCTCCCGCGAGCGGGCGTCGGCCTCCCTCCGCCTCTCCAGCGCCAGCCCCCGCTCCCACAGGCTGGCGTGGATGGGTCTGTCGTCGTCGTCGTGGTAGAAGCAGCGGCCGTCGGTGCCCGCCTTGCCCTTGTCGCCCGGCCTCTTTGCCCCTCTCCCTGCTGTCGTCGTCGTCGTCGTCGTTGCTGCCGTTGACTTCGTCACCCCATGTCGAGAGAACCAACCGCTGAAGCCGCCGCTCTGCCGCCGGTGGTGGTGGTGCTGACGCCCTGCCCACGTCTTGTTGATCATCGGCGAGAAGAAAGGTCGGCCGGTGGCGGGGTCGATGGAGGCGTGGGGGGCCCCGTGGAGCCTACATGGAGTTGTAGGGGGGGGGGGGGTATGGGGTCAATCGTGGGTGGCGTTGTTCTCTCTAACAACGTGCGTGTGTGGGCCCCCAAGCGAGAACAAAAAACAAAGCACGCGGACGGGTGCCATCGTCTCAAGCCGACTTGGGCAACGTTTCGTGTCATCGTGATGCACGGGGGTGGGTTGCTGCATGCTACACACACTCTTTCGCTGCAAATTTAATCAGCAACGCCTGCCGTGATCGCTGTGGTGCTCTAGTTACGCCGCCCCTCCTTCTCCCCCCCCTCACGTGTATCGCTTGGCCTGAAGGCGGCGCTCCTGCTCGGCGTGCTCGGCGTGAAGCCGCCGGACGAAGTCCTCTGTGGTGGTCTCCTGGATAGGCCACGCCGCGCTCACGCCGATGTCGGGCGTGAAAGGGCAAGACTGCGAGAGAAGCTCCTGCGGCCGAAGCAGGGCAACAAATTTTTCGCATAGAGAAGAGAAAGAATATCGGGTAAAGTACAACGCATTCTCTACTTTTTTTGCCTGTCGTCGAACAAGAAAGCGAGAAACCGAAGCACAAACAAAAACAAATAATTTGGGTATTTTCCCGCGTTTCATCATCGGCAACACGTGCCGTTCTGCTTCTGCCGGTGCGCGCAGGAGGGGCGCGGGGAGATTGTTTTTTCACGTTCGTCCTCATTTTCACGAGATTGCTGCCTCGCCGGGCAATGTACGCTCCGGTTCGTCCGTGCGCTTTCCGCCACCAGGCCTCGTACGACACGTTCCCCGTGACAGAGCAAACGCCTACTTGGTACTTCACAACAGCTAAAAGCTGCGGTCCGCCGTTCACCAGGGTACTCCTACGGCATCGGTGGGATCAAACCACCACCTGCCTTTCTTGCCGCACACTCCCAGCTCCGTAACAGCACGCGCACGTCTCAGCAATTATTGTCGAGTCGCCTCACCGAGCCTCGGCTGTCGGAGAGGAGTGATTATCTATCGGAGTGGCGGGTAACTCATAGCCCTTTCTGCCTGTAGTTCGCGGGACACGGCAGCCCTGCGAACCACAACATACCACCCAAAACTGCACAAAAAGACTTCCTCGCCCCCGGGGTTCTGATGTCCTTCATTTCGCACTGTCCGCCGTGTCCCTTGCGAGAACCCATTCGAGCGGCTCTACGACCCTCGATCGATCGACCAATCCCTCCCGCCTACCTTCCGCCTCCTCTCCCTGCGCTGCTCGTTATCGGCGTGCTCGGCGTGCAGCCGGTGCGACTTGACTATGACCTTTGACCTTGCCGCCCCCGCCCCCCCGCCAGCCCTTGTCGCCGCCGCCTCTGTGTCCTCTCTCTTGCTCCCCCCCTTCCCTTCCGCGCCACCACCGCGACCGTCGCTCTCGGAGCCGGCCCTGACGAACTCGAGAAGGTCTCGGCGTGCCTCCTGAGCCTCCGCTAGCCTTCGTGAGCACTCGTTTATCTCCGGCGCGAACGTGCAGGTCGCCTGACAAATAACAGTAGGTCAATCGACGGATGCGTTTATGGAAATCGTGGGATTGGCGAAGAGAGGGGGAGAGAGGGGCGGCGGCACGACATTTTCGGCCCCAAGCATGGCCGGGTGAAGGGGAGCGAATCCATCCCCAAACACGCGCAAGGTTACGCGAGGGAGAAGGTACCGGCGCGGGCTATGGGGGTAGACTTGCAGCTAAAATCGGACTGTTCTGGTTGTTTGGCAGTTAGTTTTGTTCCGGCTACTGGGTGTGCATTTTTCCCTCGCTGTCGGAGGCAATATGGCCACAAATACAACAACAACAACAACAACAACAACAACAACAACAACAACAACAACACAATATCACAGTAACACAACATCTCACCCTGGTGTCCGCTTGGAGAACCTGCTTCGCTCTTCTCCGACTTGGCGTGGGTGGATTGCGGTACAAGTTGTCGAACAGCAACTGCTCCGGGAGGAGGGAGCAAAAAGAGGGTCGACGACGAGAAACCCAGGGCACGAACCCAGTTGATGCTACACGTCAGCAGAGCTTCTATCGAATTTTTCGTCACGCAAGCGGGGTTGCGGTATCCCCGAGTTTCAGCGTTTGGAGATGGCTTAGCGATACAGGAATACAAGCGCAGTGTTGGGCGGCTATTGCCACATGGGCATTTATTCCTGGGATAACTCAGCCCACAGCAGTGATGACGTCGAACCACACCAACACAACAAACGCTGTTTCCGATGAAATCTGTGTCCCAATAAAAGAAGAATCTTCTGTAGCGAAGAATTCCGGTTGTAGTGCTGAAAGAACACCGGAAGCGGCAGCTGCTGCTGCTGCTGCTGATGCTGCAGGTGCTTCTTGCGTGCTGCAGCGGCCTCGGCTTTGTCGCCCGATCAATCTACCGCCGAACAAGATAGGATCCGCAGCAACACGCGTTCACACCCCGCACGGCACATCGGTGGGCACCTTTGAAGAGTGAAGGAAGGGGCCCACCGGTACACGCGTTGTGTATACCCTTCATGGACTATCATAACGCCCGTCCCACCACAAAAGAAAGCTACCCAACGCTCTGTAACCTTGTCTCGCCGCCCGCCCCCCCCCCCTCTCCCTCACGTCCGACGGTGTCGGCCATGACACGGAAAAC